>CM076578.1:249663244-249909506 GCA_034641835.2 Pinus albicaulis | reverse complement strand
GTAGAGGTACCTTGCACTTTAGAAGTCTTTCTTCTTCTTTCCCCGTCATGACAAGTGAGTGATCTAATGATTTGTTGACCTCAACCTTTTCGTAAAACATATGAATGGAGTGTCCTTCTTGGCGGATGTGGATCAAATACAACAAGTTTCTCCTCAATTATGAGAGGTATAGAACATCATGTAGAAGAAAGTTTAGAAGACCAAGCATTTTGAGCCTACTTGTGCCAAGCCCTGATGGCTTCAGTTTTGATTTGTCTGCAAAGTATACTACTCCATCAACATTATCAATAAATTATTCAAAAAAATCTCTTCTAAAAGTCATGTGGCATGTTTCTCCTTAATCAAGCAACTAATCATTTTTCCAAGAAACAAGTGAAGCATTAAACAAGTATTTAGTTACTCCAATATTAAAATGTGCCACAACATAGTGAGCGGATTCAGGTGTTGTACCTTTCTCTTTTTCATGAGTTTTACCTTTGGATTCATTTCTTTCTTGCTCAATTCTATCCCAAGGAAGCTTACATGTGGATACATCATGTTCATCTCTAATGCAGCATGTGCAATGAAGATCAAACTTTTCTCCTTGAAATTGTTTGCCCTCCCTGCCTCTGAAATTTCTTCTTCTTCTTCCTTTTCTACCACCTCTTCCTCTAGAAGAACCTTGAGAAAGATTATTCTCTTTATGTGCAAAAGAGAAGAATCCAAGTGTATCATATTCTTTTACATTTTACCTGGAAATTCTTGAAACAACATGTCTTAAAGGTTATAATTATTTTAACATTGAACTTTACTTAACCAAATCTAATCTTAATTAGCCAAGAGTTTTGGAGGAACAAAGCTAGACATGTGCCTAGATATATGTGCACATAGTAGATAGGAAAGAGTTGGGTGATCTGGGTAAGCCAAAATATCCAGGAACAACAAGGATGTAAACATGGATTTTCATTTCAGAAGGAAGAAATATAGAATAGTAACATGTTACCCATAGATGAGTTTTTATATTAGGCAAATGCACTGAAAACAAGTATGAAGTGAAGTGATTAGTACTATGGTTTAGGTCAAGTTTGTCATAAACTTAGTAAAAAATAGGGATAAAGGCACTGTATACTACAATATGGGGGAGATGTTGTAATATAATATTAGATGGAAAATATAATAATAAGAATAAGACACAGAGTGAGTTCATTTAAAAAAGTAATAAAACTAATAAATAGATTGATTCAATTTATTATACTGTAATTTTATTTCGAGAAAAAAAATCATAATATGTATATCACATTAAAATAAATTTAAAAAATAATGATTCATATTCATACTCATGATATTTCATAACATATAATTAATAAACATATACAAATTTGATAAATTTAATCAAGAAACATATAATTAGAAATAATAATTTTTTTAGATATAGGGATGTGAATGTCAATTGAGGTTATCTCGGGGGTTGGAAAAATTGTTGTTATTTTCCCCATCTAGGTTTAAATCCCTATGAGTGACGTGATGATGATTGTTGTAATGAGTTTGTGCCTATGAATATTGTTGTATTGACCCTCACTCTCACCCTCGAGCTGAAAGAAATGTTGATATATTTAAAAAAATACTTTGTGGATTTTGAGCAAATTTCACCAGAAAATATAACCAAACAAATTTCAAAACTTAGAACAAGTAAACTATATATATAAACAATATAAAAAAAGCTATGCATATCATATTAAATTACTAAATTATAAAAATTATAAAACATGTTAAAGAAAATTGCCAAGAGCATATAAAAGGGGGGGATGGTGTGGTTGTCTTATCCCATGCAGTCACTCGTGTTAATCATACTACATCCATTCACATTAAGATGACAACGATCATTCCTTATGTGAGATATCGAACTATTTTTCATGGATCCAGGTTCTTTTGTAGTCTTTTTGGCATTCTCTTATCGTAGATGGGATATTTCCCCCAAAGTGTTGGCTTTGTGGAAACTTTGTTTGTTTTTCGTGGCTCCATATTCTTCTACAACCTTAGTGACAATCTCCCACTGCATGTGGGATGTCTCCCCCACAACGCTAGATATGTGGAAGCCTTATCACGTGAAGAATTGAATCCCCTGGAGGCCGAACTTCACCACACACACTTGATGTTGATATTTCGCTTGTTGAGTAGGGTGATAGCGGTTGAGGAAACAACTCTTGGGACATCAGAAGTTTTTACAACGGTGGACAAAGCCAAAACGAAAAACAACTAGAGAAGATTTAGGCTTCATTTGCAATAAATCCATGCCTGATCACATGCAATCATGGGGTAATTTTTTCTATGTACAATATTTGCATTCTCAGTTCGTTAGTATTTGCATGGAGGAATTTGGTTCATGGTCTATAAGGAACCTTGTTGGTGCGTATTCTCATCGGTGCAACGAGGATTTTATGGTTGTTGGACCCTACCTCAAGCTACTCTATATATGCTCATCCTCTATGACTATATGTTAATATAATTACTAGGCCCCTTTGGTAGGCAAGTGCTAAATATCTTCTAATATTTCCCTGGATTTTGTCAACCAATTTAACTAGTTCTTCCTTCTACTCGGGGATGTCTTTACTTTGGCCTCTCTCCTCATGAAGTATTATTCTCTCCTACCAAATGAGATCTCGGTGTAGGTATGGGGATCGAGGCCCTTAGGGATGACCTGCGGCCCAATCCCAAGGTTAAAATGATCTGGCAATAATTCACTCCTCCGCGCCTCCAAAAATTCAAGAGGAGATCCATTAGCTAGAAGCCTTAACTACTAATGATCATTAAACCTACTCCAATTATGAAATACAAAACGAAGTTTCTATATGGGTTCCCACCCCTAGTCATACCAAAGGATGACAAAGCCAATATCTCAATTCCATCACCCCCCATTACCAAATGAAGGCACTCTTAGGTAGGGTCCTTAAGGAAAAGTGCAAACACCACAATGCTATTATAGTTTGTCCTAATAAGATTCAACAAGTCCAAAACCACAAACACTCTTGTCTCGTCAGCTTAGATGCTCTCTTAGCCCACATAGAGGGTCATATTCAATGTGACCTTAAGTCCCCAACTCCAACAAGCACAAGCGCCCAAAATCTAGCCCCAATCACTTCCTCGAATAAATGATGCTTCTTTCAGTCTCTTGGCAAATGTTTTTTTACTTTTAGTAAAATAGTTTCTTTATGAAAAGGTGTAGCTAATAGTTATTGGAACTTAAATTTTTGTATATCTAGCCTAGGGCACGTCAAAAAATTGAGTTACAAGCCAATTTATTTTATGATGGTTTGGACTAATAAAATGTAGACAAGTGTTAATAGCTTTGGTTTCCCTTGTGGTTAATTGCGGCACTGCTAAGGTTAAACAATTATCTCAAATTTTGTATAGATGCACAATAGAAAACTTAATCATAGGGTTTTAATAAAATTAAAAATAAGATATTTCTATATATAAAGATGTGAAATTTATATAAATATAAATAATATTATTCAGAAAATCAATTTTAACTTTGGATCTACCAAGATTCAAGATAAATCAAATCTCTCGAGGTGCAAACATTTTCTCAAATTTTACACTAAAAAAATATTTACATTTTATAAGATTTGATTCCTCTCAATATTTGATAAATCCAAAATTAAAATAAAGCTTATACTATTTATATACAAATAAATTCACATAGAAAAAAAATATTTTATTTTAATAAAAATAAAAAATTAATAACATTTATCACTAGCATGACCTTGAAACACTACCATAACCTTGAAATGTCTTTCATTAAAATAAATATTAATTTAATCCTTATATTCAACATCATGGTATGATAAACCACTAAGTTAAAACATATCTTTCATTCAAGTATAACTTAATTCTTAATGCAACATTATGGTATTATGGCATGCTAAACATTATAGTCAACATCATGGTATGATAAAAAACTAAAGTTAAAACATATCTTTCTATCATTCGAGTATAACTTTAATTCTTAATGCAACATTATGGTATTATAGCATGCTAAACAACTAGAGTAAAAAACATATCTACACCAAGAGCATATGGCTTCCTTTCAATAATGTTATTGAAAGGATCCTTCCTTCCAGGTCGTCGTTCATTTATTGAAATGGAACCATGTTCTGTCGGGGACACTTATTTATAGGTCAATGGATAAGGGTCTTCCATACCATATAGTCTGCCTTATAAATGAAATGAGGGAAAATATTTATTAATCCCACATACAGTTACAATGTTGAAATCTAGAAGCTTCGTTGCCCATCCGCAATTTAAAAGGGAACGAGATTCTATTACAAACATTTTATTCCCACCATTAATTTACCACTTTCCTCGAATTTTGACAAATAAATATTGTATTGGCATGTCAGTCCATAACGAATATGAAACAGAGTAGTCTTTAGTGCTACTTTTTGAAGGTTTTTGAAGATTTTTATGGTGAATTTTTAGGGTGTAATTTTTATTGAAAGAGAAGTTTGATTGCTAACTTTGCACAATTCCAACACCTAAAATTTCAAAAAGTCACACTAAAAACAACTCTATATGAAACCAATCACTTTTATAAAAATTAACAAGCAAGATACGCATTATACACAAATCACAATGAAAGAATTGAAGTTGAAAGTATAATGGTCAATGCTTATCGACTATGATGGGAAATTCATAATCACAATGAAGGAATTGAAGTTGAAAGTATAATGGTCAATGCTTATCGACTATGATGGGAAATTCATATTACCTCTTGATCTATATTTTCAAATATAAAGATATAAAGCAGGGAATTAAATTGTTATTTTTTTTAATACTGTCATTTTAATTAAAATTTGAATTTGAAAAAGCTATAATATGATAAGAGACGGTTAATATTGATTTTGGAGTATGATTTAAAATTGTTTTTATATATTTAAGAGTAGGCTTTTTTTATATTTTATATTTAAGGAAGTAAGATAATTGTCAAAGATTTAAGTAGAAGTGAAAGTTTATAGAGCATAAACTGATTTGTTTTTTAATAGTGGTAATCAATCAACTTACATTTCAAAAAAAATTCATTCTTAATTTAATAACTTAATTATAATACAATAAAAAATAATCTTATAAATTTAATATTTTTTTTTAAATATATTACAAATTTTTTAATAAAATTATATTTTATTTTTTTCATTATTAATTGTGAACTAAAATATATTAAATAATAACATAAACTTTTTAAATTTCTCAAAAATAATACAATTTGAACTAAAATCGTATTAAAATATATAACTTATATATTGAAAATTATTAAATAATATCATCAACTTTTTAAATTTCTCAAAAATAATACAATTTGAACTAAAATCACATTAAAAAATATAACTTATAGATATTGAAAAATAAATATTATATTTATTAAAAAAAAAAAAAAAACATTTTATATTCATTTTAAAAATAATTTATTTATTTTTAGTAATATTAATAAAATTTATTTGTATATTGGAAAGCATTTTATATTCATTTTAAAAGCAATTTATTTAATGAATGTATTTAGATTATATTTAAAGGTTATTTATGAGTTATTTTCTCATTTTGATTTTATTTAATTATGGTAGAGATGTTACAATGTTTTCTTTAATATTTTGATTTAGTCAAAATATTTTTTTTGTTTGTCAAGTGGTATGAGTTGATCAGAGATTATATTAGGTTTGATTTGTGGTTTAAAAAACTAAAAATTTAGGGGTATCTACGCTGTCAAAATGCTCTGAGAATCGCATTTGGCTGGGCCACACCAGCCCTTAATATGACTGATTTTTTTCCCAAGGAGTCTCAAACTAGTTCCCTTCACATCATGTCAAAATAAAATAGAATAAATTATGAAAACCATGAAATCAATAATTATAGTGAGAGTTTAGCTCAAATGGCAAATGCACCTATTGTGATTTTGGCCGTGGCGGGTTCAAATATTTTGAGACATGCTCTAATTGGTGAAAATTGTGAAAAAACACAATATATATGAGCTTTTAAGATGCAAATTTTTTAACTGAAAAAAGATTTGATCTCACATTAACTAAATATGATTTTTTTATTTATTATTTAAAATTTGAAAAATAAATATTTTTAATTCCAGTAATGCAAGTCGACCATAAATATTAGTTATTATCTAAATTTTTTTAATTTCTAAACAGTTAACCTTAATAATATATTTATTATTATAAAATTTATATTTAAATAAATATTTATATTCCTCCGACTAACTTCTATACCTCAACTAAAGTTATCATACTGGTTTACCTAAATGTGAACCAATTCTGATGTCACGGCCTATTGTTTGTGATTGCCATAGCAAATTAATCCACTAGGGCAATGAAAACTTTTTTTGGCCAAGGATTTTCTCTATGTTGCAACCTAAGTATCAATGCTCTCGATGACAGCGATCCTCTACTAATGTTTGAAACACATTTTTGGTTTTTAAATTTTTGTGGTGATATATGTTATTAGAATAATTCAGAAGATCTTCAGTTATCATATTGGAATTTTTGTTTCCACATTAATGGTCGTAGCAAATCTATTGGGAACAGTTCATTTATGAATAATTCGTTTACTCTCTATTCTCAGTAATATTATATATTATTTGTATTTCGTTTACATTCTATTCTCAGTTCTATTATGTATTATTTGTAGAAATCTTTCAATTTAGTTTCCAAAGCTTCAATTGTGTTCATAATGGTTCTTGGCTTTTCAATATTCAACTTTCTTATAATTTTTAATTATAAATTTAAATATAATGTGTTATGGTAGTTGTATTGATTCTTCGTTACTAATCTTTTTTTAATTTCTTTAATGTTTTAAGAAAAATGAAGTTACCAATCGTTTTTTTTTCTTTTAATGTTTTAAGAAAAATGAAGTTATTTTTCTACAAAGAAAGTAGGATTTCCAAACTTGAATTGTGTTCATACTGGTTATTGGCCTTCCAATATTCAACTTTCTTATAATTTTTAATAATAAATATTAATATATTTTACAACACACTTTTTTAATGTGGTAGTTGTATTGATTTTTTTTCAATGTTTTAAAAAAATGTCGTTTATTTTTTGTTAGGGTAAATAAAACATTACAAAAACATGCTTTTGATATCGATGTTGAAAATAAACATGTGACTTTACCAATTATAAAAACATAAAATATCCATTTAAATAAGAGAGGAAAATAAATTCATAATATGGTGAATAATTTTACAAGTACTTTATAATGTATAATGTAAAGTAAATCTTTTATAAGCCAATGAATTTTGAACTTGATATTCATTTAACAAACTTATTTGATATTATAAAACATTTAATCCAAATAAAACCATAAAGAGAAATTTCAATATTTTAAAATAATATAGGTTTATATCATGAATATAATTTATCATGAGATCACTGGGGAAGTAAGGAAGTGGTAGTCTAGTATATGGGAAAGGATTGGGCAATGAGCCAAACTTTTCATTATTATTATTAGTATATAGTTTATATATACTTTATGTATGTTATATAACAAGGTGTCAAAATTTATTCTAAATCAACAAAATAACAAATCAGATCTTTTTTTTTTTTTTTTGTCTCTCAAAATCCTTAGCAATAACCTTACGCATGGGAACATGAATAGTTGTAGTATGTAGATTCGTACACACAACTTATCCTCTAGCCCTTTTATTATTTTATTAGTCCCTTCCGCCTACGGCAAGGGACTATAGCAATCGAGTTTCATTTAAAATTAAATTGTTCCCAGCGTAACCTAAAGTTTAGAAAAAAATATGAAAAATATGATTCGTTAGTCTATCAAATTGAAGTGTTCAATTTTACAGGCAATACATTTTTTTATTATCTTATTTGCCTCTTCTCAAGGCGAAAATTGCCATAAAGTTTGGTTAAAAGAATTTGATTTCATTAATATTTTCCAAACATAAACTAATGCTGGCATTAGTTCTCTAGCATGAAATATTTGGTTTGCAAAGTTAGATATATTTCAAATAACCTCTTTGATCGTCGCGATGCGCCTGTGAGTGAGCTTCTAAGGGACCTTAAGTAAGCGCTTGGTTGACGGTGGCTGCCCAAAGGTATCCCTGCAATGAATAACACGATACCTATTCAAAGCAATACAAATAACCGTCGAGGACTACGCATCGTACACCTTCAGATGCGATAATAATCCATAAAAGACTTTGAATCCGAATATTTATACCTCTTCGCTTTCAACTGGTTCAAATCATGACTAGAATATGTATGGCGAGTATTCTCTACGATGTTTACAAATAATGAGGAGTAAGCATGGCTCGAGTAATAGGAGCTTTTCCCAAAAATCATTGTACGATCATTGTCCAGAAGCTCACAACGAGCTTCAATAAATATTGAGAACCTTATCTATGAGTCACCTGCCACATCCATATCACTAATTAACTATGGTGCCTATTACGGTGGAGCAGACTGGAGTGAAGGCACTCTCTCTAGACCTAAAGTTACAGATAAGAGTCGCTAGTCAAGATTGAAATACTGCCAGATTTATTAAAACCTTCAAATTTGATGTTCTTCTTTTGTGAAACCTAGGTTTTTGAGTGAAAATGAATCCATTTTCTAATCGGGGGACTTCTCCTTCGTTATTCTAGTTCCCTGCCTGACCTTTCATTACTGCACACTTATTTCTTTGTCTCTCATGAAAGAAATGGATTTACTTGGTTGTTTTTCCCAGAAGGCAAGGACTTGTTGCACGCAGCCCCCCTTGTTATTATCATCAAACCATTATCTAATTTCTATTTCAAGAATCAAGAAAATTATTTTTCTAATTGGATGGGTCATCCCATGATAGTTCGATAATTGGATGAGTCATCCCATTTTTTGGATTTGAGAATAAAGACGCCTTGTTTAACAAATTTATTAAAATTATGTATTTAGCTTTTCCATCTAAGGCACTTAAGGCTGAATTTAATACTTTATTAAAATTATGTATAATATGACATATCAATATCACATTCTTGTATTTTTAGATCCGAACTTGGTATCTTTTAATGTATTTAGCTTTTCCATCTGAGGCACTTAAGGCTAAATGTGATTTCTTTAGTGGAGAAAATAATAATTCAATGATGCAAGGTAACTTGGATGTCTTTGTAAACTTGAGGGAAAGCATAATTTTTTTTCTTAGGGCAGCAATTCTAGTCATGTATGTACTAACATTCTTAATGATGGCATTCGTCGAAAACGTTTTAAGTTCTCTTATACATAAGTCTACAAAGCTATTTTGATATTTTGTTAAATATTAATATGTTTCCTTTTTTATTATGAGCTTATAATATTTAGGGGCGCTAGTGGTTGCAAAGCTAGGGGGGGAGAGGCCATGGTGGCTAAAATTTTAATGTTTGCAAAGCTAGGGGTGATTAGTTTTAGAATTCTTATCAGCCAAGGGGACAAAAGGAAAAGATTGGACGCAACTCCAAGAAGAAGAAAGGGAATGGATAAGGTATGCAGATAGTAAACCCAAGATAATAGTTGTGCCCAAGCTTAGAAAGGAAAATCAAAACTGGAAAACAAGACTCCCAACACATGAATTCAAGATTTGGTTATCCACCCTTAATAGGCCCTATTTAGAAATTATATAACTTATGTGTTATATGTACAAGATTCTCCTGATCTCACACTATTTTAACTTCATGCAAAATACAGAATATATTCCACCATTGATCATCATTTGCGGAAATTAAATCAAGATTGCAATGCACACATGAAACAATAAAAATTCAATCGCACATAACACAGTTGTTTAACGGGAAAGCCTGAAGCTGAAATCCCCAACTATATATTATGTAACATGGAGATCATATGAAAATCTCATACAAACATACAAATCTTATCACAAGCTCTCAGTACAGTACAATCGTCATACACTAATCAAGCCTAATCTTTCAAATCCATGCACCAATCTATGCCACCTGCTAGCCTGCCTCCACTGCGTAATCCCTGCTGAAGAATGACTCTGAATGAATTCGAATTACTCTTTAATTGACTGCGCAATCCTCATTGGCATCTCCACTGTGTGTTGGATGCAATCAATGCATCACTAATAGTCACAACATATAGCCACACTTGCCCTTTCACCTATCTCTCCACTAGTCTCCACTAAAACTGCCATGCACTGTAGTTAACTGATGTATTCTTCAGTTGATTAATGAGTTATTATTTAGTGAATTAATTAACTAATTAATTCACACCACTCTCACTAGTGTATCAATCAGTTAGACTAGATACAACTAGCTCAACTGAGTCTAACTGAGTTAAACTGAATACAACTCCACCAACTACTTCTCTAACTCCACCAAACTTTGTCACATGAGTTCTAACTGAAGTCCTCCAACAGTCTAAAGAAACCTCCTCAAAGAAGCTTAATTATTTGCCGCTTCTCATTCAAGCACATCTCAGGCACTTAATCACGATCATCAGACACCAACAAGGATGCTTTAGAGTCCAAATATTATTAAGAGCTAGTAATATTAGACATATCTATTTTTAGACTGGCAATCTAAAAATAGATTACGCCCAATATGTCTAAAAATAGAGATCCATCTATTTTTCCAACTTGACCAACTATCCACAAATAGCATCCCGCAACTCATAGAATATGATCGACATGTCTAAAAATAGACATAGTCTAAAAATAGACTTTGCGACAAAAATCACCTGTGTGGCCCCCACCTAGTTTTGGTGATCACTTTCCAACTACGATCAGGAATGATGTTTTAGGATGCCTCCTTCACTGTTTCTTGTTGCAATCTTCAACACTCCCTCTCAACAAGAAAGGACTGTCTTTGCATGCGACATGCAACTCCATGCATTTGCCCTGCACCTCTTTACTGTGAACTGCCTTATGCATCTATCATCAAAGTCTTCGACTCGCCGGCAACAAACCGCACATGTCTTCAGGAACCACTCATGCTTTTGCTCTCGCACCCATGCACTTTGCACTTGTTGTCAACTCCGAACCGTTGGCTTCCAAGATCCAACACTGTCACTTTGATCTCACCGCATCAATCCAACTGATCATGCTACTACTGCTCTATGGGCACCTCGTAGCCAGGTTCAATTCATGAGATCCATACCATCTAAATGAATCCTGCCCAGAAATCTCCTCTTGGGATTACTCATGCATGTCGCCCCAACTCTCACCTGGTGGTATAGCTGCATGCACTCCCTCTACCCATCTGGCACGAAATTTCTTTGCATGAGTGTTTTCTCCCACTCCATGATCCTCATCTTGTGGCTGCTCCACATCCTGAGGTTCACTCTTACCTGCATGCAAATCCTGCTCCCTCTCAAGCTTCAATTACATGGATTTCTCACACTTCCCAACAGTAGGAAGCTCCATAGAAATCCCATCTACTTCAAGTCTATAAAGATTCTTAGCTCGAATCCCAACCTTCTTGACTTGTCCTGTTGCTTTGTACCAAAGGAAAAATTTTCCTTCACTAAAGACAACATCATAGCCTTTATCCTCTAACATTGCGACTGAGATTAAAATCTTCTTTAAACCTGGAACATGCATAACATATTGTAAAAGAATGAGTTTACCTGACTCCCTCTGAAAGGTAATGGTACCAATGATGGTCACATTGTATCGTCCATTGTCGCCCAACTCAACATGCAACTGGAGATATTTCTCCACCAAGTCACTGAAAAGGTTCACATCTCCCGTCATGTGTAAGGAAGCACCACTATCAAAGTACCACCCCGATCCCAATGCACTAGACACCATGCATGCGATCAATAAGAAGTCAAGCTCAAATTGCGAGGCAAGAGCCTTACCAGCTACAGCTCCAGCAGCCATCTTGTTCTTCTTCTTATGTGGACAATTAGTGGTGAAATGCCCATGTTCGTGATAGTGAAAACACTTCACTTTGGACATGTCACGCTCTTTGCCATCTTCACCGGCCTCAGATATAGAATGGAATTTCTTCCCCTTCTTCTTCTTTGCCTTGGAAACCAAAGCGAAATCCTCTTCATCATCATTCTTCGATGAAGATCCATCCCTGGTACCCTGCCTTATCTCCTCCTGCACAAGATCCGACCAAAGTCGCTTCCATCCCAACAATTTATCCCGTCCATTGATAGAGTCTTCGTAGCTATGCCAACTCTTCGGAAGCCCAAGGAGAGGCAAGATCACCAAGTATTCTTCATCAAAACTGACTCCTACACTCCCAACCTCATCCTTGCATTGGACAAACTTTTTCAAGTATACCAGAATAATGTCATTCTTCTCCATTTTTATTTTTCCGAGCTTTTCTTTAAGCGCCAAATTCCTCTGGTCACTTCTGCTTTGGAACAAGTTTGTCAAAGCCTTCCACATTAAGAATGGCGTGACTTTCTCGTGAAGGTTAGACATAATGTGGTCCTTCACACCTTCCAACAGAATCCTTCGACACTTTGCTACCTTCTTTTTCCATGCATCAAGTGCGGCTGCATTGCTAGAAGCAGGCTTCAGAATATCAACATCTATGAACTCCTTCAACCCATTATCATCCAGCATTGCCTCCATCCTGTCCTTCCATGCTATGTAATTTGAGCTTCCCTAAAGGGCATACTCCAATCGCAATCCGTTGAAAGACATTTCAATGAATGCTCAACTTCGACACCAAGAAAACACTACAGCAAATTCGAATTCCACCAGCACAAAACTCAACTGCTTCAATAATTGCAATCTCCTCCAATGATCAAAAAAGCTCTGATACCATGTAGAAATTATATAACTTATGTGTTATATGTCCAAGAGTCTTCTGATATCACACTATTTTAACTTCATGCAAAATACAAAATCTATTCCACCATTGATCATTTGCGGAAATTAAATCAATATTGCAATGCACACATGAAACAATAAAAATTCAATAGCACATAAATACGCTTTTTTAACCAGAAAGCCCGGTCGAAAACCCCAACTATATATTATGTAACATGGAGATCATATGGCAATCTCATACAAACATACAAAGCTTATCACAAGCTCTCAGTACAGTACAATTGTCATACACTATACAGGCCTAATCTTGCAAATCCATGCACCGATCTATGCCACCTGCTAGCCTGCCTCCACTGCGTAATCTCTGCTGAAGAATAGCTTTGAATGAATTCGAATTACTCTTGGATTGACTGCGCAATCCTCATTGGCATCTCTACTGTGTGTTGGATGCAATCAATGCATCACTAATAGTCACAACAGATAGTCTAACTTGCCCTTTCACCTATCTCTCCACCGGTCTCCACTGAAACTGCCATGCACTGTAGTTAACTGATGTATTGTTCAGTTGATTAATGAGTTATTATTTGTGAATTAATTAACTAATTAATTCACTCCACTCTCACTAGTGTATCAATCAGCTTGTATCAGATACAACTAGTCAACCCGAGTTCAATCGAGTTAAACCGAATACAACTCCACCAACTACTTTCTTAACTCCACCAAACTCGTCACATGAGTCAAAATTTAAGTCCTCGTATGCAATAGCTCCAAAGAAACCTCGTGAACAGCATAATTCCTTCTATCACCGGTCATACACATCTGCACTTAATCGAAGTGCTCCAAGAGAATAAGATAATGTTTATCTCAAATATTATTAAGAGCTAATAATATTTGATATTTCTATTTTTAGATCGCACTACAAAATAGACTCTCGCCTAACATGTCTAAAAACAGAAGTCCATCTATTTTTCCAACTTGACCAACCATCCACAAATAGCATCCTCCGCAACTCATAGAATATGATCGACATGTCTAAAAATAGACTTTGCGCCAAAAATCACCTGTGTGGGCCCCACCTAGTTTAGGTGATTATTTTCCAACTAGGATCACGGATGATGTTTCAGGATGCCTCCTTCACTGTTTCTTGTTGCAATCTTCAACACCCTATATCTTCTTCGATGGAGCCTAAAATATGAACCCTAGAAAATCATGTGTAGGATTTTTAATCCATGATAATCACAAGAAAAATACCACTCTGTTTGAATGGGGTTTAGGCATCATGTCAAATAATAGGGCTAAAGCCTACGGTCTTATTCTAAGAGTCAAGATGTTAAAATATCAGAACATAAAGAACCCTGTAATACTGGGAGACTCCTCGATAATAATTAAGGCAATGGTAAGTGGAACAAAGCTAAATAATGCAACATTGTGTCACATAATGGACAAGATCAATCAACATCTAAAGCAACTTGGACAAATTACATACTACTATATTCTAAGGGATAATAATAAAAATGTAGATGCGTAGGAAAACAAGGTAGTTGAAAGAATCTCAGGTGAAAACATAGTTACCGATCAAATAGTTAACTGAACTAGTACCTACTTTTTTGAGGTAGCAAAAAAGGCACCCGATTTTGAAAAGTGGTGATTCAAAATCACCCCCTTTTTTTTGGGCATATTTTCGACACTTAAATTTTTTTATTTATGAAGTATGAACATTTTTTTTAAAATGTTAGTGATTTTCATGCTAATTTTGAAAAGTGTTGATGCATCATCAACCATTTTTTTTTAGAGTGGTGATTTTTTATGTTAATTTTGAAAAGTGTTGATGCAACATCAACCATTTTTTTTAGAGTGTTAATTTTCATGTCGGTAATAAAACATAAAAACAAAATAAGAAAAACATGACAAAAAATAAATAAATAAATAAATGTAAAAAAAATTTAAAAATTTAAAAATTAAAAAAAAATGTAAAAATAAAAATAAAAATTAACTTGTAAAAATACAAAATTTAAACAAAAATAAATAAATAAAACCAAAAAAAAAAATGAAAATTAAATAAAAAAAATGGTGAAAAAATTCAAAAAAACACATAATTTAAAGAAAAAAATAAAAAAACATCAAAAACATTTTTTTCTAATATATATATATATATATATATATATATATATATATATATATATATATATATATATAATTTAAAATTTAAAAACAATTAAAATTAAAATACAAAAATAAAAATTAATTAAAATTTAAAAATTTAAATTTAAAAAAAATTAATAAGAAAATAGAAACAAAAAATTTTTAAAATAATAAAACATAATCTATATATATATATATATATTTCCACAGAAAAAAATCGAACTTTCTATTATATAGATAGTTTCAGAACATATGCATAGCATTTCAGTAACATAGTCATTCCTTTCTTTCGAAAGGAAGTGGAGACAAAGCTGCTTAAACGTCTGTAAAGATGCTTAGCAGCCAGAAGAGACCAAAAAAGGAGCCAAACAAAACATCAGTGCATCTCCTTTAGCTCATCATTTCCTGGAAAACCGAAACAGAGATGAGAGCAGAAGGATACAAATGCACTGAGCAAGCCCATAGCTCAATGTAAGGGCTGGTAGTAGGAACTATCCCAGCCCCCAGAAGTACATCAGTAAAGACAAAAATGGAGCCCAGAACCTCCTTACAGAAGGAAAACAGTTCTAGACTCAATAAAGTAGCAGTTTTAGAGTTTTTTATAAAGCAAATATATACAAGGCAGAATTAAAATAGCAGAAATTTAAACAAAGTATGGTTGTTCCCTAACATGAACAGCCCCATTCAATATCTCAGTTACTGTCCAAGACCCCAAATCAAGCTGAGCACCTTCTTTAGATAATCGATCTGCTTCTTGGTTCCTTTCCCTATAAATGTGACAAACATATATCTCAGAGAAAAAAAATTTAAGACGACGGATCTCCTTAAGCAAAGGTAATAAAATATAATTCCTGCACTGCTGAGTCCCATTGAACCAATTCACAACATTCCTAGAATCACCAAAAATCTGAATCTGTCTCATATGTTTGGAAATCAACCAACAAAGAAGAAAATGGAGAGCTTTGAGTTCAGCAAAGTTATTGGACCCCTGCCCAAGGCCCACTGAGGCACAGAGAGAGTTATCAGGAGAAAGATGAATGATAAGTTCAGCACCGCAAAGACCATTTACACCAGAAGCCCCATCAAAAAAATCCCACGGAATAGATTCATTTATATCTTCAAGCTGTATATTTCGAGAAGAGTTTGAGCCAGAAGGAGTAGGGATATTGTCATAGATGGCAGCTCCTTTTTCTGCTAGCCTGGCTATTGGGAAAGATTGCTCATTGAAAATCATCTTATTGTGGGCAATCCAAGTTCCCCAAGCTATAAGAAGAGAAATAGATCTGACTTTGTCATTTGATGCCTCCTGCCACCAATGATTCCATGCCTGAGAAAAATCATCACCGTGCCATAACAAGGGGATATTAATCAGACTTAAGGTTTCTGCCCAAAGGCTGATGTTGAAAGGACAAAAAAGAAAAAGGTGCTGAATATTTTCATCAGCAGATTTGCAAAGGGAACACCAGCTCAGCCTCTGTTTCCCTCTCTTTTGAAGGAAATCCCAAGTTGGCACCTTATTGTGGAGGATGCACCAGAAAAAGAGTCGGGTCTTAGCTGGGCATTTCAGCTTCCAAATTGGATTGTGCCACCAGCTTGGAGCACCCCACCCTTCTTGAGCCATTAACCATTTATAACCCGATTTAGGAGAATGAGGCCTAATTGCGCATGTACCCAACGCAATTCATCAGAAGAATCTGAGATTCGAACATAAGAGAAGGTTAAGGCTGACACATAACGATTCCATTCTTCCAACCACCTGTCTTCTAACTGCAATTCAAAACCTGAGAGCCAACCCTGTTTCACAAGGGTGGTTGTTCTAGGATCTGCCACCTGATTCAAAGAGAAATACCCTCTTTCGTTAATATATTCAACCAGGGCCGGAGAAAGAGAGAAATTATCTGAGCATCCAACCCAAGGATCACAACCCAAATGGACTTGAGTGCCATCTCCAATGTCCTAGGCCAAACCTCTTTCAATTGTCTGAACTGATGCCACAACTGCTTTCCAGACAATAGAGGCATTTTTAGAAGATTTAATTGGAGAACGAATCCAATCCAGAACGGAGCCCTGATCAATATATTTCCTTTTGATGACCGATGCCTAGAGAGAATCGGTAGAGATCAAATGCCATGCAAGTTTGGCAGCGAAGGATTTGGCAAAAGAAGGCAGATTTTTAATTCCCCAGCCTCCCCATTCCTTTGGTTTAGTTATTTTATCCCATGCAACCCATGGGCTGACCTTGTCCTGTTTTTCCCCTGTCCAAAGAAAATTCCTGCATAATTTATCAATGGAGGACAAAATGCCTTTGGGAACCCATGAGAGACTAGCCCAATAAATTGGAATTGCCATCAGGACTAACTTGATCAAAACCAGGTGACCTGCCCTCGACAACCACCTAAAGCTCCAATGGTTTAGCCTTTTTTCCACTTTAGCTAGTAACCATTTCCAGTCCCAAATTCTGTAATTGTCAGGTTTGAGATAAAAACCAAGGCATTTAAAATTTTCCTGCATAGAACGGACTTCAAAATTCAAGAGTCTTCTCACTCGGCCTATCTCATCACCAGAAAGGCCAGAGGGGGTGAGAGTCGATTTTTGATCATTAATTTGGAGTCCGGTTGCTTTAAGAAAAAGATCCAACAGGTTCTTTAAGGCACGGAAATCCTCAATGCTTCCATTAACAAACAGTAGAATGTCATCCACAAAAAGTAGATGAGTAATCCAGAGATTCTGAGCCACTTCAATACCTTTGATTTTTCCCAGTCTTTTGTCTCTATGAATCATCAGGCTTAAACCTTCAGCTGCCAGAAGAAAAAGCAGGGGGGAGAGAGGACAGCCCTGCCTGAGGCCACGTTCAGGATTAAAAAAGGAGGTTGCAACACCATTAATCAGCAGAGCAATAACAGAGGAGGAAACACAGCACATGATCCATCTGACAAAATCAAATCTGAAGCCAATATGAGTGAGTAAAAGCCTCAAATATAACCAACTGAATCTATCATAAGCTTTAGACAAATCGATTTTGACAATTGCCCCTTTCCTTCCACTTCTCTTCAGACTGTGAAGGGATTCTTGAGCAACACCAACAACTTCATGAATTTTTCTACCACTTAGAAACCTGAACTGTTCCGGAGAGATGTGGCTGGAGAGGAAAGGTTTAATCCTGGAAGCAATGACTTTCTCAATGAGTTTGTAAACATAAGTGCAGAGAGAGATTGGCCGGAAATAAGAAAAGGAACTTGGCTGGTCAGATTTAGGAATCAAGGCGAGAAAAGTGGAATTGAAGGGAGGAAAGATAGTTCCCAAAACTCTGGATTCATCAACAACAGCTACAAGTTCATCACCAAGCACATCAAAAAAATGTAGGAAGAACTCAACAGTCCAACCATCCGGGCCTGGGCTTTTGTCCCTTTGCATTCCTTTGAGAATGTCCTCGACTTCCTGTTTAGAGACAGGGGCCATGATGGCATCATTCTCTTCCTCCTCAATAAACCTGGGAAACAGCTGAGCCACACTTATGACTTCTGCTATAGACGCTACATCCGAGGCTTTAAAGAGATATTTAAAGTAACCGATACCCAAGGTAGCCAGATCCTCAAACGAAGAAGCCTTTTCACGATTACCTTTGGGAATTTCCCAAATAGTGTTTGCCAGCTTCCTACCTTTGGCAAAGTTTTGGAAGAATTTTGGGTTCTCATTTCCCGCTTGAAGCCAAACCGCTCTGCTTTTCAAGCGCCAACTTTCTTCTCTGAGCTGAAGAATGTTTCTCTGGGAGGCCTCCAATTCCTTGATTTTATTTCTCGATTCCAGAGAGGCATATTCCCCCCCTTCTGGATCTTCCAACTGAGCAAGTTCAGAGTTAACCCTTTTATGCTCCTCCTCTTCCTTCTCCTTTTTTTAAGCAGCCCAATTTTTTGAAGCTGCTTTCATTTTTTAAGATTCTTCCAAAGAAAGACACTCCTAGAAGAGTCAGGGTTGAAGGAGTCTTTCTCCCAAGTTGCTGAAAAAAGATCATTATACGAATCATCCTTGAGCCAGGCAGGATTAAAACGGAAGGGCATCCCAGGTTTATTGCCAACACCTTTAATTTCGAGAAGGATGGGAAAATGGTCTGAGACACCACCCTCACCAACCCAATGGCAATAGTTCATGAGTTTATCCACCAAAACCTCGCTTAATAGAAAACGGTCTATCTTCTTTCCCACCTAGTCTTGACCGATCCTTCTATTTCTCCAAGTAGGTTTCGGCTTCAGAAGAGGCATATCCACCAAATGAGAAAGAGCTAAGTGATTCCTGAAGAAATCAGTTAAGGGGTCTGCTCTGGCCGAGACACCCCAAGACTCCACTTCCCCTAGAGAGAAATTCAGGTCTCCTCCAATGATTAATTTGGGTGAGCAATCCAGGAGGAACGAAAGACAGATGACCAAAATCGCTCTCTTTCCACACAAGGCCCATAAATATTTAAGGAAAGAAAGGAAAGATTTAGCTCACCAGAGAAAAGTTCCAAAGCCAGCATACTCGAGGAACCCCAAGAAGAGACATAATTTAATTTCTTAGGATTAAAACCTGAGACAACACCCCCGGATCTCCCAACATCATTGAGGGCGTAAAAGGACCAGTCAGGTAACAGTTTAGAAGTGAAACTAACAACCTCATCCCCTTTTCTCAGAGTTTCTTGGAGCAAAATAATGTCTGGATTCTGAGAACGCACTAGTTCTTTGAAAGCTAGCTTTTTAGGCTGGCTAGCTAAGCCTCTGCAATTGAAGGAAAGAACAATCATGGCACATCTTCTGGGGGTGGCCGCTCTGCTCTAAGCACCCCAGTAAGAGACATATGTTTACCATCAGCAATATCCACAACAACTTTTGATTGGGCTTTGGAGAGGTTTGATTTCCGGCCTCTCATCGTCCTGGCCCCAATAGCAACAGGGTTTGAGGCAAGACCTCCCACAGCCAGGTCGGACCCTCCCTTGAGGTCTGAGGTTATAAGGGAGAGGATCAGGAACAGAAGGCTGAGAGCAGGGGATCTGAGGGGCATCAATAACTAAAGAAGAAGGGGGGCCAGAGGGTTCAGGCACAGATAAAATGAAACTATCCAGAGATGACAAGGAGAGGTTTAAAGCAGATAAATCGTTCAAAAGTTGCCTGGAGGGACCAGGCTCATTACTATCAGAAAAAGGAATACAAGCAGAAGACTGATGCAAGAGAGGAGAGGAGGAGGACATACCCGCCTGAGACGCCCCTACGAGTTTAGCAACTTGAAGGGGTACCAGGGAGTCTACTAGCTCCTCTACGGGAAGGGATGAAGGGCCAGCAACAATCTCCGGGGCGTGGTCCACGATCACCACCGGGGAAGAAAGAAACTCTTGTATCATAGGGCCTGTCTCTGCTGCCTTAGGACCCGCATCCTGATAAAAAACAGTGACTTTCTCCTTCCTGTGCTGCTTCCTCTGTCTGCGTCTACGCTGGTGACCGAGAGGGCATTTTCTAGCCAAATGACCAGTCTTATGACACCTGTTGCACCGGAAGGGAAGGTGCTCGTAATCTAACATCCGCAAAAACTCCATATCCTTATAGTGAAGCGTCATCGCATCTGCGAGACCTTCTCTCGGGTTTAAGCTCACCAGTATACGAGCTACACTCTTGTCCCTTGTTTGTAAGAAAGACTTGTCAGCTTCAAGAAAAGTACCCAGGGTGTTCCCAATAGAAAAAAAAACTGAATCAGTCCAAAACTGCAGAGGAAGGTCGGGGAGCTTCACCCAAACCAGCGATTCAGCCATTTTCTCCTTCTGAGCGTCAAAGAGGGGTGTCCATCTTCAAAAGAGAATGGGTCTCTTCCCAAAGAACCAATTACTCTCAAGGACCCAGTCCACTTGATCTTTCCTTTCAAACGTAATGCTGAACCATCCTCTCGCAAGAATAGATATATATCAACAGGCATACCTAGGGACTCTTTCCACGAAGATTGAGCCCAATCAGCAATGTAATCTGTCGAGTATTTCCGACCCCTTACTCTGCCAACAATAATGATCTCAGATAATTCCATGACCTTCTCAATGCCAATATCCACACCTAATAAACATTTTGGGCGAGCTTCCTTCGATTTAATGGATTTGGCTTTCTTTCGCTTCGTTCCCACAGCTTTCTTGAAACCCTCCTCCTCTGTTACCTGATTGATTTGAGGTGCCTCGGCTCTTAGGGACTCGAGTAAAATCCGCCTCAATTCTTCAATAGATTTCGGAGGCGCAAAATCCTTAATCAAGCTCTGAGGGATGCCAACCCCTGAAGCATCTTCACGGCGCAACGCAAAACCTTGATTTTCAGAGGCAGAAGATTTTGCGAGAAGGTCGACAGCCTCATTTGAGGAAACCATAGACTGATCTCCACGACCTGGAATCCCATTCTTTACCAGACCAGACAGCCCTCCTTCATCCCGATTTACAAGCACTAGATCCTCCGTTGCCCCTTTAGAAACGACTTTTACACAACCATTCTCCACTCCTGGCAACAACAGCCCCCCCGAGCCCTCCTGAGGGGGTCTAAACGGAAAAGCAAGGCTTGTAAGGTTATCAACCCTAGGTAGAAAGGAACCCTGCAGAAACTGAAGCCCTCTACAACCCACTTCGTCTTCTAAACCACCAGTAGCAGCAAAAGGAACAAAATTACCTTGAGAGGCCAAGCACGGCAGGGGATGATCGAGGTTGTTCACTGCTTGAAAAAGATCTTCAGAGGTCTGAGGTCGACTATTGCTCTGAAAATGCGGGTTATTGAAACAGTGCCCGCCGACAAAATTTCCGCCAATAGGACTAACTCCTTGTGAAAATCCTCCCAACGCTGCTTCAGCAGCCAAATCAAGCGAAATCAACTTAGGAAAGAATTGTTCGAGGTTTTTCTTCGAGATTTCCAAACCCCAGCAAGTAAGAAGGTCCTCCGGGGAGGGTTCTAACTCAACAAAGACGCTTTCGAAACCCATTGTGACCGACAACAACCCTCTTAACAGACGACCGCAAACCCCGCTTGTCCACAGAAACCCTAACCTCAATGCACCGTTGAAAGAAGCTAGAGACGCATCCGAGGGTAAGGTCCATGTTGAAAGCTGTTTCATTAACCATTGTACATATGGCAACAGACCTCGATCCAGGAGGAAACGCCACGGAGAAGTGCTGGCAGCTTCTGCGAAGCCTTCTGACGAACCCTAGTCACATCCATCCCAGTCCCCAACTATGCTTATTCCTAAAATTACATAGTAGCATATATATATATATATATATATATATATATATATATATATATATATATATATATATATATATAGATATTAAAAAACTAAAATAGAAATTAAAAAAAGAAAGAAAAAAAAAGAAAGAAAGATATAAAAAAAAAACAAAAAATCTAATTGTTTTTAAAACTTAAACCATTTTGAAAGTTTAAAAATGAAAAAAAACAAAAAACAATTTTCAAATTTAAATTTAAGAAACATTAATAAATAAATAAAAATAAGTTACAAATATTAAATTTCATATATATATATATATATATATATATATATATATATTAAATTGAATAAAAAAAAGAATGAAATATCATAAATAATAAAAAATATTTTAAAAATTATTAAATTTCATAAATAAATATAATCGAATTAAATTAAAAAAAATAAAAAAATAAAAAAATTAATTGCGCCGCCCAAGTAGCGATGGGAGGTCGATTCTCGGAATCGACCTAGGAAGGTCGATTCTCGGAATCGACCTAGGAAGGTTGATTCCCAGAATCGACCTGAGGAGGTCGATTCCAGGAATCGACATGGGGATGTCGATTCCGGGAATCGACCTAGGGAGGCCGATTCCCGGAATCAACCTAGGGAGGTTGATTTCGGGAATCGACCTCGGGAGGCCAATTCCGGGAATCGACATGGGGAGGTTGATTTCGGGAATCGACCTTGGGAGGTCGATTTCAGGAATCAACTTGGGGAGGTCGATTCCGAGAATCAACTTGGGGAGGTTGATTCCGGGACAGAAGGTTGATTCCAGGAATCGGCCTCAGAACGTTGATTCCAGGAATTGACCTTCTGCTTGGGTGGCGGCGGGAGCCGACCGTTGGGCGAGGGGTGGCTGCAAGCAGCCCACCACCCGCCCAGCGACCAACCCACTTCGCAGCATGAGCATTGATTTTTTTTTATTTTTATTAAATTTTAGTAATTTTTTTTTTGTTTTTAATATTCTTTTCTAATTTTTATTATTATTTATTATATTATATATTTTTATATATATATTTTTTAAATTTAATATTACTTTTTAAATTTAATTTAATAAATTTTGTTATTTTCTTTTTAATTTATTTAAATTTAATATTTATTTTTTAAAATTTTGTTTTGTTAATTTTTTTTTTATTACATAAAATTTAATATTTTTTTATTTAAATTAAATTTATATTTTATTTTATTTTATTTTTTAAATTAATTTGAATTTTATATTTTATTTTATTTTATTTTTAAAATTAATTTGTTTTTTATATTTTTTTTTAATTTAATATTTTTTTTTTCATTTTCCATTTTTAATTGATTTTAAAAAAAAAATCATTTTAAAAGTATTTTTTTTTATTTTGATTTGTTTTTTAATTAATTTTTTTATATATTTTTATTTTTTTATTAAAATTTAATTTTTTTTATTTAATTTTTTAGATTAATATATATATTTTTTAATTTAATAAAATGTAGAATATAGTTTTTTAAATTTAATTTAATATACACATATAATTTATTTTTTTAATTTTAAATTTTTGTTTTATTTTATTTTTTAATTTAAAATTTAAAATTAATTTTTATTTTTCATTTTATATATATATATATATATATATATATATATATATATATATATATATATATATATTAAATTTTAATTTTTTTACTATATTAAAATTTAATATATTTTTTAAAATTTAATTTTTATTTTAAAATTTAAATTCTTTTGTTTTAAATTTAATAAAAAAATTAATTTAATTTGTATATTTAATTTTTTTTTTATTTTTTTATTTTTTTACTTTTATTTTGCTTTTTAATTTTTAATATATTTTTAAATTAAAATTTTTAAAATGTTTTTTATTTATTTTTTTATTAAATTTTCTTTTAATTTTTTTTTAATTAAAAAAAATGTAATGATTTTTTTTTTTTTTTTTTTTTTTCAATTATTTTAAAATGTTTTTTCTTTTTCCTTTTTTTTAATTTTTATTATTCTAAAATTTTTGTTTCAACACTTTATGTTTTCGGGGTGTTTTTTGCACAAAAAAATTGGTTTTTACGTTTATTTTTTAAAATATTGAAAATTTACCCAAAAAAAAAAGAGTTATTCCACAATACAACTGTTCGTTTTCGGGGTGTTTTTTGCACAAAAAAAAAATTGGCTTTTTCTTTTATTTTTAAAGATTGTTGAAAATTTACCCCCCACACACCCCCCCCCCCCCCCCAAAAAAAAGAAAAAAAAGAAAGAAAGAAAAAAAGGTTATTCAAGAATACAAATTTTCATTTCGGCTTGTTTTTTCATGGTTTTTTTATTTTTTTTTCGTTAGAGTTCTCATTTTGAGGTAATAGTTCCCATTTGATCGGTAACTATGTTTGAAGCCAAAATTGACAGTGATCTCATTAAAATCTCAATTCCATGATAGTGAAGATATGCCACAAATCAATTATTCAAGCAATAATCCCTCTTAAAGACTGTACTCTCCTTGTCCTTCCTGGAGAAGGAATATTTCCATGCACTATTGATTATTATCATATTTTGAGAGACAACAACAATAATGTGGATTCCTTGGCAAACATAGTAGTCCTAAGGGATCAAGGTGAAGTCAGAATTGGTAACCATGTCACATTTTAAATCATCCCATAATTGTACTCCCCATATTAGTATCAAATCTCTGAAAGTTTGGAAATGCATCACTCAGAATCTGGTCATGGATTTTATCCAATTATTTTATTCAACATCTCCTTGTTTTATCCCCTCTTTGTTTCCCTCTAATATCCTCCTTTCCATTTCATATACTCTCATGCCTCGTCCTAATGCCCTCTCAAGTTTCCCTCATGTTTGTCCTATTCCCGTCATCCCTCCCTTTCCCGCTCTTCTTATTCTACCTCTCTACATCGCTCCATATCTCGATTGCTCCCATGTATTGCACACTGGATCATTACGTGCATCTGCTCTACTCTGATTCTTGTTCTGTCCGCTCTACTCAAGCTTGCATATCTTTGTTTGTTTCCTTTGCGAACTTTTATTTTCTTCCTTTGCCTTTGTTTTAATGGATCAACCTTTTTTAGTATCATGCCAGTGCTAGGGATACAAATTCATCAACTAAAGGAACAAAATCGAGTTGAGCATGCGGTAACCTTGCATCGACTATCAGAATACAAGAAAGAGCATGAGAACCTCAACAACAGGTGTGTACACATGCAAGACATCGTGGATTTCTAGAGAGATATGATAACAAAAATTCTAAAGGCAACACAAGTTCTCAGAATCGCAATAGTGTGATTGGACCACTTCACCAAGATGGTTTTCTTTCTATCTCAAACAATTACAATGATCATCAGTCTTATCTTCTTTGTAAAATTAGTCTTAGATTATATATCAGCAGCAATTTAGAAGAAAGAAATTCGTAAGATAAGTATTATTTTTTTCAGTAATCAGTTCCAGCTATGAAATGTAAGTTTATTAGTGTTTTGAAGCAATTCTTTAAGATCTACAAATCCAATGTTGTGGGAGGAATTCCTTGCCCTCATGTAAGAGCACTGGACTAATATTGTTAGTGGGGGCTTGCTTCCTTTTTGAAGAGTAATACAAAAATCTGACATTGTTAAAAAAAAAAACTGTTAATTTAATCCTTACATGCAACCATGGCATGATAAACAACTAGAGTTAAAACATATCTTTCATTTAAGTGTTAATTTAATTCTTCATACAACATTATGGTATTATTGTGGGGAGAGACACTCTTGAGTCCAATATGGTAGATATGTAATATCACATAAACATTTTGACTTAGCCAACATAAAATAAAATAAAATAAATGCTATATTAAAATAAATATAATTTCAAACTAAAATAATAAAAATAAAAATTCACGTTATCGTTAATATTTTTATTAATTTGTTAAACAGTTAAGTTAGACTTGGCTTGGTCAAATTATAGATGGTTTTTGAGCTCTAGATTTATGAGGACTCATGGTATTGACTCTTAATATTCATGTGAAATATAATATATTTAAGAAAAAATAACCCCTCCCAATACTTTGTAGATACAAAATTAAAATAAATTTAAATTAATAATATACTAAACCACCCTAATTAAAAATATATCTACACAGTAGAGAATATGGTTCCCTTTCAATAAACAATGGAAGGATCCTTCCTTCCAGGACGCCAACTCATTTATTAAAATGGAACCATAATTCTATGGGGAACACTTTTTAAATTTTTATAGGTCAATGGATAAGGTCTTTCCATACCATATAGTCTGCCTTCGGAATGAAATGAGGGAAAATATTTATTAATCGCACATAGAGTGACAATGTTGCAATCTGGAAGGTTCGTCGCTCATCCGCAATTAAAAGTGGAATCGAGAGGCTATCAACAACATTTCATGCCCGTCATTAATTTGCCACTTTCCTCGAAAATTTTCCATTTAATAAATAAATATTTTATTGGCATATGAATATGAATCCAATCACTTCGTAAAAAAAAAACAGAAGTAACCACTAGCATACACTTTATACAAAAATCCACAATGAAGGAATTGAAATTTAAAATTTAAGGGTCAATGATTTTCAACCATGATGGGAAATTCAAATTACAAATTACGTGGCCTATTGAATGTTGATCTCTTAATATTTATTTTGAAATATAAAGATAATTAAATTATATTTTTTATAAATATTAATTTTAATTAAATTTAAATATAAAAAAAGTGAGGGTGGATATTGATTTTGGAGTATGATTTAAAATTGTTTTAATTTTTTTTTAATGGATTATTGTTTTTGTATAAGAGTTGGTTTTCTAGGAAACATATTAATTATGGAAGATTTAGGCAGGAGTGAAAGTCAACCTTTTTAGTTTTTCTGGTAACTAAGGAAACAAGTTAATTGTGGAAAGACCTAGGTAAGAGTGAAAGTCAACCTCTTTATGGACCATGAGTAGGTTAGTCCAAGTAGAGTGATTTTTTCTTAAATAATGATGATGAGTCAACTTGCAATTGTAGAGAGAAGTCTTAATTGCTTATTTCACAACTTAATTATGATAGGATTTTTCACTATGTTAAAAATCCAAAAAAATTAAAAAAAAATAAAAGTTAATCTTATCATTTTAATAATTTAAAAAAGGGTATATTATAATTTTTTTATTTAGTGAAATTGTATCTTATTATTTTAGTTTTTTTCATTATTAAATTTGAACTAAAGCATATTAAAAAATATCATTATCTTTTAAATTTTTTGAAAAATAATATAATTTGAATCAAAATCATATTAAAAAATATGATGATGATGATGATGATGATTAATGTTTGAACACTAAGACTAATACGTTTTATCTTATCTTAAGAAAGTAAGAAATTAGTTGAGGCTCTTTAATATTTTATTTCTATAATCCAAAAGAAGGGATATGAGCTTTCCTAGATCACTATAGTTTCTTTGACTTAACAAGTCAAGAAGGTTGATATTGTGACAAAAGTTTTGAAAATTAGAACAAATGTGAGTAAGATCTGGCCAATCCAAGAGAAAATGTTTTTCATCTTCAACCTTCTTAGTATCTCAACAAACTATTTTGTGTTTTGGGAATTGACCAATGCTTTATTTCACTTTGAAGCTCAAGAGAATTAGTTCTTATCTTGACAATGTCCATTTTCTTCTTAAGAGTGGTCAAGACAAAAAGATAATTCTAAATATAAAATTTACTTTTCAATAATATTAATTAATATTTGTTGTATATTGGAAAGTAATTAGTTCCTATCTTAACTATGTTTATTTTCTTCTTACCAATAGTCAAGACAAAAAAGATAATTCTAAACATAAAATTTACTTTTCAATAATATTAGTTAATATTTGTTATATATTGGAAAGCATTTTATCTATTATTTAAAATTTAATAAATAAATATTGTCAATTCAAATAAAAAAAATAAAAATGTTAAAGAACTCAATTGTAAATAGTAATATTATAAAATTTGAGATTTAAAAATTAATTTTAATTAAGTATGACTTTCTATCTATTATTTCAACTTTAAAAAATATATATTTTTAATTCAAGTAATACCAATTCAATCATAAATATTAATATTATTATTTGAAAAATTTTAAATTTTTAGAAATTAATTTTAATAGTATATTTATTATTTTAAAACTTTTTTTTAATCTCAAAATTCTTTTAATGAAATAAACTTTTATTTAAAATTTTCACAATAATTTTTCTATGTTAATAAAGGTTTTCATGCTTGTTGAGTGGAGAGGCTCATTCTACAGAGTAAGTTTGTTTGTCTATCCTTCTTTAAAATAAAATTAAAAATTAAAATTTATGTTCTAAATAAAAAATTATTGTTGACTATAACAAAAATAATGAATAGAAATAAAAAAATGTATGAGTAAGATGTTTAAATCTTATACTTTTCAAAAGTATTTCAACAAGAAATTTAAATAAACCATTTGAAGATCTATGTTAACTAATATATGTAGATATCAATTTTTTTTTGATAAGCAAGGTAGGACTACATCTTCATCTTCATCACCATGTCCAATACATATCACCTTGATCAGGGTGGGGAATTGAACTGGCGACTTCACATCAAGGAGTGTCTTAACATAGCACTTGATCACCGTCTATCCAAGACTCTGTGGACATGTAGATATCAACCTTAGATATATCTATATATATAAAAAAATTGTTAAAATAAAACATTTTAATATTTTATATAAAAAAATATTCAATGTGGGTTATTAATAAAATATTTTAATAAGAATTAATATTGACATATACTTTAAAATATATTAATAATAAAAAACCATTTTAATTTGTATGATAAATTTTCTCGATGTATATGTGATGTAAAAATTTTTAATGTAAATTATGTATATACTATATATTATTTTTAAAAAATTATGTATATATTATGAAAAAAATATGTTTTATGGTTACAACATTTATTTGGTCCTATATATATTCTATTTAGCAATCAAAAATACAATTTAAACAATGAAAAATAACACATTGTATTTCTCACTTTAAAAAAATTTGCACGTAAAGAAATTTGTTCCCTCTCATCTCATGTTGGATCTCTGTTGGTTTACCATAAATGTGAACCAATTCTAATGTCACGACCTAGTATTTGAGATTGTCATAGCAAATTAATCTTGTCCTTTGGCATAATGCACTACGACAGTGAAAACCTTTCCCTTTTTTCAAGGATTTTGTCTATGTTGTAACCCGAGTATCAATGTTCTCAATGACATCAATCCTCTAACAATGTTTGAAACAAATATTTGGTTTTTAAATTTTTGTGATGAAAGATGTTTTTTTTTAAATATGCACAAATATTTCTATGGATAACTAAAAATATTACATAAGGCATTACAGTGAAATCTCTTCAAAACTTCACCAATTCCATAAGAAAATAAGTTCACCATTCCAAGTCCACAAATCTTAAGAAAAGTGAGCAAAGATGACTCCACCATATCAACCACGTAAACTAGGACACCTTTGACAAAAATATTACAAAAGGTGACTTCATAAAAAAAAAAACATATCAAGAATACTATTGTATAAAGATATGAAAACCAGACAAGTGAACATATGAACTGTAAACAAACTAACAAAAAACATAAAGCTTATTAAGACTATGGTAAAAAAACACAGACATGTACGTTCCTTCCACCTTGAAGACTGTAATTGGTTTCTTGATGAAACTTAATCAAGAGTGATGACTGGCGAACGCAGGGAGGTGTTTGCATGGGTAACAAAGCACTAAGAAACTCAGCAATGAGAGCAACCACGACAAAGAATAATTGCAAGGGAAGGAGGGTATGAAAGTGATAACTGACCTTCAATCACTGTGACGACCATATGCTTTAGCCACCTTTTGTAAAGAGTTGAGGAGGCTGAAGACGATAAGCTTCACTGACCTTGACAACCAGGCCACCAAAGTTCCACCACCTTGTGAGCATTGTAAGGCCTGTATAACGAATTGTGAGCATGAGGACACTGGTACGATGAATGAAATAAAAGCCATAAAACCTGCACAACAAGGGCCAAGTGTCCCGGTTAAAATCGAGCTTCATCAACCCAAGGTAGTGTTGCATGATGAGCTCATTAATGAGCATAACTCACTTGTCAGAATGATCTCTTCTTGTAACCAATCTACCATGGAAGGATCTCGACATATCGAAACAGACGAAAGGAATGATCTTTTGATGATCTCGGAGCATATGAAATTACTAAAACTTCGTTGCAGGCATTTAAATTGAGGGGGCTTAGATAGGTGATCGCTAGTACCTAGGGCCCAATTTTCACCTCGAGAGCCGCTGAACATTTGGCCATACGAAGGAAATGCATGAGAGGTGTGGTCATATTCAGAAAATTTCTTTGGCATATCATGCCTCCCGGGAGCCAGTTAACACACCCACTAGAATTTGGTCATTATAAAAGCACCCCTATCGTGGATGTAGACGTTGATAGCGAACTTATCCTAATATACGAGCCGCCTTACCGCTTGGAGATCATCCCTTTGTTCCATGTCCATCCATGATTCATCAATGGAGGAACTTTCCTGTAGACTACCCCAGTTCGCGTGATCTGCCACCTTGTTCCCTTCCCGCCGTGTGTGGAAGGGAATTATATAGTAAAAGTTTGATAATAGGTCACTTATATTGCTAACCATTGCCTTGAGATGCCAGTTGTGTATAATTTTATCTAACGAGTTACCAAGTAACAATTTTCAAATAGGATATTACTACTTGAGAATAACCATGGAATTAGAGTAGCCTAAAGCCTTTCTTGATGGCTATTTGGAGCTCTATTTTGAGTGCCATAAATTTTTCCATGTTGTTTGTAGCGATCCCATAGGAATAAGAGAATACAGGTATGGGATTTGAGTTTGTTTCTCTAAAGATATTTCCAAACACTGATTTACCAAGATTTCCCTTAGAGGCACCATCAAAACTAAGGTTGATTAGAGCTTTAGTGGGTGGGATAAAAGAGGTTGCGCTAGATAGTCTGTTGCTTGCGATTTGAGAGAAACCGGTGGTTCCTCGATTGGTTTGGATTTCCAAATCTTTTAAATTTAGCGTCTCAGTCTCATGAGGATGAAAATTCCCAGTAGGTAGAGGGGATGCCATAATTGTTTCCCTAATGTTCTTGAGGAAGAGATCTCGAAGGGTCTGCAAAGTCCTCTACTTGCCTTCAAATATTCTAAGGTTCCTTTTTTCCATAGAATCCTTAAACCGATGGCTAGGTACTATGCTTTTGATATCACGGGGTGTTTAATATTTCACTCAAACCAATATTCCAACCAAATTCTAATTATTGAGTTGTTCGGGATAGGGAACCTAAGTAATTATTGAATGAAATCCCATAATTTACGAGAAAAAGTATACATAAGTAAAAGTTGTTGTGTTGTCTCCTCCTCTTGGGAACAAAGCAAGCAAGTTGATGGACCCTCAAACCCTTTTGTTTGGAAACATTCCCATGCTATTAATCTCTCCCAAGTGATCAACCATAGGAAGGTTGTGATTTTGGGCCAACCACAATCCTTCCATAGGTGGTTCCATAGTTTAGACCACTCTTTCAAGTGAAAGTCCACTAACATGGAGTAGGCTTCTTTTAACATGAATTTACCCAATGATTGTATCCCCCTTCTTAGTATATCCTTCTTATCTGATATGTGAATTAATCTGTTTTGTAATGTCAGATGGTAGTCATTCCATTGATGCATATCCCTAAATTTTTCCCTTGAGAGGCCCCATTCGCTTTTTGTTTTCAATTGACGCCACCACTTATTATTCCTTGTTTCTTTCCAAAAGTTTGCTACCTTGCGAGCTCCTTAAGCTTGTGAAAGGTTACTGATTTATTGGAGCTTCTCATTCGTTTGCATGATTGGATATTTTTGTTAGGATTCCTCCCAGAAAGAAGCTTCCATATATTTTCTCATCTCCCAGAATGCATATTGTTTGAAAATTTCCTTTGTCTGAAAATCTCAATTCCAAACCCCTGAACTTTTGATTTCTCCTTCAAAATGAAATCATTCGGCTTGAGTGCTCAAATATAGATATTTGCGGGACCGTATTTATTTCCATATTTGAGAACCACCCTAAACCCAAAGCCACCAAAGATTCATGTCATACACTTTATTAATTAAAATGGGATTGTGCCAGCCTAATCCTCCCTGCTTCTTTGGGTTTGATCCTCACCAATGACCACTTGCACTTGTTGGTTGATCCTATCCACCCCACCAACGACCACTTGCAGTGATTGGTTGATACTTCCCATAGGAAGTTAGTACATATTGATTTCATTTGGTTAGATACCATAATTTGAATTGGCATTACTAAAAGTTGATAATTGGATAAGGCTTGCAGTACTTCTTTTGTCAAAACCAAACGACTTGGAAAGTTTAGTGGCATAAAATCCTAATTGTCAACTTTATGATGAGTCCTTCTATAAGTTCTTCTCATGTGGAGATCATGTTATAGTATAATACAAGTGGTACTCCTAAATATTTTGAGGGCAGGTGACCTCTATTGTAGCCTATCGTTTTACTTAGTCTGAATTGAACCATATCTGGACAGTTAAAGAAGAAAATGCATGTTTTACCAGTGTTCACTTCAATACCAAATGCTTCCATGAATATTTGCAGAAGTCTGCATATTATTTTTAGCTATTTAGAGGTTGGTAGACCAAACAATATTACATCGTCAACATATTGTTGATGGGAAATTGGAAGATTCACAGCATACAAGCAAAGCCCATAGATGAATACCGAATCACTAGCTTTCTTAAATAATCAACTAAGTCCCTCCATACCTAGAATGAAGATAAATGGTGACAAGGGACCCCTTGCCTCAAACCCCTTGTAAATCCATATGGACTAGGGGATTTGTTCGTAGGCATGCTCACTACCAGCATTCCAACTTCAACGAGGGAGATTGGGCTCACGAACATTTTATTTTGTTCCAAGTTGATTATCCTTGGAATATGTTGGATTACTACATTTATAGTTGGTTTTGTGTCCATGAATTCTCCATTAGAAGGCTATTAAAATGATTTACCAACTCTTTTTCTATTTCCTGGTGTTGGAGTTTCATTTCCCCATCCTAGCCCAATAGAGATTTTTTTTTTTTTTATGTCGCCATTGAAGCATAACATTATGGAAGAACTTAGAGTTCCTATCACCATTCTTAAGACATTGAATTCTCGACTTCTATTTCCATAGTATTTCTTAGTTGTCTTTTATTTTCTAATTTTTGAAGATTATTTACTTATGTGGTTGCCAACACCTTTGATCTACCTTCAAGGATGATTTGTTGTTGGATGTACGCCATTTTTGTTTCAAGTTCTTTTTTATCCTCAAAGATGTTGTGAAAGTCATGCTTATTCCAATGTTTGATATTTTGTTTCAAAGCTTTTAATTTGAGTTGAAACATGTGCATTTTGTTTAAACCTCGATTGTTCAACCACCATTTTCTAAGGAATTCCACAAAGGATATGTCATGGAACTAGAAGCTCTCAAAGAGAAAAGGATGATTTGGAGGAGCTTATTTCAAGTCAATTTACAGTATAATAGGCCAATGATCGGACCCCATACACAATAGAATTGAAGCTTCTACATATATGTCTCTTTGTAAAACCTCTTCAGAAAGTAGAAATCGGTCTAGTCGACATATAATCTAGCTATTACCTCCCATGCAATTATTCCATGTGTAGATTCCATTATTGTGTGGATGTCTACAAGGAAAAAAATTTCAATATACTCACTGAAATATTATGTAACTTGGTCTAATCGCTAGACCCCTCCTTTTTTCTCATGTAGCGATCTAATGATATTAAAATCATCTCCCGCCACCCATAGAGATTTCCCTATTAGTTGTTTTGTATCCTACAATTAGTGTAGGAAGACATGCTTATCTTTTGTACTTGCAGGTCCATAGACCGTAGACAAGTAGACAATGTTTGTTGTTCCTACATATATAAAGCTCCGTGTAAGAGTTCGATCTGTTGACCAACCATTCTTTGAAAAATATTTCTCTAGGGTTCCACCATATAGCTAAACCACCTGTACTTCCTTTCACATCTAATAACATCGATTCACAACCTTTCCAAAAAAAGCCTACAATTTTAGACGTGTTATCCTTTGGTAGTTTAGTTTATTGTAGGATAATAATAGTTGGATTTTCTTTTCTATTTTGTTCGCTAAGATGGAATTGATTCCCTCTGATATTTAAACCTCTAATTTTCCATGAAATTATCTTCATGTTGAAAAGTTAGTTAAAGAAGATGGAATATCCACCATAGAAGCTGCTCGATCCTCACTTACCTGAGATGGGTTTTTGTTTTTCCTTTCTTTTTTCTTCGATTTTATGTTCAATATTATTTCCCCTTCTCCTTAAAATTCTGGAAGGCTTGAGCTATTTGTTCATTCACTAAGTCTCGATGCTTTGTTTTCCATCGAATATAGGCATTAGTGTATAACTATCTATTCTCCAAACTCAAATATCCAATGTCTTTTTGGGCCCAATCATTTATTAAGGACACCAAAAAATTTTCTTCCTCTGAGAGATTGGATTCCTTCTGGTTCAGTAGGGGGGACACCTCGTCGAAAACTAGTAATACATAAAAAAATAAACTTGCTTTTGGAATGTCTTCTCCCCCCATTTTGTGTTTTATCCCATTGTGCTCTAGAGGTGGTTCCACTGATAGGGCTTCCATTAGAAAATCCTCTCTTTTTTGTGTGTCTTCCTCCATATCCTCCAGGGACGAGAAAGGATTGTTCTCCTCTAGTATGTTGGAGATAGTTGAGCTTTGGTTTTTGTTATTATGTCTCTTGGGTTGTACTTTATTGTTCAACCCATCATTGGTTTCTAGACCTCCTAAAAAATTTTCCTTCCTTCTTTGTGGGAATTCTCTTATTAGATGACCATGTTCATGGTAGAGTCAATATTTGAATCGTACATGTTCATAGTCCAGGGGCTGTTTCCAAACTTTTCCTTGATAATATAACTCAATGGAGTATGGTAGTCATTGATATATGTTCATATATTGATCAGGTGATCTTGTCTAAGAGGAAAAAAAATGCTCAAAATTGGAACTGCTCAGAATTGGTTGAAAACTAAATGAATGGATAGGCCTTGTCGCTGCTATTCTGGTGCCGTGAATGGGACTCAAATCCGATGTCGTATGAGAAAGATATTGAAGTTTTCAAACGCCCAATGACCTTCAAAACAGAACTTTTGAACACAAAAAAAATTATCAATTCAGAAATTTGATGTGACGAATTTCATTTTTTTTATTAAATTTTTTATGGCCTATTACAGGGTGCCACGTGGCCTACCCAGAGGCTGCCACATGGCCCCAAGCCATTGGTTCAAAGGTTGGTTCAAGTCTTGTTTAAAAAAAATGATGGTGGGCAGACCCGACCCGAGCTGAACACTTTTGGGTCAGTCGGGCACGACCCAACCTAAATGCATATGGGTCAGTCTCATGCAGCAGTGAACGGGTATGGGTCGGGCAGAGGTCAACTCGACCTGAACGCCTTCGGGTCATAGCAAATGAGCGAATCGTCTAAGTTTGAACTGGCGTTAAAACAAAGTTTAGCCCTCAGGGATATGGGTTAAAACACCGCGACCAGTCATATAACCAGGTGCTAAAACCAGTTTAAATGAGCGGAGATTTGGGCTAAGCCCCTGGGTGCTAGCCCTTGTCGCATGGGACCTAAGGGTCATGACCAGGGGCACGGCTTTAACGTTATCCGCCCAGTAGTCAACGGTTAGCAGATTATCTGCGTGTGAACACGAGTTCAACTGAAAGTCAAATTAAATGCCTCCACCAAATTAGAAGCATGGCTCCGCCTATTCTGGTTTATCCACCATTTTTGGTGGCTTTAACTAGAGTTCTTCCAGAGTTGGTGGGGTTTCCAAGAGACATTAGGCAGAAAATTGTGGAGGTCATAACTTCTCCAATATTGAACCAACTTGGACGAAATTTTTGTCAATTTTGGGTATTATGAGCATTCTGGAGAGTTTGGGATAGGTTGCAGAGCCAACAGAGATGTTCTTTAGCCATTTTTGCTTCAAGGAAGCTTGGTGAGCCATTAGGGCCATGAGGGAAATGGAGCTGCATTGGGCTACACTTCACTGTTTGAGGTGAGATAAAAGCCATTCTTAGCTTATTTCTGTCTTCTGAATTCAATTTCATAGCTGTTTCTACATGTTTAGGCATATTTCTCACTGTAAAACCAATTTGAGCAACTTAATAGATCAAGGACATGCCCATTGGGAGCCTTGGACCCGACAGATGTAGCCCAAGAGGAGTGAACTGTCTCATCATGTTGTTGTGTTGTTATGGTGAAGTTATGCTGCTGTGTATTTCTGATTTAAGATGTTAAACAATAATTTTAATTAACATTCCCTCACACATAAACTCAAAAACAGTTACCAAAAACACTTTGTTTAATTTGCAAGACATAATAAACACTTTGCACACTTATTTAAATGGAAATGGATACTTTGAAAAATAGATACAGATAGTTTCATTTTCAAATCAGATGGTATCACAGCTCTGGATTTGAGCCTCAGAAGCTAGAGTTTTACTCAGCATTTCTTTTGTGCAAAGATATAGTTGATTGTGTGCAAGTTTTGATGCTTACTAGGCTTAAACTCAAGAGAGGTGAAGGACACTTGGTTAGTGCAAAAATTAATCCTCAACCAAGAAGGGCCAGAGAGCCACCTCCAAGAGCCATAGAAGCAGCTTCAAGCATGTTTTCAAGAGAGGAAGAAGCTCCTAAAGATGTGGATCCCAAAGAAGAGGAACGGGTGTTCTGAAAGGCTTTCTTGGACATGACGGAGATGGTGAGGATGCTCTAACAAGAAAGGAATGATAGGCTTGTTGGAGAAGGGTCTAAAAACCAGAAAGAAGGAGAGGGTTCTTTAGGAGGAAATAAAAGTGATGACAAGTCAAAGAAAGGACACGGAGGAAATGGTGATACACCATCCCCATCTTCATCCTCTTCCTCTACATCGTCATCCTCAACATCGGTGAATCAATCTCACAAGTCTAAAACCACTGGTAAAAGTCCATTTTTAAAGCTTGATGTTAAATTTGAGTTGCCTATGTTTAATGGTGAAGTCAATGCAGAGAAACTTGAAAATTGGATAAGACAGTTGGAAGTTTACTTGAGGATACATAACCTTCATGATGACGACACCAAGATACAGTTAGTCTCTTTGAGAATGGATGGAGCAGCATTGGTATGGTGGGAAGCCAAGACCAAGGATGAAATTAAAAAACATGGTAAGATCACTTTATCATGGGCTGAATTTATTACTGCAATTAAAAATCAATTTTACCCATTAGCTCATTTACAAAAGGTTATCATGAACTGGAAAAACTTCAGACAGCTTAAGGGACAAAATGTACAAGCCTATACCCAAGAGTTTACGAGAAGAGCACTCTTATTAGGGGTATACTTACAAAGTCAAGATACTTTGCTGAAATATATAGGTGGTTTGCACAGCTATCTTAGACATAATATCCTTATGTTCAATCCTACTAGTCTAGAAGAAGTTTGTGTACAAGCTATGCATTTAGAGGCTAGAGGAAAAAACACTTTTGATGAGGGTAGAAACAAGCCTTTTAAGGAGAAAAACAAAGATAAAACCTTTAAGGGAAAAGGAAAAAAGAATGCATCTGTCAAACAAGAGGGTGAGAAAGTGATATGTAAATAGTGTTCAAGAGAAGGCCATGAAGAGAAAAACTATTGGAAATTGCATCCTGAAAAAGAACTCAGTTTAACAAAAACAAAGGAAAGAAGAAAACTGCAGCTACTACAACTACACCACAAGACTTAGGTGATGATTTAGGTGACGAAACCAAAATTGCAGCCATGGGTTTGAAGAGTATGAAGGGAAAGGAAACTGAAACTAAACCAAGCACTAGTACTTCAAACTGTCATGTAAAAACTCCAAATGAGGAAGAAAGAATTGAATTGTTCCATGTGAGGGTAGTCTCAAAACATACAAAAATTGACATACTATTTGACAGTGGGTCACAAGCAAATCTCATATCAGAAGACTTGGTCAAACAACTTAAACTTGAGACCATTCCACAACCCAAGCCATATCCACTTGGATGGATATGCAAGGATGCAAACTTACAAGTCTCAAGAAAGTGCATATTGCGATTTGCAATTACTGCACACTTCATTGATACAGTTGAACTTGATGTAGTACCGCTTGATATACCATGAATTGTTTTGGAAAGTCCTTACTTATTTGACAGGAAATAGATCTTCCATCGCCATGAAAATAAGTATCATCTCTTTAAAGATGGCGGAGTTCATTGTCAGAGCACATCGCAAGAAGACAAATATAGCGATGGTAAATGCGGGACAGGTAAAAAGACGAGTGAATTCTAGTAAGAGTTTTGTACTTCTTATGGTTAAGCCCAAGGTTGATGTGAATCATGAGTCATTTGAAAATTGTGATTCCAAGCTTAAATCAGATTTATATGATGTATTTGATGCACATCATGAGATGTTTCAGAAACCGACAGGTTTACCTCCTAAGAGGGAGATTCAACATGAAATCCAGTTACATCAAGATTGTCCTCTTCCTAACATAGGCATGTACCGCATGTCTATCATGGAGAATGCTGAAATAAAGAGGCAAATTAAAGACTTGTTGGAAAAAGGATTCATAAGACCAAACACTTCGCCACGTGGGTCACCGATAGTGTTGATTCAAAAGAAATATGGAACTTGGTGCATGTGTGTGGACTTCAGGGCATTGAACAAGATAACGGTAAAGAATCATTACCCACTCCCAAGGATAGATGATTTGTTAGATCAACTGAAAGATGCTAAATATTTCACTAAGTTAGACTTAGGTAGTGGTTATCATCAAGTTAGAATTGCAGAAAGTGACATTTGGAAGACAAAATTTAAAACCAAACACGGACTCTTTGAGTGGCTTTTTATGCCGTTTGGATTATGCAATGCACCTGCAACTTTCATGCAGGTAATGGATGATGTCTTACGTCCTTCTCTTGATGATTTCATTATTGTCTACTTAGATGACATCTTAATTTTCAGCAAGACTAGAGAAGAGCATGTCATGCATGTTAAGAAATTACTTGATATTTTGAAGAAAAATAAGTTGTTTCTTAAAATGTCAAAGTGTGAATTTGGAAAGACTTCTTTGGTTTATTTGGGACACATAGTAGGATGAGGTGCTTTGAGAATTGATCCTTCTAAGGTAGAAGCCATTGTGAATTGGCCTACTCCCAAATCCATTACAGAGGTAAGAAGTTTTTTGGGTGCAGCTCAGTATTGGAGGAAGTTTATTTCTAACTTCTCTACCATAGCAGCTCCTATGCATGCAGTGACAAGTGTGAAGCGTGCTTTCCAATGGGGAGGCAAGAAACATAAAGCTTTTGATTCTTTGAAAGAGAATATAAGTTCAGCGCCAATCCTTGCATTACCGGACTTGAGACAACCATTCGAGATTCAAATTGATGCAAGTGATTACGCCATGGGTGCAGTTCTCTTACAGCATGGTAGGCCTATCGCATTTCATTATGAGACATTTAATGGTGCTACTGTGAATTATCCTACATATGATAAGGAGTTGTATGCATTGGTACAAAGCATAAAAAAGTGGAAACACTATTTGATGGGCAAAGAAACAGTTGTTCATACTGACCATCAGCCTTTACAGTACTTGCAGCCACAAAGTAAATTACAGCAGTCACGACATTTCATATGGATGGGTTTCCTACAAAAATTTCACTTGGTAATAAGGTACAAGAAAGGTATTTTCAATAAAGTTGCTTATATTCTTTCAAGGCCTATTATTAATGTTGCTACTTTACTTAATAATTATTCTATTGTACATGAGAGCTACATAGAACAGTATGCATCATATGTTGATTTTAAGAATGTGTATGCTAACTTGAGTGAAGAGAATCATGTTGAGGAGAATGATTATCATTTGCATAATAATTTTTTGTTTCATATGGCCAAGTTATTTATACCACAGGGGGAGAGACTAAGCATCATGAGAGAAGCTCATTCTTCTCTTATTGTTGGACATTTCAGGGTAAGCAAAACAATGGCACATTTACAGAGGTATTGTTATTGGCCTCGCATGGTAGATAGTGTTTCACGTTTCATTAGAGGTTGTTCATTATGTGCTACAAGCAAGCCTAGCAATAGGAAGCTTGGTTTATATACACCATTGTCGGTACCTTCTAGACCATGGGAACATGTTTCTATGGATTTTGTTGGAGGTCTACCATTATCTAGAAAGCAGCATGATTATATTTATGTAGTAGTTAATAGATTCAGCAAGATGTGTATTCTTATGCCATGTAAGAAATCTATAACTGATGAACAAACTGCTGATTTATATTTTCAACATGTATGGGTTCATTATGGCTTGGCTACTTCTATTGTTAGTGACAGGGATTCCAGATTTGTTGGGAATTTTTGGTCCAATCTATGGAAGATGATGGACACCAAGTTGAAGAAGAGTTATGCTTTCCATCTGCAAACAGATGGCCAAACAGAGGTAGTGAACAAAACCATTGTACATCTTTTGAGAGGTTATTTTAGCAAGCATCCCAAGCTTTGGGATGAGCACTTGCATTAAATTCAACATGCTTACAATCGGGCCAAGCACTCTTCTACAAATACTTCACCTTTTGAAGCTTGCTTTGGGTATTTTCCTAAGTCACCTTTAGATTTCATTCTTGAGAAGGATGTTTCCATTGATGGGCATAGTGACATTGACAAAGCTCGCATGTTCATTGAAATAATTTAGCTCATACATTAGCAGGTTCAAGAACAACGTGAAAAAAGTCAAGGCAAGTACAAGGAGAGGCATGACAAACACAGAGTTGATCATAAGTTTCAAGAAGGAGATGAGGTATGGCTACATATTAGTAAGGAAAGATTGCAAGGAGAACGTAAAAAGTTGAAGCCTATTTGTATGGTCCATTCAAGATCCTTAAACAAGTTGGAAATAATGCTTTTCAACTAGATTTTCCTTCAAATATGCAAACGTATTCCGTTGTGAAGACAAAAAGAGGACCATACGGGTATGAACCTCTTTTAATTTTTGATTATGAAAGTGACATTCAGCGGCCATCCATAGAGGATTTCTTGCCAGAATTTTTGGATGAGTTGAAAGAGGATGCTATCCTTGACAGAAGGACACGCACTTCGAGGAGGGGAAATGTTGATTATGTTCGGGTTGGTCTAAAAGGCAGAAAACCAAGTAAGGAAAAATGGATGGAGGTGGAAAAGGTGAGGGATCTGTACCCTCATATTCTTAACAGGTAATTGAAGGCTTTTGGGGTCCAAAAGCTTCCCAATGGGGAGGTGTGATCAGGGGATCATGTCCAAGAGGAAAAAAATGCTCAAAATTGGAACTACTCAGAATTGGTTGAAAACTAAATGACCGGATAGGCCTTGTCGTTTCGATTCTGGTGCCATGAACGGGACTCAAATCCGATGTCATATGAGAAAGATATTGAAGTTTTAAAATGTCCAATGACCTTCAAAACAAGACTTTTAAACACAAAAAAAATTGTCATTTCAGAAATTTTATGTGACAAATTTCATTTTTTTTATTAAAGTTTTTAGGGCCTATTATAGGGTGCCACATGGCCCGCCCGGAGGCTGCCACGTGGCCCCAAGCCATTGGTTCAAAGGTTGGTTCAAGTCTTGTTTAAAAAAAATGATGGTGGGCAGACTTGACCCGAGCTGAACGCGTTTGGGTCAGTCGGGCACAACCCAACCTGAACACATATGGGTCAGTCTCGTGCAGCAGTGAACGGGTATGGGTCGGGCGGAGGTTGACCCGACTTGAACGCCTTCAGGTCATAGCAAACGAGCGAGTCATTTAAGTTTAATCAACGTTAAAACAGAGTTTAGCCCTCGGGGCTATGGGTTAAAACCCCGCAACCAGTCATATAACCAAGTGCTAAAACCAGTTTAAATGAGTGGATATTTGGGCTAAGCCCCTGGGTGCTAGCCCTTGTCGCATGGGACCTAAGGGTCATGACTAGGGGTGCGACTTTAACATTATCCGCCTAGCAGTTAATGGTTAGCGGATTATCCACATGTGAACACGAGTTCAACCGACAGTCAAATTAAATGTATCCACCAAATTAGCAGCATGGTTTCGCCTATTCTATTTTATCCTCCATTTTTGGTGGCTTTAACTAGAGTTCTTCCAGATTTGGTGGGGTTTCCAAGAGACATTAGGCAGAAAATTGTGGAGGTCATAACTTCTCCAATATTGAACCAATTTGAACGAAATTTTGGTCAATTTTGGGTATTCTGAGCATTCTAGAGAGTTTGGGATAGGTTTCAGAGCTGACAGAGATGTTCTTCAACCATTTTTTCTTCAGGGAAGCTTGGAGAGCCATCAGGGCCATGAGGGAAATGGAGTTGCATTGGGCTACACTTCATTGTTTGAGGTGAAATAAAATCCATTCTTAGCTTATTTCTATCTTCTGAATTCAATTTCATAGCTGTTTCTGCTTGTTTAGGAATATTTCTCACTGTAAAACAAATTTGAGCAACTTAATAGAGCAAGGACATGCCCATTGGGAGCCTTGGACCCGACAGATGTAGCCTAGGAGGGGTGAACTACCTTATCATGTTGTTGTTTTGTTATGGTGAAGTTATGATGTTGTGTATTTCTGATTTATGATGTTAAAAAGTAATTTTAATTAACATTCCCTCACACATAAACTCAAAAACAATTACCAAAAACACTTTGTTTAATTTGCAAGACATGATAAACACTTTGCACACTTATTTAAATGGAAATGGATACTTTGAATAGCAGATACAAACAGTTTCATTTTCAGATCATATATACACATAGCCTAGCGTATGACATGTTTTTTCCCCTCTTAGTGATCTCCGAAATCTTGGTAAAACTTCCTAGTGCTTGTCCAATTACTTCTAAGATTTATGATATCCACAAATCCCCGAGAAGTGAGTAAAATTTGACCCATAACGACACTTTTGTGAACTATTCCTTATCAGGGTTGAAGAAGACCTTCCAATGCTTGATATAGAGACCGACATTACTGAAGAAATATGGTCCTCCTTTAAATATTTGAGCTTTCTCTCCAAGGTTGGAAAAGATGACTATAAAAAATACTTTTGTCTTGAGTCTCAAATCCACCTCCCCCTTTGGTTTCCAAGTGTGTTGTATCCATCGTTCCAAGTCCTTCTCTGTAGGCCATATCCCTATGAACTTGCAGATAAAAGCATGATCCCTCATGCGTCTTATGTGATCGTCTAATACTTTAGAAGGGATACTAAATCTAGAGTTTTGCGCATATTTAGGATACATTGACCCCATATACTCCTTTGCCAATGATCTCCCAATACAGGAATCTAGAATAATTTAGAGTAGCTCCCCTTAGAACTAGGTTTCCCTTCACTATGAAAAATCATACCATTAAGTACATTCTGGAAGGAGGGGTGACCCCCTCCCACCCTTGAATTCATTGTGCCAAAATATAAGAAACAATTATTTATGACTTTTGTATGGATATTAAGTTAGAATTGGGGTAGAAATAAGAGATTTCCTACCCTTATACCCTGCAAATTTTTGCTTTTGACCCATGCTCAAACCCTCACCCGTGGTGAGAGATGTTATTAGAATAATTCAGAAGATATTTAATAATCACATTGGAATTTTTGCTTCCACTCTAATTATATCGACAAATTTATTGGGGACAATTCTGATTTAATTGTAATTCATTTACACTCTATTCTCAGTCCTCTTATGTATTATTTGCAGATTTTTTTTCAATTTAATTTTGAAAAATTTAATTGTTCTCATAATGATTATTGGCCTTCCAATATTCAACTTTATTATAATTTTTAATTATAAATCTGAAAAAGGGTTGGAAAAGGTTTTCCACCTATATGTAATTTTGAGAAAAAAATTCCAAATACAAAGATGTTAAATGAAGAATTAGACAACTTACTATAATCCAAGTTTCTCATCTTCTTTTACATTTTACTTGGAAATTCTTGAAACAACATGTCTTAAAAGTTATAGCTATTTTAACATTGAACTTGGCTTAACCAAATCTAATCTTAATGAGCCATTAGTTGAGGAACAAAGCCAAACATGTGCCTAGATATATGTGCACATAGTAGATAGGAAAGAGTTGGGTGATCTGGGTAAGCCAAAATATTTGGGAACAACAAGGATGTAAACATGGATGTTCACTTCATAAGGAAGAAATATAGAATAGTAACATGTTACCCATAGATGAGTTTTCATATTAGGGAAATGCACTGAAAACCAGTATGAAGTGAAGTGATTAGTACTTTGGTTTAGATCAAGTTTGCCATAAACTTAGTAAAAAATAGGGATAAAGGTGCTATATAATACAATATAGGGAGATGTTGTAATATGATATTAGATGGAAAATTTAATAATAATAATAATAAGATGTAATTTGAGTTCAATTAAAAAATAAATAAAAATAATAATTTGATTAAATTCAATTTATTATACTATAATTTTATTTTGAGAAAAAAATCATACTATGTATATCACATTAAAATAAATTTAAAAAATAATGATTCATATTCATAATCATGATATTTCACAACATACAATTAATAATCATATAAAAATCTGATAAATTTAATCAAGAAACATATAGTTAAAAATAAGAATTTTTTAGATGTAGGGATGTGAATGTCAATTGGGGCTATCTTGGGGGTTGGGAAAAATAGTTGTAATTTTCCCCACCTGGGTTTAAATCCCTGGGAGTGACATGATGATAATTGTTGTAATTAGTTTGCGCCTATGAATATTTTTGTATTGACCCTCAATCTCACCCTCGGGCCGAGAGAAATGTTGATATATTTAAAAAAATTCTTGGTGGATTTTGAGCAAATTCCACCAAAAAATATAACCAAACAAATTTCAAAACTTAGAACAAGTAAACTAAGAATATACATGATGATAATTGTTGTAATTAGTTTGTGCCTATGAATATTTTTGTATTGACCCTCAATCTCACCCTCGGGCCGAGAGAAATGTTGATATATTTAAAAAAAATTCTTGGTGGATTTTGAGCAAATTCCACCAGAAAATATAACCAAACAAATTTCAAAATTTAGAACAAGTAAACTAAGAATATATATATATATATATATATAAACAATGCTATGCATATCATATTAAATTATTAAATTATAAAAATTATAAAACATGTTAAAGAAAATTGTGAGGAGCATATATATTTATATATATATGTATTATTTTCCTGATAAGGGTGTCAAAATATGTGCCAATAGATGAGGGGGAGGCTGCCACCTCAATTCCTCCCATCGCATTTAAAAAGTGGGGATGGTATGGTTGTATTATCCCATGAAGTCACATGTGTTAACCGTAATACATCCATTCACATTAAGATGAAAACGATCATTCCTTCTATGAGATATCAAACTATTTTCATGGATCCATGTTCTTTTGTAGTATTTGTGAAATTCTCTGATCATAGATGGGATACTTACCCCATGGTGTCGGCTTTGTGGAAACTATTTGTTTGTTTTTCGTGGCTCCATATTCTTCTACAACCTTAGTGACAATCTCTCGCCGCATGTGGGATATCTTCCCCACAATGCTGAATCTAACAATGTAAACTATGAAATGAGAACTATAAACTCAAAACGAGAAGTCTAGCCAAAAAAACCCCAAAAAACATGAAAAAACAACTCGTAAATGAAAAGTGGCAATGCTGGAATAACATTTTTTTTATTTTTTTTTTAGAGGTAAACTTTCAACATGTTTAAAAAATGGCAGTGAAAACCAATTTTTGTGTGCCAAAAACACCCTCAAAACAAAAAGTGAAGATGCTGGAATAAATTTTTTCTTCGGGACAAATTTTCAACATTTTGAAATACTATGTAAAAGATGAAATATCATCACTCCAAAAAAACTTAAAATTTCAAAAAAAAAAATGAAAATGAAAATTTACAAATAAAAACAAGAGTTAAAAAAAAAACAAAAGTTAACAAAAAAAAAAAAAATAAGTAAAAAAAAATATATAATAAAAAATATATATATAATTAAAAAAAGACAATAAGAAATCAAATATATAAAAAACCAAAAATAAATCAAAAATAAAAATAGAAAAAGAAAAAAAAATATCCTGAAAAGATTAAAATATAAAATATAAACAAATAAATAATTAAACAATAAAAAATATAATTAAAGAAACAAACAAAAAAAATACTTTATTAGACAGTTAAAAAATAAAAATTCAATAAAATTTAAAAATAAACACACTAAAAAAATTCAAAATTCAAAATAAAAATATTAAACGACCAACATATATATATATATAAAATAAAAAAATAAACATTAAAAAAAATAAAAATAAAAATATCTAATAAAAACGTAAAAAAAAACCCAAAACAAATTTAAAAAACAATCACAATTAAAATTACTAAAAATATCTAATAAAAAACGTAAAAAAAAACCCAAAACAAATTTAAAAAACAATCACAATTAAAATTACTAAAAAAACATTAAAAAATAAAAAATGAACACACATAATTAAAAATAAAAATAAAAAATAAAAAAATTACTTAATAAAATATTTTAAAAAAAAATAATAAAAAAAAAAACTAAAAACAAATTTAAATTTAAAAAAAATTAATAACAAATATATTAAAAAATAAAAAAAATTGTGGCCCTCAAGCCTTTGAGTGGACTCAACCCGATTCTCGGAATCAAATTGAGCCTGCCCAGCGACCCAAGGGGTTGACTCAATTGTGGGGGCAGTCGATTCTCTAATTCGGATCTGAGCCCTGCTATGTGGCCCGAGGGGCAGCCGACACTCAAGCCTTTAGGCGGGCTCAACTGTCGGGCAAATCCGAATTAGGCCGCTGACCGGGCAAATCCAATTTTGAGAGAATTAGATTCTGAGAATCGGATTGGTAGGTCGACGAGGCAAATTTGATTTTGAGAATCGGATTTGCCTAGCCGACAGGGAAAATCCAATTATGAGAATCAGATTTACCCGGCCGGCAGGGAAAATTTGATTTTCAGAATCGGATTTGCAGGCCGATGGGGAAAATCTGACTCTAAGAATCATATTTTCCCGACCGACCAGGCAAATCTGATTCTCATAATCGGAATTTTCTTGTCGATCGGGCAAATCCGATTCGCAGAAACTGATTTGCTGCGCCAACCTGCAAATCTAATTCTCAGAATCAGATTTTCCTGTGATTCTTAGAATCGGATTTTCCAAGCCAATGGGGAAAATCTGATTTTGAGAATCAGATTTGCCTCGTCAACCTGCAAATCTAATTCTGAGAATCGGATTTGCCCAGTCGATGGGGAAAATCCGATTATGTCATCGAGGTAGGAGTTGCGCTACCTGATGGCTTACTTTTCCCTTTAGCTCTGTTATTATGCTTAGTTGAGGCATCTTTCTGGACCTGAGTCCATTGATCCTCCTTTGAGGTCTCGACCTCCTCCACTGATTTCTTTTTGCAATACCTGGTAAGTGTTCGTAGCCATGGAAATACCGACATTTAAATGGGAGCTTCTCATAATCTAGCTCTTGGATGTGAGACCAATCAACCACCGTGAGTATAATAGCCTCAAGGAGGCCTTCCTGCAAGTTGACTTCTACACAAATTATTGTGTAGTGGTACTGGTCCCTCCTTTCTAATATGTCTATGTATTTCCCAAGTTTGTTGCCGATGGTTTCTAGTGATTTGGGGTTTCAGCAATGAAGAGGAAGGTGGGGCAAGCGAACCCAGACCGAAAAAAACGAGGGGACATCTTGGCTCGGATCAAAATCCGGGGTCCATTGATTCAAATATAGGCCCTGAGGACCCATGAAATACAGGCCATTTCGAAATATCAGGTTCCTATCATCTACTGCCTCAAAGACAAAGACAAAGAATCCCTTACTGACTAAGTAGCTTCTGATTCCTTCTTTGATCAGGGGAGTCCAGCTCATTTGAATCCAGGCTTCAACAGCTTTGGGCAAGGGCTAGAGCCCGGTGAACTACCCAATGAGCCCGTGTTTTGCAAGGTTTAAAGCCGATCTGCAAGATTCTTCAATCGACAAATCAACAGTGGGGATTGAATCCAATCTTTTAACAAATTTTTGTTGGAGATCATTAGCTAGGCACTTGTTGCAGCCAGCCACCAACTTCTTGAATGCAGACAGCTCGGGTGGGAGAGGGGTAGTGACCTCTTGGCCCCCTCCTAGGGCCATGGCGCCGATGTTGTTCTCAGTAGTGTGGAGGTTAAGTTTCTAGGTGTCGCGCACGCTCTGTTTTCTGCCACCGTAGTTATTTTTCAAATTTTAAGTAATAAATAAAAATTCATATTTAATTAAATTTAACTTCTAAAAATTAAAATATTTTTCAGATAATAACATTCATGTTTATTATTGGCTTAATATTACTTGAATTATTGTCAAATTTTAAATAATACAAAAAAATTCATTTTTAACCATATTATGTTATTATTGTAAATAAAATAAGTTTAGATCAATTTAAATTTTGGAATTTTGGATCTACTAAGGATGCAAAGATCAAATCTCTTTTCACTCAAAAAGTTTGTATCTTAAAAGTTTTCATATATAAGGTTTTTTTCCTGATTTTCACCAAATAGAGCATGTCTCAGAAGATTTGAATTAATTATGGATCTACTAAGGATGCAGAGATCAAATCTCTTTTCACTCATATAAGGTTTTTTTCACAATTTTCACCAAATAGAGCATGTCTCAGAAGATTTGAACTTGCCACGACCAAAACCACAATAAGTGCCTTTTCCATTTGAGCTCAATTGCAACTATGATTTTTAATTTCAAGGTTTTCATAATTTATTCTATTTTATTTTGACACGATGTGAAGGTCACTAGTTTGAAACTCCATGGGAAAAAATCCAGTCATGTTAAGGGCTGGTGTGGCCCAGGCGAGTGCAATCCTCAGGTGATTTTGACGATTTAGATGTCCTTAGATTGTGGTTTCTCAAGTCACAAATCAAACCTAGTATAATCTTTAATAAACTCAAACCACTTGACAAACAATTTTTTTTTTTTTACTAAATCAAAATATTAAAAAAAACATTGTAACATCTCTACTATAACTATAATGAGAAAATAACTCATAAACAACCTTTAAATATAATCTAAATGTATTCATTAAATAAATTAGTTTTGAAATGAATGTATACACAGAAGGTTTATTAATATTACTAAAAAGGTGTTTTTATATTCAAAATTTGAAACAACTTTTTTTTAACTGTAACATTTATTTTTCAATATATAGGTTATATTTTTTAATATGATTTTAGTTCAAAATGTATTATTTTTTAGAAATTTAAAAAGTTTATGATGTTATTTAATATGCTATAATAAGATATAATTTTATTAAAAAATTATAATATATATTTTAAAAAATATTAAATTTATAAGATTAATTTTTTATTTCTAAATATAATGAAAAAATATATCATAATTAGATTATCAAATTAGAAAAGAAAAATAGATTATAGTCTATAAACTTTCAGTCCTGCCTTTTGACAATTAACTTAAACAGTTAACTGGTTTCCTTAAAATATAAAAAGACCAACTCTTAAATATATAAAAACAATTATAAATCATACTCCAAAACTGATATCAACCCTCTCTTATCCTATTATAGCTTTTTCAAATTCAAATTTTAATTAAAATGACAAAAAAAAAAAAAATTAATTCCCTGCTTTATATCTTTATATTTCAAAATATAGATCAAGAGGTCAACCTTCAATAGGCCATGTAATTTGAGTTTCCCATCATAGTCGATAAGCATTGACCATTATACTTTCAACTTCAATGCCTTCATTGTGATTTGTGTATAACGCGTATCTTGCTTTTTAATTTTTATAAAAGTGATTGGATTCATATTCGTTATGGACTAACATATGTCAATATAATATTTATTAGTCAAATGGGAAACATTCGAGGAAAGTGGTAAATTAATTGTGGGAATAAAATGTTTGTAATAACATCTCGTTCCCTTTTTAATTGCGGATGGGCAACGAAACTTCTAGATTTCAACATTGTCACTCTATGTGGGATTAATATATATTTTCCCTCATTTCATTTATAAGGCAGACTATATGGTATGGAAGACCCTTATCCATTGACCTATAAAAATTAAATAAGTGTCCCCGAGAAAACTATGGTTCCATTTTAATAAATGAACGACGACCTCGAAGGAAGGATCCTTTCATTGTTTATTGAAAGGGAACCATATGCTCTTCGTGTTGATATGTTTTTAATTCTAGTTGTTTAGCATGCCATAATACCATAATGTTGCATTAAAAATTAAAGTTATACTTGAGTGAAAGATGTGTTAACTCTAGTCCTTTATCATACCATGATGTTGAATATAAGGATTAAATTAACATTTATTTTAATGAAAGACACTTCAGGGTTATGGTATTGTTTCAAGGTCATGGTAATGATAATTGTTATTAATTTTTTTATTTTATTAAAACAAAGGATTTTTTTTATTATAATTAATTATGAGAATTTATTTGTATATGATTAGTATATAATTCACTTTAATTTTGGATTTAGAAATTAATTTTTTTTAAATGTAAATTTTTTTTAGTATAAAATTTGAGAAAAGGTTTGTACTTTGAGAGATTTGATTCATCTTGACCCTCGGTAGATTCAAAGTTAAAATGGATTTTCTTAATAATATTATTTATAATATATAATTTCACGTCTTTATACATAGAAATATTCTTATTTTAAATTTTATTAAAATCCTATGATTAAGTTTTCTATTGTGCGTCTATACAAAATCTGAGATGATTGTAGCTTTGTCGCAATTAACCACAAGGGAAACCAAAGCTATTAACACATGTCTACCTTTTATTAGTCCAAACCATGCCAAAATAAATTGGCTTGTAGCTCAAGTTTTTGACATGCCCTAGGCTAGATATACAAAAATTCAAGTTCCAATAACTATTAGCTACACAATTGCATAAATAAACTATTCTACTAAAAGTAAAAAAACATTTGCCAAGAGACTGAAAGAAGCATCAATCATTCAAGGAAGTGATTGGGGCCGGATTTTGGGTGTTTGTGCATGTTGGAGCTGGAGGCTTAACGTCACATTGAAGATTACCCTCTATGTGGGCCTAGAGAGCATCTAGGCCGACGAGACAAGAGTTTTGGTGGTGTTGGAATTGTTGAATCTTATTAAGACAAACTATAATAACATTGCGGTGCTCACACTTTTCCTTTAGGACCCTACCCAGGAGTTCCTTCATTTGGTAATGGAGGGTAATGGAATCGAGATATTGGCTCTATCATCCTTTGGTATGATCAAGGGTGGGAACCAAACTAGCAACTTTGTTTTGGATTTCAGAATTGGAGTAGGTTTAACGATCATTAGTAGTTAAGGTTTCTAGCTAATGGATCTCCTCTTGAATTTTTGGAGGCATGGAGGAGTGGACTATTACCACATCATTTTGAGCTTGGGATTGGGCCCCAGGTCATCCCTAAGGGCCTCGACCTCCATACCCCCAACGAGATCTCATTTGTTAGGAGAGAATAGTACTTCGTGAGGAGAGAGGCCCATGCAAAGACATCCCCCAGTAGAAGGAAGAACTAGTTAAATAGGTTGACAGAATCCAGGGAAATATTAGAAGATATTTAGCATTTGGCTACCAAAGGGGCTTAGGAAATATATTAACATGTAGTCATAGAGGATGAGAATATTTACAGTAGCTTTAAGCAGGATCCAACAACCATAAAATCCTCGTTGCACTGATGAGAATCCACACCATCAAGATTCCTTATAGACCATGGACCAAAATCCACCATGCAAATAATAACGAACTGAGAATGCAAATATTGGACATAGAAACAGTTACCCCATGACTATATGTGGTCAGGCTTGTAGTTACTGCAAACGAAGCTTAAATCCTCTCTAGTTGTTTTTCGTTCTGGCTTCGTCCCCCTTTACAACAACTTGCTGATGTCGCAATAGTAGTTTCCTCAACCGTAATCACACTACTCCACACGTGAAATATCAACACCAGGTGTGTGTGGTGAAGTTCAGTCTCTAGGGCACTGAATCCTTCATATGACAAGGCTTCCATAGATAACAATATAAACTTTGAAACGAGAACGGAAACAAGTACCCGCTTTTTTTAGGTAGAAAAAATTCATCTAATTTTGAAAAGTGCTCATTCAAAATACTCTTAATTTTTGTTTAGCATGTTTTTTACTTTAAATTTTCTAATGTATCTAACGCTAATAATTGTTTTCTAAATTTAACAATTTTTGAAGCACTCGTCGTATTCCTCTTCACTTACATATTTTTTTAAAGTGTTCTTCAGGTTTTTCTTTTTTCTTTTTTTCCGTTTCATTTTTTTGGAGTGAGATATTTGATTTTTTGTAGTGTTAAAAAAAAAACAAAACAAAATTTTAAAGTTTCGATCTTCTATCTAATTATATATTTCTAAATAATATTTCATTTCCCATGAAATACTTGTCACTAAAAAAACAAAAAAATTTGACAATTTAGATAAAAATACACATTTTGAATATAGAGATAACTGAAAAAATACACATTTTCAGTCTTTTTGCTAAAAGTGACATGTAAAATAAACCATTTTTATAGAAAAAAGTATTCAAAATAAGTATAAAAATTACAATTTTTATGAATTTTATGTCAAATATTAATAATAATAACAAATTTTTTTCCAAAAATTAAATGATTCACATAAAGGAAGTGAAAATCACATTATAAAAATTTTGAATTTTGAATTTTTTAATTTCTTTTTTCTTATCTTAAAATACAAAGTAAAAATCGCATAATTTTATTTAAAAAATTAAAATTAAAAACAAAATCTTAAAAAAAATATATACAAAAAACAAAAAAAAACAAAATCATAAAAAAAAATATATAGATATATAAAATAAAAAATAAAAAATAAAAAAATAACAGTTAGGTTACCCGAGGGCAGCTGCCATGGGCCAGCCAAGCTCTTCCGGCCCACGATGGCTGCCCCTCAGGCCACCCAGCGGGGTTTTCCGGAGCCGATTCTGAGAATCGGCTTTGGCCAGCCCCGTCGGGTTGCCTGAGGGAGGCCACCGTGTGTTGGCAGAGCCGATTCTGAGAATCGGCTCTGGCCAGACCCGTCGGGTTGCCTGAGGGAGGGCACTGTGTGCTAGCAGAGCTGGCCAAGCTCCGCCGGACAATGAAGGCTACCCCTCGGGCCACCTTGCGAAGCTGGCCAGGTGGCCCAAGGGCGGCTACCGTGGGCCAGCCAAGCTCCACCGGCGAGGCAAATCCGATTCTCAGACTTGGATTTGCTTGACCAGCAGGGCAGATCCGATTTTCAGAATCGAATTTGCGAGCCGGTGGGGCAAATCCTATTCTCAGGATCAGATTTACCCCACCAGCTGGGAAAATCCGATTCTCAGAATCGGATTTGTAGGTTGGTGTGACAAATCTGGTTCTCAAAATCGGATTTGCAGGTCGGCGTGGAAAATCTGGTTCTCAGAATCAGATTTGCCCCGCTAAGAATCAGAATTGTAGGCCTGTGGGCTAAGAATCAAAATTGTAGGTCGGCGGGCAAGAGAAGAAGAGGTTGAGAAGCAAAAAATGCAAGACAGCCAACCTACGATTGAGAATAGGCAGAAACACTTGAACCAGGCCTTCCAAAGGCCACCCCTCTGCAAGTAAATAAGGCGTGGGGAATCCCTCAAAAGTGGAAGCTGTGAACAATCTACTGAAATCTGAAACGCCTAAGATCCTAATGCTCCAAGAGACTAAAATAGAAGTGACAACCCTTCTAGACCTCAGCAAAAAGAAATGGAAAACAAAAGTCAGAAAAGCAGTGGGTGCAAGGGATACTTACAATGGGCTTTCCACTCTCTGGGAGGATGAAAAAATCCATCTTGATATTTCCTTTGAAATGCAGCACTCGATCTACACTGAACTTCAGCATCTCGCTAGTAAGACCACCCTCACCCTCTTTAATCTTTATGTTCCGGTCCTCTCTGCAGAAAAAAGGGACTACTGGAAAATCCTATCTGATTTTCTTGAAGCCTACTCCCCTAAGAATATAATTCTAGCTGGATATTTCAACCTTGTTTTCGAGCCAAAGGAGAAAAGAGGTGGCATTATAAGTAAGGATCATACCCTACCCCTCGTGGAAGACTTGATCCAACAATGGGACTTACTGGATTTCAAGCCAAAAATAGGGCTCTTCACTTGGTCAAACAATAGAGCTGGGATTGAGCATATTTCTACCCGACTTGACAGATTTTTAATTCAGAGCACCTTCCTCTCCGAAAATAAGATAATCTCTGCTAAAATTTTGCCTAAACTAACTTCTGATCATAAACCTATCCTTCTGTTGTTAGAAGAAGAGGAAAATATGGGGCCCATCCCCTTCCGGTTCAGCCCCCTATGGTCAGAAAGGGATGGGTTTTTGGAGACAATCTTCAAAGCTTGGTCGACCCATGTTAGTGGATCGACTAGTTATGTGTGGGAACATAAACTTAAGGCCTCCAAATCAGCCCTAAAATAATGGTAAAAAAATCCCTCTGGTTCCCCCTCTAGTCTTAGAAAGCATGCCACTGAGAGTCTGCTCGATCTACAAATGAACATGGAGCAACAAGAAATCAGCTACTCAGAAATACAGATTGAGCAAGAAGCCCAACAAAGCACTCTCCACACTTTCAGAGTTGAGGAAGAGACCTTGAGGCTAAAATATCTTAATCTCTGGCTAAAATCTAGAGATAAAAATTCCTCCTTCTTCCACAAGCAAATCCGAACTTGCCTCTCCAGAAGCCACATTGCAGAAATTATTTCCACTGATGGGTCTGTGCATAAAGGAACAGTTGAGTTACGTGAGGCTGCCACCTCTCACTTCCAATAGTTGTTCACAGAAAATGGAACAAACAATGAGGAGGAATTTCCAGAATTTCTCACTCACATCCCAAGGTTGATTAAGGACGAGGATAATTCTAACCTCTTGAAGCCCTTCACGGAAGAGGAAATCAACAATTTCATCTAGACAATGGAGCTAGAAAAAGCTCCTGGTCCCGATGAATTTTCCATTCAATTCTACAGAATCTGCTGGGATATTATAAAGGCCGACCTGTTCTGAATGATAAAGGGATTCCAACAAAAAGCCAAAGTGGGAGGAAGCATAAAATCCACTTTCCTAGCTCTAATTCCAAAATAAGTGAACCCTATTTCATTTGACCGCTTCAGGCCAATTTTTCTTTGCAATGCATCCTATAAGATCCTCTCCAAGATCCTGGTGAAAAGAATCAAGCCTCTGCTGGAAAAGCTTATCTCTACCAGCCAAGGGGGGTTTGTTAAAGGAAGGCATATTCTAGACAACGTGGCCCTGGTGCAGGAAACCATTCACTCCAGCCACCAACATCGTGATAAAGGGATGCTAATCAAGCTAGACATGGAGAACGCCTTCGACCGGGTAAGACACTCTTTTCTCCTCCAAGTTCTATCCTCTTTTGGCTTTAGCTCTGAATTTATAAGGCTAATAAAAGCTTGTATAGGAGAGTCGCGGATTTCCCCTTTGGTAAATGGCAGGCCAGTCAGATACTTCAAAGCTTCAAGGGGCATCAGGCAAGGCTGCCCTCTGTCCCCTTTCTTGTACATTTTTATGGTTGACTCCCTTAGTCAAAATCTGACAACAGAGAAGTTAAAAGGGACTCTTCCTGGAATTAGGGTTGTGAGAGGTACTGAGCCAATCAATCATGCCCTGTTTGCTGATGATTCATTACTCCTGGGAGGAGCTTCCATAAATATTGCAAGGGCGTTCAATGAAGTTACACAGCTTCTGCAGAGTTTCCGGAGCCCTAGTCAATGGGAGGAAAAGTGTTGTGTATGGTTGGGATATTGAGAAACATACCATGAATCGGATTACTCAAGTTCTTGGCTTTGTGGGCTTCGCTAGCTGGGATAAAATCAATTACCTTGGCATGCCTTTGATCTTGGGCACTAACAAGGCCCTCCATTGGGCTGAGATCCTGAGCAAAATCAAAGCAAAAATGAAATCATGGGGAGGACAATGGCTTACCACAGCTGGGAAGCTTATCATGGGGAAATCTATTCTTTCCTCGCTCCCATTATATAAGGCTAAATTTCTATTGGCACCAAAATCAATCGTTGAACAACTCTTAAAGCTGTTAAGAAACTTCATGTGGCAAGGAGGTAAGGGGAATAAAAAAAAATTCCACTTGGTGAGCTGGGACATTGTAAAAACAGCTTTATCAGATGGAGGCATGCAAGTTAGAGAACCCGGGGTGACCAATTTGGCCTTGGGAGGAAATATTTTATGGAAAATATTCTCGAACCATCGACATTCTGTCAGTCAAGTCCTCATTAAAAAATATATGCACAGACTCTATTTGAATAATATGGAGGATGGAGCTACTTGTAAGGGCACCACCCTTTGGAAGCTTTGTAGTCATGGCTGGGAGTTTTTTAAAGAAAACCTTTAAATAATCCTGGGAAATGAAAAACAAATAAGCCTATGGGATGAAAAAATCATGGGCCTCCAACCATTCAACTCAGCTCATGAAATCACAGATCTGCGTGATTGGCTCAAAAACCTTGGCATCAGCAAACTGGAAGACACTTCTTCCAGGGACGTTGCTAAGAACTGGGTCGACTGGAATTTCCCTCGCCCTCCTTATTGGTTGCGACCTCAATATACATTCTTCCTTGCAATGTTCACAGGGCTGGCTCCGGTTCATTGGCGTTCAAATGACAAATGGGATTGGGGAAAGTCTGGTGTTTATTCTGATGCACAAGGATTCACTGCCCTCCAATCCCGTAATCCCCTTCACACTCCCACGATGTGGTAGCAAGTCTGGGATCCTATTGGCCTTCCAAAGGTAAACTTCTTTTGTTGGATCCTCATGCATAAGCGCATATTGACTGGTGATAACCTGGAAAGAAGAGGCATCATTGGCCCACATAGATGCCTGCTCTGCTGCACGGAAATGGAAACAAACGACCACCTATTTCTGGACTGCACATTTACTCAAGAAGTCTAGATGGAAGCTTTGCATGGGCTTGATGTTCAAACCCCTTCGCAGGTCACAATAAAAAGTCTATTCAACACTTGGAAATGGCGATCTCCCCATGATTTGAACATAAAATATATGTGGATAAAAATCTAGTTTTCCATCCCAAAATTCGTTTGCTGGGAAGTGTGGTTGGCAAGGAACGATGTTATCTTCAAAAATAGACTCTTCTCTCCCACAGTGGTGGCAGCCAAAGAAAAATCTCAGTTGTTTGATTCCTTGGTGAATCGATCCCACAAGACACACAACAATCTTTCCTCCGATGTGATCAGCTGGATCAGTGCGCCTTTGAAGAGCACCTTTAGCAAAAAGACCCCCTCTCGACCTTTTTTCAACTCAGAGTGGAGGCTTTGGATCCCCAAACTCGATTTTAAAAATTGGTGGAAGAACAAGGAAATAACCACAATATTCTTTGATGAAGCTTCCAAGGGAAACCCGGGGACATCTGGAGCAGGGGGAGTTATCTATTCCCGAACAAGGAAAAGTAAAGTCAGCTTCATTTGGGGCCTTGGGCAGAGTACAAAAAATCAAGCAGAAATATTAGGATTGCTCAAAGCTTGTCAGATCACGCATGATCACAGAGAAGAAGAAATTTAAATCTTTAGAGACTCGGAAATACTGATTAAGACCATAAACAGTGGAAATCACTTCAATAATCCGGCCCTCAATAAGACCCTGCAGAGTCTCAGAAAAGTGCTGCAAAATTACACCTCTATCTCCTTCTACCACATTCTGTGAAATCTAAACAAGGAAGCAGACGTAAAAGAAAATGTAGGTTTCCTCTTAGCCCAAGGAGAACTCTCAAAAAATGACAAAGCCCCTATCTGGTTTCCTATCCCATAATAACCATCTATGTAAAATCAGAATATTGCCTCACCGAGGTTTTTGGAAAAAAGAATATGTAACAGGGGTTGTTTAGGTTGCGGCCCAACATAGCATCATAAATAAAACTTACCCATTCATGTTAACAAAAAAAATTGAAAAATAAATATTTTTTATTCAAGTAATCCAAATCGACCATAAGCATTAACGTTATTATCTGAATTTTTTTAATTTCTAAGCAGTTATCTTTAATAGTAGTTTTATTATTATAAAATCTATTTTTTATCTCAAATTCTCCTCATGGAAAAAAAAATATATTTATATTCCTCACACTAATTTCTATACCTCAACAAAAGTTATCATACTTGTTTTCCCTAAATGTGAACCAATTCTGACGTCACGACCTACTATTTGTGATTTTCATAGAAAATTAATCTTGTCGTTTGGCCTAATCCACTATGGTAGTGAAAACCACCCTGGCTTGATTACATTTAATCAACCTAGAAGGCATGCATTTCCTGTAGAACTTGGGTGCTTGCCAAGGGATTCGAAGCACTTGGTTATTTGCCGCAAAATTTACAAAAAACATATCGAAACTAGCATCATGGGGGTGGATACAGGGGGCCAGGTGGAGGAGCCGCAAAGAGACGATCCTGATGGTGCAGGTGATAGCTGATGTGATCCACTTGGGTCTCCACGGCTCGAAGGTGGTCTTGGGAGCGCCTCAGTATGTGGCGCAGACCCTCTAGAGCCTCAATGGTATTTGTCTAGAGGCTTTGGACAACGTTGATGTAAGCCACCAATTCATTGTGGTCTTCGTACCTTTGATCACGTAGGGTGTCCAAATTGAGCTAGATATGTTGGAGTTGAGCATAAATGGCTTCAAGGGTGGTTGGGGCCTCAATCTCGTCTGGGGATTGGGTTGGAGAAACTGCCTTAGCCGCTACTGAGATATGGCTCTCCGTAGACTCCGAGTGGGAGCTCGAGTCTCCTAGAACCTCATGATTTTCCATGCCTTGGACAAAACCACCATGCCAAGCCCGGCCCCATTCTCTTGACATACAGGTGCCCTCCTCTTTTTCTCACTGTGCAGGGCTGCCACACCAAGACGCCCCAATTCCTTCCGCCTGTGAAACCCACGCTCCACCCCTGCACCCTCGGCTAAGTTTGTCTCTGATCGCGTCCTAAGTCCCGTAAACGAGGGACACTTGGTTGCCACTAGTCTTCACACTATCATCCATGGAGGTGTGAAAGCTCCACCACCCAGAGATATGAATTGCAGGAAAGTCAGACTGCTCCACGAGCCTAAGGCAAAACCACCAGGGGCTGGGCCACATAGGGATTGTTGTTGCGTAATCCCTATATTCTAAGCTTTTCTCTGACCGCGTCTTGAGTCCCGTAGACGAGGGACACTCGGTCACCACCAGTCTTCACACTGTCATCCATGGAGGTATGAAAGCTCCACCACCCAAAGATATGCATTGTAGGAAAGTCAGATTGCTCCACGAGCCCAAGGAAAAACCACCAGGGGCAGGGCCACATAGGGATTGTTGTTGCGCAGTCCCTATATTTTTAACAGGCACCCAGGCTGCAAACCCCAATATCCAATCGAAGTCATGACCTCCACTCTGAATTCACCGCCACCACCCTCATCCTCCTCCTGGAGCAGCGCACACAATCTCGTATCGGTGCCAAGAAGCTTCCCAATGCCCAACCTCTCACCACCACCGCCCAATAGGCATGTCACCTTTCTCTTCCTAGGCTAGCGTAGCTCAAGCCAAGGCTTGAGAGCCAACATATGTTCTTCTTCACAAACCACTGCATCAACGTTCACCATCGCCCGCTAAAACGAAATGCTCTGAGCGATGTCCATCCCACGTTTAACCATAAACCAACCTGCCATGAGAACGCATGCCCCGAGGCTCTTTACCACGCGCGCGCGGGTGGTGAGTCAGAGGGCACGTGACTTGGGGCCGGGTGGGCCTTAACTGCCCCCCTCCCTCTTGTCCTGGTGATTGGACACCCCCAGCGGGGAACTTGATATTCATGTTACTAACAAACTTATTTGGTATTATAAAAAATTTAATCCAAATAAAACCGTGAAGAGAAATTTCTATATTTTAAAATATATAGGTTAATATCATAAGTATAATTTATAAGTGCTTTGTCACAAACATGAAAAAATAAAATTGTGAAGAGAAATTTCTATATTTTAAAATACATAAGTTAAAATCATCAATATAATTTATAAGTGCTTTGTCACAAACATGAAAATGGGCTTGACTTTTCGTTATCATCATCAATGTTGCTATTATTATTATTATGTATTAGTATTTATTTTATATATACTTTAGGTATGTTATAAGAATGTGTCAAAAGTTATTCAAAATCAACAAAATAACAAATAAGGGATTTGTATTTTTTGTCACTAGAAATATTTAACAATAACTTTACCAATGGGAACACCAATAGTTGTAGCATGTAGATTCTTAAACACAACTTATCATCTAGCCCTTTTAATATAATTATCATCAAACCATTACCTATTTTTTATTTCAAGAATCAAGAAAAATAATTTTGTTCACTAGATGGGTCATTGGCCCATTTTCATATTTATAATCATTGTTATCATTTTTATTATTATTATAATTTATTATTATGTAGTTTATATATACTTTATGTATGTTATAACAAGGTGTCAAAAGTTATTCTAAATCAACAAAATAATGAATAAGATCTTTGTCTTTTTGTCTCTCAAAATCCCTAGCAATAACTTTAGGCATGGGAACACAAATAGTTGTAACATGTAGATTCTTAAACACAACTTATCATCTAGTCCTTTTTATTATTATCATAAAACCATTACCTATTCTCTATTTCAAGAATCAAGAAAAATGATTTTGCTTATTAGACGAGTCATCCCATTATATTTTGATAATTGGATGACTCATCCCATGATAGTTTGATAATTGGATGAGTCATCCTATTTTTTGGATTTGAGAATAGAGAGTATTTTTTTTTAAAGGGAAGCTTTGTTTAACAACTTTATTAAAATTATGTATAATATGAGACAACAATATCACATTCTTGTATTTTTAGATCTCAACTTGGTATCTTTCAATGTATTTGGCTTTTCCATCTGTGAGGCAGTTAAGGCTAAATTTTATTTCTTTAGTTGAGAAAATAATGATGCATGATAACTTAGATGTCTTTGTAAACTTGAGGGAAAACATAAAGTTTTTTAGGTTAGTCATTCTAGTCATGTATCAACTAACATTCTTGATGATGGAATTCGTCGAAAATGTTTTAAGCTCTCTTATACATAAGTCTACAAAGCTCTTTTGATTTTTTGTTAAATATTAATATGTTTCATTTTTTATTATGAGCTTATAATATTTAGGGGCGCTAGTGGTTGCAAAGCTAGGCGTGGAGAGGGCATGGTGGCTGAAATTTTAATGTTTTCTTCCAAGTGACAACTAGTGTGTTAAAAGCATTAGTTATGTATTACAGAATCAATCTCCTCAAGGACCTTATTAAAGGCGAAGTCATAATTATCAGGGATTCCACCATAACAATCAAAGTTTTAAGTTGGAGAAATGCTCCTCATTAGACACTATATCTTGCATTTATTTAAAAAACCTCTATGTTTCTCAACGCTTTTGAGTACACCTCCTTTTATAGGTTAAACACCCATTCAATTACAAGGTGGATGAGATGAAAAACCATGATACCTAATTTCTGGAAGGAACACTTCATGTTTGGTGCCAAGAGGATGGAATATCCTCCTTTAAACCCATTCCATGACCTTATAACCTAAGTGATTTAAGGTGGGAGGCTTTGAAGTCACCCTCCTCATCATAAAAAATATGTGGAGGTTCATCGATCATGTCAATCTCTTCATTGTTCATGGACAACATAGATACATACCTAATTGATGGGTTGAAAGTAAGATCATTGCCATGCCTTGAAATTTTATCACTTTCCTTTAATGCAAGCTTTTAAGTAGGTCAAGGTATTTTTTAAGGATTCAATTAATATATGTATATATATATGGTATTTTAAGTGACTATTTCAATTTTAAAAAATCATAAATATAAAAGTGTAGGTGAATATTCATTAAAACACTTATAATTTACTATTAAAGCTTGTAAATTTTTGGTGAAATATTATCAAGTTAATTGTTTATGTAAAAAATTAGGTAAACTTTTAACCAATTTAGAAAATATTTTTTTAGAAATTGGTAAAAAAAAGTCAATTAGTGAAATTCTTCCCCCAAAAAAACCTTGGGGGAGGTACTTTCTCACATTATGAGGTGGAGGACTAGGAGTTTATGTGTGTTTTGACCACATGAAAAAAATATTTTAGGTGATGTGCCTTGCTCATTATTTTTCTTCATTAAATTTAAATCTCTTGATTGTCATCTCATTCTCTCTATTTTGTCTTCCTTCTAGAGCCATTCTACACTACAAACAATGATCCGAATTTAGTGCTAAAACTTCATTTCAAAAAAATCACAATTATTTTAGATTCTTATAACCATCTTCTCAATTTTTCATTACTACATTTAAGATTGGCTTAATTCATTAAGGAGCAGCATTCATAAACTGAAATGTATTACAAGAACTGAAAACACAAGTAATACTCAAAAAAATGATAATGGAGTTCACTTTCATTAATGCGTCTCAATTCTGCTTCAATTGATGATCTGATCCATTAAAAAGATACAAAATACATATTCACATCTGAAAATCGATTTCAATATTTTCTCCTAATGAAGGGGCTTCTCCCTTGCAGAGGACTTGCTGTGAATATCTAAACCCTTCTTACCAAGTCAATTTGAATACAAACATCATAAATATGGTGCTTACTCTCTTTCTTACACTAACCCTTTTAGCAATAATTGGATTAGGTCTGACTTCTTTGATGACTCAATTCTCTTATGGAATAACCCTTTTTTTGACTTGATCTCACAAAAGAGACATATATCTTTCATGAACCCTTTACAATTGATACTCTCAATTCTAGTGATTTTCCTCAAGTAACACATCAACACTCTTCTCGTTTCTATATTGCATGTCATCAAGGGAATTCGAGGGTTCTCTTTGAGGGAATTTGCCATAGATTTTTTCAATGTGTTGTAGATTGTGGCCTCCTTTTGTATATATAGGCAGTTGAATATCTTTCCTCATATAGATGCTTCCTCAATTTTTTTCCTTTTTAAAAAAAATTCATTATAATGAAATTAAAATATCCACATGATGAATTAGATATGGAAGAATAGTAAGCTAATGACATAGCTCAAAATATACCACCATATTTCTTTAGAAGATTCATGCAATTGATTCATAGGATAATGGTGATCATGTTGTTATGACATCTCTTGACTGGATCAATCGAGGGATGACACCTCCCAAAATTATAGTTTCATTGAAAACATAAATGAGGGTACATATACCTCGATTTTTTGTTTTCCATCATGCATTAATTTTATACCCACATGAAGATACTCTCCATTGCCTCTTTATGAAGTCCTCACCCTTCCATCAAGAGCAATATCTTCTTGCAACTCATCAAGTTATTAGGAGCAAAATTTTGAATAGAAGGAACTTGAACATTCTCACCTTGATCCATGATTGTAGGAGGTTCATACAGTTTGAATTTTGAAACATTAACCGTCGAGTACATCTGTGTATATGTTGGTAACTCCAACTAGAAAGTGAAAATAATGGCGAAAATATTTCAAAAATATATAAATAGACAAAATATAAATTCATTTTCACCTTTCTATTTGGAGAAGTGCATTTTACCCATTTTCCATCCAAACTTTAGATCAGTGGTGTGGCCGATCCAGGACACCATTCAATGATTCGTCAGTGCCAGGTAAGAGCCTAAAGCCTCCTCTTTAATTCCACTCTTTTAGCATTTAGCTTTAATAGGGAGATGGGGGGAGGATTTCAAACCTCAAAATCACTCGTGGCCATCGCGAGTTCAAGCTATTGGACCCGCACTAATCGAGTTTAGTCTGTTAGGGTAGCGTGCCACCAACGTTGAATTAATTCAAGCAGTCACGCTGGTCGCGAGGAAGATTTTGAAACAAGAAATCTACCCATTTGCATGGATTATTTCCAAAACTACTCCGACGAAAGCTCCTAAAATGTATTTTGAACATGTTTGCAGGTGTTTTCAGCAGAGATGGTCATCAAATGGAAAGAACGAGGCCACGAGGTGGAATACCACCAAGAACTTCAAGACCAAAATAGCATAAATGCATTGCGCAATTTGTGGATTACTGAAATTATTTCAGACATCAGGGTTGAGAGATCAGTTGGAGTTGCTTCAGTACTTGATTGGACTGTGGGATGTGGATTGACATATATTCATCATCGGGGACAAGGAATTAGAATTAGATGTCATGGGAATCTATTTCATCACAGGTTTGTCAAGGAGAGGGGAGATAATCCAACTCTTCGGAGCTCGCGCAAGGGGTGAGAGTACTAGTATGATCATCTAGAGACATTGTCTCGGGGCTCGAAATACTGAGAGCAGGAATTTAGAGATATCGTCTATTAGAGTCCTTCCCTTGTGGATAATCCTTCATCGCATAACTCGAGTGGCGGGAGCCCAGGAATTGCATGAGGAAACGAAATCCCAATTCCAGTATGCGGTTGACTGTTTGGCCCCGATGATTTTCAACTGGTGCAAGGGGTTATTGGGCAACATGAAGAGTCAATTAACTAAGTGCAAGATAGGGCGGCTGAAACAATTTGGGTACGAGTGCATTCTGGTGACCTTTTCTTTGAGAGAGTACCATTGTTTCAATACCAGTAGTTGGAGATCCATGATCCAGCCTCGAGGGACCCAAGACTAATGAGGTGGTGCGAGATCATGCCCCGATAAGGTGGGGGCCAACAGATGCATTTACCTATAGCGTTTTTTAGCTCACTGCATCATCAACTCATCATGGTTGAGGAATTTGCATATGTAGGCATAAAATTTAGGGGAGATCCAGATCTACCCATTTCACTAGGCACACAGTGGACACATGCAGCTAAAAAATTGTTTTTTTAACATTTTTTAATTTTTTAATGTTTTCTTTTTATGTATTCTGAGACGCAAAATTATGATGTTTTTACAGATATGGATCCTCAGAAACCACCATGTACGTCACCGATCACGAGGAGGGTATCCTACCCAGTGGAGGATGCCCCTTATGAGGAGGGAGCAGACCCATTAGCTGAGTTAGAGCGGAATTTGGTAGGCCTTATGAGAGGCATCCCAGAGTATGCTACCTTTGATGACATTCCTCTTCGCTTTCAAAGGCATATTGTTGGGGTTCCAGGAAGATTGCGTCATCTACTCTGGCGAGTGATTAGAGCAGTCGCATGCTATCATGAGCACCATGTGCGTGGATAGCAGCCCTGATTTTTACATTTTTGTACTGATGTAGGCTCAATGAGCCATTTTTGTAACAGAAAGCACATTATTTGAGATTTTGGATGCAACAAACTTGACAGACCCGATATATATATATATATACATATATATATATATATATATATATATATATATATATATATATATATATATATATATATATAGATATATAGATATGACTACTTGTGTATCATAATGATGTGTTGGTTTTTTACATGTTGTGCAGATGTCTATCTAATACCTGATTTTATAATGTATATGTTAATGTGTTTAAATGTCTTGGAATATGTTGATGAGTGATAAAATCAAAATTCCTTTCCAATAATCAAACACACAAATACATAGGCAAAATTTGAGGATTTTGCATAGAATAATGGCCATTTAACTGTAACACAACGAGTTTTGAGTCTAATTTAGCAACCAAATATCTGATTCCGAGATAAATAGCATCCAATAATAGCTCGATCACCACACTCTATTCGGAAATATTGTTAGTTGTTCGACCCAAACAAATATCTTGTAAATTAATCAACTCTCCATCAGGGGAAAACAGTGCCCATGCTATAGAAGACAGGTTTTGTGTGCTACGGTAAGCGCCATCAGCAAAACTGACGTAATTATTCCATCACAGATGAAAACCATGTGGAACACAAGATGAGCAGAGGAAACATGTCTGCAAAGAAAAAATCACACCAAAAATCCAATCAAAGCACACTAATGAATAAAACACTAACGTAAAAAGTATCAGACTGATGATTAAGCGAAATATTTTTTCAGAAAGAGCCATTTCGGGGCACAACCAATTGATTACCTTCGTAATCTGTAGCTCATAGGCTCCTCTTTCCAATACTCGTTGAATGATATAGGACCCATGCCACATTGGCTCGAGTTTTCCTACTCCCAATTTATCATGGGCTTGGTCATAAAGCAGGACCAAGTCACATTCAAAGAAAACACGAGGGTTGACAGATTTGTCATATTGAGCTTTAACTCATATTTGCTGTGCTTCAATAACTAAAGTAGCAAGTCTTAGGGTCTCATCGAGATGCTTGAGGTAAAGCAGATGTTCCTCTTCCATTGAAGTATCAGGAACTAATTCGACAGCTAGCTTTAGAGAAGGAATCTCACACTCGATTGGGAGTGTGGCCTCTAGACCATACACCAATTGGAATGGTGTGAATCCAGTGGCAGTCTTAGTAGAATTTAGGTACGCCCACAGGGCTCAGAAGAGCATGAGATGCCAATCTCGTTTGTGCTTTCCAATGGTGCGCTAAAGCATGGTCACCAATACTTTGTTGATGACTTCAACCTGGCCATTGGCCTGTGGATAATAAGGAGTGGAGATATCGTGATGTAACCCCAACTAAGTAGCGAGCTCTATCATTATATGATTTCAAAAGTGAGAGCCATGATTAGTGAAAATCGCTTTCGGGGCACCAAACCGATATGACGTGATTGAATAGGAATTGTGCCATAGTTAGACCTTAATTATCGTATGTAGGCATCACTTCGGCCCATTTAGTGAAATAATTGACGACAACGATAATATAACCATGCCCCCTAGCTGAGCGAGTGTTACAGGTCATGAAATAAATGCTCCATTTCGCAAAAGGTCCAACGGTCACAACTGGGTGCAAGGGTAAGGGTGGGGCGCGCTCTTTCCGAGAGTAGACTTGGCAGTCATGGAATTTTCCTACTGCAACAATGCAATCGTTAAAGACAGAAAGAAAAAAATATCCTGTGCAAAGGATGTTTTGGGCAGTAGCATAACCAGACATGTGACCACCACAGGCCCTGGAGTGGAAATCATTGAGAAATTTCTCAGCTTCCTCGAGATTCAAACATCGACGAAGGATGGAGTCGACACCAGTGTGATATAGAGTGTCTCCAATGATACGGTAAGGTTGGGACTAGCAGTGAATTCGTCGTCGCTCAGAGTGCGATAGCTCTAGCTGAAAAGTTGGGGTCTAGAGATAAACAATGATGTCTCCATACCATGGGTCAAGAGTGCTGATGAGAAAGAGAGATTCCTCTGGAATTGACTCATCAAGAGGAGTGGGATCAAGCGCAATAGGAAGATCATAAATCAACTTAGCAAAGACCAGGGATTTCTTAGACTTAGAAACAATAAAATTCTAAGTCGAACTCTTGAAGGACGAAAATTAATTTTGAGTACTTTCCCCCAAGCAATTGACGCGTGAGAATGTAAGTCATGGGGTTGCAATCAGAAATCACCAAAGTTTTTTGCAGAGAATGTAGTGATGAAAACGTTGAACAACAGCCAGCACAAGTTTCTCTACATGAGCATAACGAGTCTCAATATCAAAGAGATTGTGGCTCAAGTAGTAGACTACATGCTCTTGACCATCGTCATCATCCTAGACCAGCACCATACCGATAGTGCTGTCGGCAGCGACCAAATACAAATAGTAATTGTGGTGATAATTGGGAGGATGCAGTAGAGGAGCACTGTCGAGGGCTCGTTTCAACGCATCGAAAGAGCTTTGGGAAATTTCGTCCCATATGAACAAGATCACCTTTTTCAATAAGTGAGTAAAGCCTTTGGCAAGCTCAACATAATTCAGTACAAAGCGATGGAGGAAATTGGCTTTTCCCTGCAAAATTTGCAGTTGATGAACAGAAGAGGGAGGAGGAAAATTGATGATTGCTTCAACTTTAAGAGGATCGATGCAGATTCCTTCTTTGGACACCACGAAACCCAAGAGCCGACTGTATTCGACGCACAAGACACACTTATGAGGGTTCAGCCTGATATTATAGTGTCGACAACGAAGAAAGATGGATTTGCGGTGTTCGGGGTGGTCTCGACGTTTCATAGAATGAGCAGGAAGGTCGTCTAAATATGGTTGAATTATGTGCTTGATGTCATTAAAAGCATACAACATAGCTCACTGGAAGGTGGCCTCGACATTCTTCAAGCCAAAAGGGAGACTTTTAAATGCAAAAGTCCCCCACGGACAGATAAACACGATTTTGTGTTGATCAACCAGAGCAATATTAAACTAGTTGTAGCCAGAAAATCCATCCATAAAGGAAAAAATCTCACTTCTGATACATTCATCAATGATCTGGTCAATAAAAGGAGTGGGGTAATTGTCCTTAGGACACACTTGATTGATATCACGGTAATCAATACAAATCCATATGAAACCTTGTTCCTTAGTAATGGGAACAATATTTGAGACCCAATCTGTCAATGGTATAGGATAAACCGGCTTTGAGAAGTTTTTCAACTTCACCCTTTATGGTAGCAACCTTCCTTGGGTGCACAGGACGAAGTCATTGATGAATGGGCTTCGAATCCAGATTGGTAGGAATTTCGTGCACGACAAAACTCGTATCAATGCCACCTATCTCTTCATATGACCACGCGAAGACATTGCAGAATTCCTAAAAAATATCAGTGTAGATCTTGATCTCATCGGGAGAACAAGATGCACCGATGTGAACATTCTCGACAATCCTTGGTTTGAGAGCGATGTCAATCGAAATGGTTGGAGTAATATTTCCCATGTTCCCTTCGGGAAACACTTCATGAATCAAGATTGGATTCTGAAATGGGTCAGTCGTTACAGAAAAGGCATGGGATTCCAGACCAGGGAAAATTTTAGGAGCTAATATTCGCAGGAGGGGTAATTTTCCATGGTTTTTCAATTTTTTTTTTTGCCAATTTCCATTTTTTTCTAAAATGATTCACCCAAATTTTATGGTACACCATTATTTTACCTTTAAAATCACCAAAATATTATATTGGCTAATATAAAATTATTGGAAATATAATATTTCTACAAAAATATTGCAAAAAAAATTACAATTTGCATATTAGGGACTAGTAAGATTCGCTAAGGTTTCTGAACTTTAAGGTAAACTTACATCCTTAAAATTTTCTCTATTCGAGATAGTTAAAAATGCCACCTAGGATTGGAAGAAACAAGAAACGATGATGTCCATCATCCTATGGAGTTTCTTCGAGAAACATTATCTCCACAATACTTAATAAATCTAAAATTAATAAACCTAAAATATTTAATAAATCCTCTCAATATTTACTAAATCTAAAATTAAAATAAATCTTATACTACTTATAAACATATAAATTCTCATAATTGATTCTAATGAAGAAAAAATCGTTATTTTAATAAAAATAAAAAATTAATAACAATTATCACTACCTTGAAACACTACCATGACCTTGAAATGTCTTTCATTAAAACAAATGCTAATTTAATCCATATATGCAACATCATGGTATGATAAACAACAACTAGAGAACTAGAATTAAAAACATATCAAACACGAAGAGCATATGGTTCCCTTTCAATAAACGATGAAAGTATCCTTCCTTCCAGGTATTTATTAAAATGGAACCATAGTTCTCGCGGGGACACACACTTAATTTTTTATAGGTCAATGGATAAGGGTCTTCCATACCATATAGTCTGCCTTATAAATGAAATGAGGGAAAATATTTATTAATCCACATAGAGTGACAATGTTGAAATCTAGAAGCTTCGTTGCCCATCCGCAATTAAAAAGGAACGAGATGCTATTACAAACATTTTATTCCCACCATTAATTTATCACTTTCCTCGAATTTTTCCCATTTGACAAATAAATATTTTATTGGCATATGTCATTCCATAACGAATATGAATCCAATCACTTTTATAAAGATTAAAAAGCAAGGATACGCTTTATACAGAAATCCACAATGAAGGCTTTGAAATTGAAAGTATAGTGGTCAATGCTTATCCACTATGATGGGAAATTCAAATTACATGGCCTATTGAGCGTTGACCTCTTAATCTATATTTTGAAATATAAAGATATAAAGCAGGGCATTAAATTTTTTTTTTTTTATATTGTCATTTTAATTAAAATTTGAATTTGAAAAAGCTATAATATGATAAGAGAGTGTTGATATCTGTTTTGGAGTATGATTTAAAATTGTTTTTGTATATTTAAGAATTGGTTTTCGAGTGAAAGTTTATAAATCATGAATCAATTTTTCTTTAAATAATAAGAATAAATTAATTTGCATTTCAAAAAAAATCATTTCTAATTTAATAATTTAATTATGATAGAATTTTCCATTATATTAAAAAAATTTAAAAAAATAAAATTAACTTTATAAATTCAATAAAATTATATCTTATTATTTTATTTTATTTTTATTATTAAATTTGAATTAAAAACATATTAAAAAAATATTATAATTTTTTTTTTAATTTTTAAAAATAATACAATTTGAACTAAATTCAAGTTAAAAAATATAATTTATATATATTGAAAAACAAATGATACAAATGATATCAAGGTTTTAATCAAATAAAAAATAAGAATATATATAGAGACCTTAAATATATATAAATTTAAATAATATTATTAAGAAAATCTATTGTAACTTTGGATTTATCAAAAGTTAAAACTAATCAAATCTTTAGAGGTGCAATTTTTTTTCAAATTTTACACTAAAAATAATTTTAGAGCTTAAGAGATTTGATTCCTCTCTATACTCGATAGATCCAAAATTAAAATGAATCTATACTAATATGTAAATGGAGTTGTCTTTAAAGCAAATTTTTAGAATTTTTGGTAGATTTTATGACTCGGTGGAAAAATTTAAGTGAAATCTTGATTTGTATTATTTAAACTGGTGGATTTTTTTTACCAGGTGAAAAAAATTAGATGAAATCTTGATTTGTATTATTTAAACTACTTTTTTTACTACATATATGGATTCAACACCCTGAAAAATACTAGGGCACTTCGATTTTGCAGAGTTTACCCATCAAACTTGTGATTTCAATGAATTTGTGCTAGATTTTAAACAAATTAGATCATTTCAATGAATTTCTGCTGGATTTTAAGCAAATTAGATTAGAAAAATAAATCAAAAAACTTTTCAAAGAGTCACATTAAAGACAACTCGTATATAAATACATTCTTGTAATTGATTCCAATGAAAAATAAATTCTTAATTTTAATAAAAATAAATAATTGTCATGAAAATATTAATAACAATTATCACTACCCTCACCTTGTAACACTACCATAACCTTAAAGTTTATTTCATTAAAATAAGTGTTAATTTAATCCTTACATGCAACATCATGGCATGATAAACAACTACAGTTAAAACATATCTTTCATTCCAATGTTAATTTAATTGTTCATATAAAATTATGGTATTATTGTGGGGAGAGACACTTTTGAGTTCAATATGGTGAATATGTAATGTCATGTAAACATTTTGATTTGGCCAAAATAAATAAAATAAATATTATGTTAAAATAAATATAACTTCAAAAAAATTCAAGTTATTATTAATATTTTTATTATTATTGTTAAGTAATTAGGTTAGACTTAGTTTGATCAAATTATAGATGGTTTTTGAGCTCCTGATTTATAAAGACCCATGCTATTAACACATAACATAATATTCCTATAAAATAAAATATATTTAAAAAAAATAATCCCTCCCATATTTTATACATACAAAATTAAAATAAATTTAAATTAATAATATGCTAAACCACCCTCATTAAAAATTTATCAACACCGTAGAGCATATGATTCCCTTTCAATAAACAATGGAAGGATCCTTCCTTCGAGGACGACAAGTCATTTATTAAAATGGAACCATAATTCTATGGGGAACACTTTTTAAATTTTTATAGGTCAATGGATAGGGTCTTCCATACCATATAGTCTGCCTTGCGAATGAAATGAGGGAAAATATTTATTAATCCCACACAGAGTGACAATGATGCAATCTGGAAGGTTCGTCGCTCATCCGCAACAACAACATTTCATTCCCGCCATTAATTTGCCACTTTCCTCAAAAATTTTCCGTTTAACAAATAAATATTTTATTGGCATATGTCAGTTCATAGCGAATATGAATCCAATCACTTCTTTAAAAAGGAAAAAGAAAACAGAAGTAACAACTCTGATACACTTTATGCAAAAATCCACAATGAAGGCATTGAAATTGAAAGTTCAATGGTCAATGCTTATCAACCATGATGGGAAATTCAAATTACAAATTACGTGGCCTATTGAATGTTGACCTCTTAATCTTTATTTTGAAATATAAAGATAATTAAATTATGTTTTTTTTTAAATGTTAATTTTAATTAAAATTAAAATATAAAAAAGCTATAATTATGATAAGTGAGGGTGGACACTGATTTTGGAGTATGATCTGAAATTATTTAATTTTTTTTATGGGTCATTGTTTTTGTGTAAGGGTTGGTTTTCCTGGTAATTAAGGAAGCAAGTTAATTGTGGAAAACCTAGGTAGGAGTGAAAGTCAATTTCTTTATGGACCATGAGCAAGTTAGTCTGAATAGTGTGGTTTTTTCTTGAATAATGATAATAATGATGATGAGTAAACTTGCATTTGCAGAGAGAAGTCTTTATTGCTTATTCTATAACTTAATTATGATAGTTTTTTTTACTATGTTAAAAAAAATAAAAAATAATCTTATCATTTTAATAATTTAAAGAGAGGTATATTAAAAAATTTTAATTTGGTGATATTGTATCTTATTATTTTTATTTTTTTCATTATTAAATTTGAACTAAAATCATATAAAAAATATCATTAACTTTTTAAATTTTTGAAAAATAATAAATTTGAGTCAAAATGATATTAAAAAATATGATGATGATGCTGATTAATATCCACTAAGACCAATACATTTTATCTGATCTTAAGAAAGTAAGAAATTAATAGGAAATTAGTTTAGGCTCTTTAATATTTTATTTCTATAATCCAAAAGAAGGGATAGGAGCTTTCCTAGATCACTATAGTTTTCATGACTTAACAAGTCAAGAAGGTTGATATTGTGACAAAAGTTTTGAAAATTAGAACAAATGTGAGTAAGATCTGGCCAATTGAAGAGAAAGTGTTTTTCATCTTCAACTTTCTTAGTATCTCAACAACTTTTTTAGTGTTTTGGGAATTGACCAATGCCTTATTTCACTTCAAGAGAATTATTCTTATCTTGACAATGTTCATTTTCTTCTCAGTGGTCAAGACAAAAAGATATTTCTAAATATAAAATTTACTTTTAAATAATATTAATTAATATTTATTATATATTAAAAAATAATTAGTCCAACACTCATTTTCTTTTCTTCTTAACAATAGTTAAGATAAAAAGATAATTCTAAATATAAAATTTACTTTTCAATAATATTAATTAATATTTATATTTGAAAGTATTTTATCTATTATTTAAAATATAATAAATAAACATTTTTAATTCAAATAAAAAGAAGTCAATTGTAACTAGTAATATTATCCGAAAAATTAGAGATTGAAAAATTAATTTTAATTAATTACGCCTTTCTATATATTATTTAAACTTTAAAATGAGATATTTTTACTTCAAGTAATACCAAGTCAATAACAAACATTAATATTAGTATTTGAAAAATGTTTAAATTTTTAGAATTTAATTATAATAATATATTTATTATTTTAATTTCAATTTTTTTCTAATGGAATAAACTTTTATTTATATTCTTCACAATAAGTTTTATATGTCAACAAAATTTATCATGTTTGTTGAGAGTAGAGGCTCATTTTACATGGTCGTATAAGATGATGTATAAGTTTGTTCGTTTGTCTTCTTTTAAAACAAAATTAAAAAATAAAATGTGTGTTTTAAATTAAAAAAATAAATATTGTTGGGTATAATAAAAATAATGAATAAAAGTAAAAAATGTATGAGTAAGATGTTTAAATTTTATACTTTTCAAAAGTATTTCAACAAGAAATTTAAATAAATTATTTGAAGATCTATGTTAACTAATTTATGTGACTTCATAAAAAACATATCAAGAATACTATTGTATATAGACATGAAAAACAAAAAAGTATGAACATATGAATTGTAAACAAACTAACAAAAAACATAAAGCTTAGTAAGACTTTATTAAAAACACACAGATATGTAGGTTCCTTCCACCTTGAAGACTGTAATTGTTTGTTTGATGAAACTTAATCAAGAATGATGATTGGCGAACGCAGGGAGGTGTTTGCATGGGTAACAAATCACTAAGAAACTTGGCAATGAGAGCGACCATGACAACGAATAATTGCAAGGGAAGGATGGTATGAAAGTGATAACTGGCCTTCAATCACTGTGACGACTAGATGCTTTAGCCACCTTTTGTAAATAGTTGAGGAGGCTAAAGACGATAAGCTTCGACGACCTTGACGAATTCATGGATTGGTTTTCCGTGATAGAAGTAAATTGTCGGATTCTGTGCCACAAAATCGGCATTCTGGATAATGAAAAGAAATGTGATCTCAGTATTTACGATGACTCCCTGGCAGAATGGATCTCCGAATTCGTTATCGGTGAGAGATTTGTAAGTCGATTTTGTTAGTTTTCCTCCCATGATCGGCGCGCAGATTGGTTACAAAACTTCGTCGAAGTTGTTGGGATCTCCACCAACAAAGAAGTTTACTTATGCACCATGAAGACACTTTATGATGGGTGACAAAGTAATGAGTGAATTAATTCATTATTTCATTTAAAAATTATGAAGTGGATAATGTTCTAAGTGAGTGGAAAATGACTCACCAAAATATTCACTTATTATTCCATTTGAGAAATTATTTTTATGTGAGAATTGACCTCACAACTAATTTTCTATTTCTCATTAAGAGGTTGAGCTTTCTTGGCATGGTTAAGATCCTTGAAGTTGGGTTTTCCATTTTTGCCTTGAGTAAGTTTTAAAGTCCTAGAATCATGGAGTTTGTCTTTCCTTAAAATTTCTTGAGATCCTACTATTGTGGATTGGGGAGTTATGGGGAAAAACTATATAAAATCATGATGTGAGCCTTTGAAAAGAGAGGAGAAAGGATAGGAAACTTAGCCTTTGAAAGCCATAGTGCTTGGCTAATGCTCAGCCATGGAACTGGAATGTATGAAAGCGTAATTTGAAGATGAAATATAAAGGATCTGCCTTCCAATTGAAGCAGGTCCGGAGATGTAACCCCAGTGAGTTGGAGGGGTGAACTCCGTTACCAATTTGGTTGTCTTTCGCTTATGTGTTATGTGCTTCCTGATTATGTTTAATTCATGTTAATATGTGTATGCTCTAACATGCTCATTTGAACCTGTATAAGCCATAGTCGTTTTAAAAGATCTTAGTACCGTACACGTGACGGTTGGGTAGTACTCGACCCGTGATCGGATCAAGTGGTATCGGAGCAGGTGACTGCTTTGCAGGATGGGCAAAGGAACGAAGCACGCTGAAAGACTGCAAGAGTTGCAAGAGATAAACGAAAGCCTTCAAGCCGAAAATGCAGAATTGCGAAGATTATTGCTCGATAAGCAGAAGCTTAAAGAGATGCTACGAGCTAAAGAGGAGATATTGTCTAAATTGCAGAAAGTTGAGACAACAGAGGTTGCATGTCAAACCGAGGTATGTGATGTCACTTCAAGTTCTGTTCTCTCTCAATATGAAACTAATGTTGGCATGAAAATCCTCACGAAGATGGGGTATAGCGGAGGTGGACTTGGCATAAATGGCCAAGGAATCACCCAACCATTGGAGGTTGTACCAAGACAACCATTTGCAGGATTGGGTTATCAACGGGAAGAAGGAGAATGCTCGAAGGTAGCTGAAACAAAATTCATCCCTTCATCACCTGATTCCAAGAAAGGAATCAAGCCACCTAGTTTCCATCAATTTAAGGACAAGCCAAGAAGGTATGACAATCATTCAAATTCTACTTTTGCACATAAGAGAAGTGATTGCTTTCATAGATCTGCTAACTATGGTGTAGTTAAGCATCATACAAGGATCGCCGTTCAGTAAAACAAATAATGGAACCATCGTGAAGAGATCGACAAGAGGAATCCAACGACGCTGGAATCACGTCAAACGGCCTCCAGATGGAAAAGTTATTGCGACCTGAAGTTAAAAAGAAAAAAAAAGGAGGCTGCTGATCGACCTCTAGCTGAATCGGTCAGTAACTTGGGGAATAACCTGTTGTCTAGTGCACTTCGTAAGCCATTGAAGATCAGTACCATCAAGTGCTTTAAGACAAAAGAAATTTTGTGTATATGAAATTGTCAACAACAACAACCATAAGCTGAAATTACCGGCTTTTGATGCTCTTAATGATAGCAAAGATGGGAGTTGTAGATTATCGTAGTCTCTCCACGAGAGAGCTTCAGAACCTGTGCAAGAAACATGGAATACCTGCAACTAAAACAAATGCTTACATAGCAGAATTTTGAATTGGCTTGGGGAATCGATAGCATGAACACCGAGGCAAGGTTGTGGTTGGCTCGACTGCATTTCAGATATTGTGTATCTGGTGCCTGTTAAGCAGCCAGAGCTGCTCTGCGTGTTGAAACTGCTGACATGGGAATATCGAGAATGATCTCGAAGACCAACGACTTCACTTCATTGTTAATCCAAACGAGTAGATTTCGGAGGTGAAGTTGCTTATATGGCTGGAACACAAGGATCGTCGTTCAGTAAAACAGAAATGGACATTTTTCACGTGAAGATTATGGCCATCAGCATAGTGAGGGAAGGCAATTCATTTCCCACGATAAATTTGGGCCGGTGGGGAATTCATGGATTGGTTTTCCGTGATAGAAGTAAATTGCCGGATTCTGTGCCACAAAATCGGCATTCTGGATAATGAAAAGAAATGTGATCTCAGTATTTACAATGACTCCCTGGTAGAATGGATCTCCGAATTCGTTATCGGTGAGAGATTTGTAAGTCGATTTTGTTAGTTTTCCTCCCATGATCGGCGCGCAGATTGGTTACAAAACTTCGTCGAAGTTGTTGGGATCTCCCGCAGATTTTGGGGGCCATTTAACTAATTGTACACCACGCATCAGAAGGCAGCAACCGCCATGGCCCAAAAGATAACTTCATTTGTGCTGGTGGTGCTGTTATTATCGTTCATAGCTTCAGCTATGGCCGCTAAAACAACTTTATGTGGTGTACTTAGGAGGACAACACGATGAAATTGTGGACCGCCAACTGGTAGCCGAATCTCATCATGAGCTTCCGGCATCAGTTCTAGGAAGCAACGAGGCCGCCAAAGACAAAATCTTGTACTCATACAGTGGAAGCATAAACGGTTTTGCTGCTACTCTTGACAAAGAGCAAGCTATTACTCTCTCAAATCTACCGCAGGTATTGTTTGTATTTGTCAGCCAAACAAAAAGTCTGCACACAACTCGATCTTGGGGGTAGCTCTTTCGTCGTGTTAGCAGGAGCTATGGCCACGACATCGAAGTTGCGTCTGCGTATAACTGCAGATGCTATCCCAGGATTGGTTTTTGACAAACGATGCTGCCTATCTCTTCAATTGAAGCACACGAAATTGCCAAAAAGACCAGATTCATTGATGGAGCATTTAACATCATTATTTGCTGTTCAGCGGCAGGTTGCATCTATTGTTGTTGTGTCATGGTTTAAAGAGCTTCGTGGATCTATCCCTATGGAAAGAATGGACTTTGCAATTGATGCTGTGAAAACTCTTAGGAAACGGCTTTTAGATCTCCTGGCTTGCACTGATCCTGCACTGCCTAATCGAGATTCATCCTTTCCATATGCTGAACTTTCATGAACCTATGCAAAGATGAGAGCAGAGGTTGCTTCACTGATCCGAATTGCAGATGCCTCGGGTTCCTTTCAAAATGTGTTCGCTGCTGGAATTCCTCCAGCAGATGAGCTAGGTATAGACGTCGTGATTGATCTTGGCACAAAGCTTTCAGCATCCAAGGATGCATTATCAGGAGATGGGAAGGAGAAACAAACTCTTGAGAGTTTGGAGGCATCAAGGCAACGAGTTTTGGCCACTGCAGGTTATTTGAAAACTGTTCAGGGCAATTTGCATGTTAGCGTTTCGGCCCTCATGTCAGGTGAAGTTGTTTGGATGGTGGAATTGCCTGCTAGGTTAAATCCAGTTATTCAACCACTGATGGCTGCTCTGAAAAGGGAACAGGAAGAGGTGTTACAAAAAATGGTTGCAGACGCACTAGAAGAAATCATTGCACAGTGCGTTGGACGTAAACCTGGTCCAAATGATAAGCTAATCAAGAATTGGATCTTTTCGCTTCCCTTGTTCACTGTTCGAATCTCCCCGGCCTCTCCACCAGGCACGAAAATGTGAACATTTTCGTCATCAGAGAGAACACAGGTGGGCGAGCCGTTTTCGCAGCCTTTTCATTCGGAGAATTCAGCGATTCCGGCACTGGCAACCAGATTTTCATGGCGAAATTGTTCACGTTATTGTTCTGTCTCGTTTTTCTCTGCAATGCCTGGCTCCCATCATGGGCGCAGCCAATATGCACCAGCTCCTTCGCCAGCAACAGGATGTTCAGAAGCTGCAAGGCGCTGCAGCCGCTGGGTGCCAATTTCGCCTGGACGTACGAGCCCGGAAATGGATCCTAATGGACGTACCGAACATCAAGCCTACTCCTGTGTTTAATGCTGCAGGTGTGACAGGTCGGCCTAACGTGGATTGGTGTGAATCCCACAAGCCCGAGACTATTACAACCAATGTGGCGGGAACTCTGAATTTGGCTGATATTTGCAAGGAGCATGGTCTTTTGCTTGTGAATTTTGCAACTGGCTGTATTTTTGAATATGATGATGTTCATCTTGAAGGCAGTGGCAGACAAACCCAATTCGATGGAGTGGGCCCAACAATCGTGGGTGAGTGCTTCATCTTTTGAATCATTTCTACAACGACCATTACCATTTGCAAGCGCTGAAAGTCAAGCGAAGAAGTATTTTTAAACCCATAGTCTTTCATAATGCACATTTTTGTAATGGAGGATTTGTTTTTTGTTTTTTTTTCAACATTAATGCATTTGGATGATATGGGGCATACATTATGTAAAAGGGGTTTTTGAACCATTGGTATTTTTCTCCCCTTTAAGCACATATTTGTCACATTACATTACTTGGTAATTTCCATGTAAGAGGCCATAGTTGGCATTAAAAAATTTGCATGTAAATTGTTGAATGTCATGTAAAAGGCCAAAGTGGCCAACGATGAAAGAGACGATGTAAAATATGCTTATGAAGCATTGAAAAAGGCTTGTTTTTAGCCACTCTTATGTAAGGGAGAGTGAGAGTGAGTGGTGTATTTTTACGCATTAAGCCTTGTTGGCATCTTTGTAAGCAAATGGGATCAGGAAATTGTCCTAAAGCCATTTTGGCATGTAAACTTGACCAATGAACCCTTGGCAAGTGTTGTAAACAGGTATGATCAGCTACAGGTTGCAGCTTTATGCAGATGTGGACTTTTGCATTCCGATTCTGAAGGACTGAGGTGAAGGGATCTTGAAGGGATGTTCCTTTTTCAGACATTTGTGTTGCAGCTTTATGCATATGTGGGCTTTTGCATTCCGATTCTGAAGGACTGAGGTGAAGGAATCTTGCAGGAATGTGCCTTTTCAGGCATTTGTGTTGCAACAGTTGCAGGTGTTGGCATTATCTTCCGATTCCGAAGAACGGTAGGTGAAGGAGTCATGATGGAATTTTCCTTTCAGAGACATTTGCATACAGTTGAGTTGATTGAAGCTGATACTTTTGGAGACCAAAAGTTTTCTTTTCGGGGAGGTTTGATCCAGGAGGATCTCCACCAACAAAGAAGTTTACTTATGCACCATGAAGACACTTTATGATGGGTGACAAAGTAATGAGTGAATTAATTCATTATTTCATTTAAAAATTATGAAGTGGATAATGTTCTAAGTGAGTGGAAAATGACTCACCAAAATATTCACTTATTTTCCAATTGAGAAATTAGTTTTATGTGAGAGTTGACCTCACAACTAATTTGCTATTTCTCATTAAGAGGTTGAGCTTTCTTGGCATGGTTAAGATCCTTGAAGTTGGGTTTGCCATTTTTGCCTTGAGTAAGTTTTGAAGTCCTAGAATCATGGAGTTTGTCTTTCCTTAAAATGTCTTGAGATCCTACTATTGTGGATTGGGGAGTTATGGGGAAAAACTATATAAACTCATGATGTGAGCCTTTGTAAAGGGAGAGGAGAAAGGATAGGAAACTTAGCCTTTGAAAGCCATAGTGCTTGGCTAATGCTCAGCCATGGAACTGGAATGTATGAAAGCTTAATTTGAAGATGAAATATAAAGGATCTGCCTTCCAATTGAAGCAGGTCCGGAGATGTAACCCCAGTGAGTTGGAGGGGTGAACTCCGTTATCAATTTGGTTGTCTTTCGCTTATGGGTTATGTGCTTCCTGATTATGTTTAATTCATGTTAATATGTGTATGCTCTAACATGCTCATTTGAACCTGTATAAGCCATAGTCGTTTAAAAGATCTTAGTACCGTACACGTGATGGTTGGGTAGTACTCGACCCGTGATCGGATCAACGACTAAGAAACCAAATTTCCACCACCTTGTGAGCATCGTAAGGCCTATATAACGAATTGCAAGTGTGAGGACATTGGTACAATGAATTAAATAAAAGCCATAAAACCTACACAACAAGGGCCAAGTGTCTCGGTTGAAATTTAGCTTCATCAACCCAAGGCAGTGTCGCATGATGAGCTCATTAATGAGCATAACTCACTTGTCAGAATGATCTCTTCTTGTAACCAATCTACCATGGAAGGATCTTGCCATATCGGAACAGACAAAAGGAATGATCTTGTTGATGATCTTGGAGCGTGTGAAATTACCAAAACTTCATTGCACGCATTTAATTTGAGGGGGCCTAGACAGGTGATTGCCAATACCTAGAGCATGGAGGCGCCATGCGCTTGCCATGCGAGGTCGGGTGTAGGGTCTGATTTGCACCTCGTGGGTTGCTAAACATTTGGCCATACGAAGGACATGTGTGAGAGGTTGTAGAAATTAGTATACACTAAGCATGCATACATCCAGATTCTCCTCATCTCACAATATTTAACTTCTTGCAAAATACAGAATCATTTCACTGTTAATATTTAGCGGAAAATTGATTGCAAACACATGTGAAGCATAAATAAAAACAATCGCACATAACATAGTTGTTTAACGGGAAATCCTGAAGCTAAAAACCCCAACTATCATATATTATGTATCATGGAGATCATGTAACAATCTCATACAAAGCTTAGTACATCAAGCTCTCATTACAATCAATCGTCACACACTAACATAGAAGAAATCTGCAAATCCATGCACCAATCTCTGCCCTCCTACTAGCTTGCCTCCACTGTGCAATCCCTACTGAAGAATGGCTATGAATGAATTCGAATTACACTTGCCTTGACTGCACAATCCTCATTGGAAAATCTAATGTGTGTGTGGTGCAATCAATGCATCACTATAGTCACAACAGATAGTCCATCTTGCCCTTTCACCTATCTCTCCACTGGGTCTCCACTAGAACTGACATGCACTGTAGTTAACTGTTGTATTGTTCAGTTGATTAATGAGTTATTATTTGTGAATTAATTAACTAATTAATTCACTCCACTCTCACTAGTGTATCACTCAGTTAGACTAGATACAACTAGATCAATTGAGTCTAACTAAGTTAAACTAAATACAAATCCATGAACTACTCTTCCAACTCTGTCATAACTTTGCCACTTCAGTTATAACTAAGTCCTCCATGCATGAACCACCAGTAAAACCTAGGAATTGCATAATTCATTCAGCCCACTGATTTTCCAAATCTGTGCACTGAAACTAAGTGCTCCAAGAGAATATGTTGTTGTTTATTGTCATATTATTATTAAGAGCTAATAATAATTGACACTTCTATTTTTAGATTGACGATCTATAAATAGACTTCGCCCAATATTCTAAAAATAGAATTTTATCTATTTTTCCAACTTGATCAACCATCCACAAATAGCATCCTACAACTTCTGAAATATGACCACCATGTCTAAAAATAACCATAGTCTAAAAATAGACTTGCGCCAAAATAGCCTGCGGAACCACTTAATGAAGGCGACTCTTTTCACTAAGCTCATCATCTTGTTGAATCTCAACACTCCCTCTCAAAAAGATAGGGATTATCCTTCACCCTGATCCTGCCTCTATGGTATTCGAATTTTCTCCTGGTGAGCGCCTTTGTCACAATATCTGCATCCTGATCTTCCCTAGGAATGTATTGAAGCAACATGATCTTATGCTGCACACAATTTGATATGATGACACCGGATATCAATATGTTTAGATCTATCATGAAACACAGGATTAACTAAGAGTTTAATGCAACTCTGATTATCACAATGTATCACTATAAGATCTAAATGTGAACCGAACAAACCAACTAAGATCTTCCTCATCCAGATAGCCTCACATGCAACTTGACTTGCTGCCATGTATTATGCTTCCATTGAATTGAGTGCCACGGATCTTTGTTTCTTGCTGTACAAAGAAACTACCATAGATCTGATACTGAAATTCCCTCCTGATGTTCTCTTTCTGTCCGATGGGATGCCTGCCCAATCTGCATCCGTAAAGCCATGTAACTTCACCTCATCCGTCTATCTGTATCATAAACCATACTCAAATGTGCCCATGAGATACCTCGAGACATGCTTGCCTTCCTTCCAAAAGAGCTTGGTAGGCTTAACCATCGCTTGTGAAAGCTGGTTCACCGCATAACATATGTCCGGTCTTGTATTAACTAAATACATGAGCGAACCCACCAACTTTCGATAAACAATGGCATCCACTACCTCTGCCGATGTAGCATCCTCTTTCCTTCAATTTCCTGGAAGAGGAGTGTTGATAGGCTTGCAGCCTTGCATGTGAAACTTCTCCAGTATCTCCTGGGCATACTTGCCTTGAGGCATAAACAGTTCACCTTCCCGCTGCCATATTTCCAATCTAAGGAAATAACGAAGGAGGCCCAAATCCTTCATCTCAAACTCCTTTTCAAGATCTGCCTTACATGAGTGTATCAACTGCCCATCACCCGTTAGTATTAAATCATCAACATAAAGAAAAATGATTAAAATCTTACCCTCCACCACAATTTGGTACAGGTTTGCATCCACCTCACTCTTGGTGAAGCCAAGTCCAGTGAAATGGCTGTCGATCCGAGTGTACCAAGCATGAGGTGCTTGTTTCATCCCATACAATGCTCTTTTAAGCCTGCACACATGCGACTTGCTGCTGAAGATCTCAAATCCTTCAGGCTGCTCAATGTACACCTCTTCCTCAATGATCCCATTAAGGAACACAGTCTTCACATCCATCTGATGAATGTGCCAACCCATCTATGCTGAGAGAGCAAGGATGGTCCTTATGGATGAATACCGTGCAACAGGTGCAAAGTTTTCTTCATAATCAATCCCCTCGATTTATGAGAAGCCCCGGGCAACAAATATTGCCTTATACTTCTTGACGCTCCCACCAGCAGCTTGCTTTACCTTGTAGATCCATCTTGATCCTACAACTGATTTTTCCACCAGCCTTGGAACAATCTCCCAAGCACCGTTTATGAAAATGGAGTCATACTCCTCTACCATGCAATCTACCCATGTGGGCTCCTGCACTGCTTCTTAGAAAGAAGATGGCTCTGTCATGATACACTTTCTCATAAGAGCCATGTATCCAGTATAATGGTCAGGTGACTGTCTCTGTCTGCGCTGTGATGTATGGACTTCTACATTCTGTGCTGCATCAACCTTCAGTCTCTCAGCTTCTATGGTCCGCTTTTTGCCTTGTCTGATGTTTGGTTCTACATGAATGGACTCCTCCACTCCATGAATCTCCTCCTGTAGCTGATCCACATCTAGAGGCTCATCTTTGGGAACAAGAAGTTCCTCCTCTGCATGCAACTGTAGCTCCCTCTCAAGCGACAACTTCATGGCTTTCACCTCAGTGAATTTTATATCCCGTCACACCATAGTCATCCGACTGTCTATAAAATACATAAGATAATTATGGGGCGTTTCTATGTACCCTAGAAATATCCCAACTTCTGCAGTCGGCTCCAGCTTCTTCCTGGCGTCCTTTGTCACATGAATGTAAACATATGAGCCAAAAATATTCAAATGAGAAATATCAGGCTTCTTACCAGTAAAATCCTCTTCAGGTGTACTCATGCCAAGTACTCTAAGAGGACAACGGTTTTGCACATAAACCACATCGTTGCATGCTTCCGCCCACAAGTGCATCGGTAGGCCCTGGTCATTCAGCATTTCTCATGCAACACCCACGATCGTTCTATTCTTCCTTCCCGCAACCCCATTCTGCTGTGGGTTATGAGGCGCTATGAGTTCTCTTTGAATTCCTTCTTTGCTACATAAGTCTTTGAATTTTCCCGAGATGTATTCACCACCATTATTGCTCCGTAGAGCTTTCACTTGCTTCCCCGACTCCTTCTCCACCAATGCTTTGAACTCACATAACTTTGAGAATGTTTCACTCTTCTTTTGGATAAAGAAGATCCGACATCTACAAGAATAGTCATCAACAAATATAACATAATACATGTGTTTTCCTGTTGAAGCAACCAAGAAAGGTCCACACACGTCTGTGTGAATTCTATCTAGGATCATCGAAGCATGGTTCTCCTTCTCATGAAAGGTGGTCTTCACAAACTTACCCATAGTACATCCCTTGCACTAATATGACTTCTTAAGAGTACACTTGGGAAGTCCAGTAGAAATCTTCTGCAAAATCTTCAAAGCGCCATGGTGAAGATGGCCCAATCTCCTGTGCCATAATTCTCCCTCATCCTAGCTCACCACTTCTTCTGCTTTGCCCACCATTGTAGTGTATTCATCTACCTCCAGCTTGTAGAGATTATTAATTCGAACCCCTATATTCTTGGTTTCACCCGTTGTTTTATGTCAAAGGAAGGCTTTTCCCTCACTAAAAACAACATCATAACCTTTGTCTTCCAACATTGCGATCGAGACCAAATTATTCTTTAGACCTAGAACATGCATAACATCCTTCAACAAGATGGATTACTGGACTCCCTCTCAAAGGTAATGGTCCCAATGCCAGTCGCACTGTATCGACCATCGTCGCCCATCTTTATATGCATCTAGAGGTCCTTCTCCTCCAAGTCACTAAAAAACTCCTTGTCTCCCGTCATATGGAAAGACGCACCATTATCAAGATAACACACTGATCTCATATAGCTTGAAACCAAGCATGCAATCAAAGAGAAATCAAGTTCAAATTGCGAAGCTAAGGCCTCTCTAGCTGCAGCTCTAGTAGCCTTCTTCTTGTTCTTCTTCTGTGGGCAGTTAGTGGCGAAATGCCCATGTTTGTGACAGTTAAAACACTTCACCTTGGACAAATCCTGCTTCTTTCCTTTAGCTTTGGATTTTGAAATAAATTTCTTCCCCTTCCCTTTCCTTGATTTGGCAACCAAAGCGTAATTCTCTTCATCTTCATTATTCGATGAAGAGCCATCCTTGGTACCCCGCCTTATCTCTTGTTGCACAAGATCCAACCAAAGTCTCTCCCATCCAGGCAATTTCTCCCGTCCATTGACAGAGTCTTCGTAGCTATGCCAACTCTTTGGAAGCCCAAGGAGATCCAAGCTCACCAATTCTTCATCATCAACAATAACCCCCACACTTCCTAGTTCATCCTTGCAGTGAACAAACTTCTTGAGGTATTTTCGAATACTGTCGCCCTTCTCCATTTTTTTTTTTCTGAGCTTGTCTTTAAGCGCCAACTTCCTCTGGTCACTTTTGCTTTGGAATAAATCTGTCAAAGCCTTCCACATTAAGAATGGAGTGGCTTTCTCGTGAAGGATGGATACAATATGGTCCTTCACACTTTCCAACAGAATTTTTATTGTCTTTGTTGTCTTTTTTTGCCATGCGTCAAGAAATGCAACATCGCTAGATCCCGGCTTAGGAACATCACTATCGATGAACTCCTTCAGTCCATTATCCTCCAGCACCGCCTCCATCCTATCCTTCCAAGCTATGTAATTTGAGCTCCCATCAAGGGCATAATCCAATCGCAACCCATTGAAAGACATTTCAATGTATACTCAACTGTCGCACCAAGAATTTTCTGTAGCAAATTCGAATTGTCCACCAGCACAAACTCAACAATTCTTCACAATTACAATCTTCAAGAATTAACACTGCTTTGATACCATGTATAAATTAGTATACACTAAGCATGCATACATCCAGATTCCCTTGATCTCACAATATTAAACTTCTTGCAAAATACAGAATCATTCCACTGTTAATATTTTGCAGAAAATTAATTGGAAACACATGTGAAGCATAAATAAAAACAATTGCACATAACACAGTTGTTTAACGGGAAAGCCTGAAGCTGAAAACCCCAACTATCATATATTATGTATCATGGAGATCATGTAAAAATCTCATACAAAGCTTAGTACATCAAGCTCTCAGTACAATCAATCGTCACACACTAACATAGAAGAAATCTGCAAATCCATGCACCGATCTTTGCCCTCCTGCTAGCTTGCCTCCACTGCGCAATCCCTGCTGAAGAATGGCATTGAATGAATTCGAATTACACTTGCCTTGACTATGCAATCCTCATTGGCAACTCCAATGTGTGTGTGGTGCAATCAATGCATCACTATAGTCACAATAGATAGTCCATCTTGCCCTTTCACCAATCTCTCCACTAGGTCTCCACTGGAACTGACATGCACTATAGTTAACTGTTGTATTGTTTAGTTGATTAATGAGTCATTATTTGTGAATTAATCAACTAATCAATTCACTCCACTCTCACTAGTGTATCATTCAGTTAGACTAGATACAACTAGCTCAACTGAGCCTAACTGAGTTAAACTGAATACAACTCCATGAACTACTCTTCCAACTCTGTCATAACTTTGCCACTTCAGTTCTAACTGAGTCCTCCATGCATGAACCACCAATAAACCCTAGGAATTGCGTAATTCCTTCAGCCCACTGATTTTCCAAATCTTCTCACTGAAATTAAGTGCTCCAAGAGAATAAGTTGTTGTTTATTGTCGGATTATTATTAAGAGCTAATAATAATCGACACTTCTATTTTTAGATCGACGATCTATAAATAGATTTCGCCCAATATTCTAAAAATATAATTTCATCTATTTTTCCAACTTGACCAACCATCCACAAATAGCATCCTGCAACTTCTGAAATATGATCACCATGTCTAAAAATGGACATAGTATAAAAATAGACTTGCGCCAAAAATAGCCTGTGGGACCACTTAATGAAGGCGACTCTTTTCACTAAGCTCATCATCTTGTTGAATCTCAACAGAGGTGTGGTCATATTTAAAAAATTTCTTTGACATATCATGCCTCTTGGGAGCTAGTTAACACACCCACTAGAATTCGGTTGTCAGAAAATCACCCCTATCGGGGACGTAGACATTGGTAGCAAACGTATCCTGATATACGGGCCACCTTACCGCTTGGAAATCGTCCCGTTGTTCCATCTCCATACATGATTCATCAATGGAGGAACTTTCCTATAGATTACCCCAGTTCGCCAAGTGATCTGCCTCCTTGTTTCCTTCCTGCCGCGTGTGGAAGGGGATTATATAGTCAAATTTTGATAATAGGTCACTTATATTGCTAACCATTGCCTTGAGATTCCAATTGTGTATAATTTTATCTAATGAGTTACCAAGTAATAATTTTCTAATATAGGATATTACTACTTGAGAATCACCATGGAATTAGATTAGCCTGAATCCTTTCTTGATAGAGCTATTTGGAGCCCTATTTTGAGAGCCATAAAGTCTGCCATGTTGTTTGTAGCTATCCCATAGGAATAAGAGAATACATGTATGGGATTTGAGTTCACATCCTCAAAGATACCTCCAAACACTGATCTACCGGGATTGACCTTAGAGACACCATCAAAACTTAGGTTGATGAGAACTTGAGGGGTTGGGACAAAAGAGGTCGGGCAAGATAGTCTACTGGTTGTGATCTGAGAGAAACTAGTGATTCCTCGATTGTCTTGGATTTCCAAATCTTTTAAAATGAGTGTCTCATCTCATCAAGATGACAATCCTTAATAGGCGGAGGGGATGCCATGATTGTTTCCCTAATTTTCTTGAGGAAGAGATCTCGAAGGGCCTGTAAAGTCCTCTACTTGCCTTCAAATATTCTAAGTTTCCTTCCTTTCCATAGAATCCTTAAACTGATGGTTAGGTACTATGATTTTGATATCATGGGTTTAATATTTCGCTCAAACAAATATTCCAACCAAATTATAATTATTGAGGTGTTTGGGACAGGGAACCTGAATAAATATTGAATGAAATCCCATAATTTACTGGCAAAAGGACACAAGTAAAATTTGTTGCATTGTCTCCTCCTCTTGGGAACAAAGCAAGAAGGTCAATGGACCCTCAAACCCTTTTGTTTGGAAACACTCCCATGTTAGTAATCGCTCCCAAGTGATCAACCATAGGAAGGTCATGATTTTGGGCTAGCCACAATCCTTCCATAGGTGGTTCCATAGTTTAGACTACTATTTCAAGTGAAAGTCTCTTAACATGGAGTAGGATTCTTTTAAAATGAATGTATTTGATGATTATCTCCCCCATCTTAGTATATCCTCCTTATCTTATATGAAAATTAATTTGTTTTCTAATGTCATATGGTAGTCATTCCATTGATGCATATCCCTAAATTTTTCCCTTGAGAGCTCCCAATCGCTTTATGTTTTCAATTGACGCCACCACTAATCATTCCTTGTTTCTTTCCAGAAGTATCCTACCGTGTGAGCTCCTCAAGCTTGTGAAAGGTTCATTATTGATTGGAGCTTCTCATTCTTTTTCATGATTGGATATTTTTGTTAGGATTCCTCCCAGAAAGAAGTTGCCATCTATTTTCTGATCTCCTAGAATGAATATTGTTTGAAAATTTCCTTTGTCTGAAAATCCTGATTCCAAACCCTTGAACTTTTGATTTCACCTTCAAAATGAAACCATTTCGCTTGAGTGCTCAAATATAGATATTTTCGGGACCATATTTGTTTCCATATTTGAGAACCACCCTGAACCCAAAGTCACCAAATATTCATGGCATACACTTTATTAATTAAAATGGGATCGTGCAAGCCTATTCCTCCCCGCTTCTTTGGGTTTGAACCTCACCAATGACCACTTGTACTTGTTGGTTGATCGTCTCCATCCCATCAATGGATACTTGTACTTATTGGTTGATCCTTCCCATAGGAAGATAGTCCATATTGATTTCATTTGGTTAGATATCGTAATTGGAATTGACATTACTAAAAGTTGATAATTGGATAAGGCTTGCAATACTATTTTTGTCAAAACCAAATGACATGGGAAGTTTAAAACCCTAAAGCCTAATTTTCAACTTTCTAACAAGTCATTTCTATAAGTTCTTCTCATGTAGAGATCCTCTTATAGTATAATACAAGTGGTACTCCTGAGGGTAGGTGATCTCTACTGTAGCCCATCATTTTACTTAGTCTTAATTGAACCATCTCTAGATAGTTAAAGAAGAAAATGCATGTTTTATCAGTGTTCACTTCAATACCAAATTCTACCATGAAGATTTGCAGGAGTCTGCGTATTATTTTTAGCTATTTAGAAGTTGGTAGACCAAATAATATTACATCATCAACAATTTTTTTATGAGAAATCGAAATATTCACACCATACAAGCGAAGCCCATAGATGAATCTTGAATCACTGTCTTTCTGAAATAATCAACCAAGTCCCTGCATACCTAGAATGAAGAGAAATGGTGACAAGGGACACCCTTTCCTCAAACCCCTTGTAAATCCATCTGGACCAGGGGATTTATTCATATGTGTGTTCACTACCACCATTTAAACTTCAACAAGGGAGATTGGGCTCATTAACCTTGTATTGTTCTCTTGGTTGATTATCCTTGGAATATTTTGGATTACTACATTTATAGTTGGTTGTCTGTCCATGCATTTCTCCATTAAAAGGATATTAAAATTATTAACCAAATCTTTTTCTATTTCCTAGTGTTGGAGTTTCCTTTCCTCGTCCTGGCCCAATAGAGAATTTTTTTTGTTTTGATCTCGCCATTGAAGCATAGCATTATGGAAGAACTTAGAGTTCCTATCACCATTCTTAAGACATTGAATCCTCGACTTCTATTTCCATACTATTTCTTCTTGTTCTCTTTTATTATCTAATTTTTGAAGATTATTTGCTTATGTGGTTTCCAACACCTTTGATATACCTTCAAGGATGATTTGTTATTGGATGTTCGCTATTTTTGTTTCAATTTCTTTTTTATCCTCAAATATGTTGCAAAAGACATGCTCATTCCAATGTTTGATATTTTGTTTCAAATCTTTTAATTTGAGTTGAAATGTGTGCATTTTGTTTAAACCTCGATTGTTCAATTCTAACCACCATTTTCTAAGAAATTCCATAAATGATATGTCATGGAACTAGAGGCTCTCAAAGTGAAAGGGACGATTTGGAGGAGATTCTTTCAAGACAATTTCCAGTATAATAGGCAAGTGATCGGACCCCATACACACTAGAATTGAAGCTTCTACATATATGTCTCTTTGTAAAACCTCTTCAGCAAGTAGAAATTGGTCTAGTCGACATGAAATCTGGCTATTACCTCCTATGTGATTATTCCATGTGTAGATGCCATTATTGGTGTGGATGTCCACAAGGAAAAATAATTCAATATACTCATTGAAATATTCTATAACTTGGTCTGATCATTGGACCCCTCCTTATTCCTCCTGTAGCGATCTAATGATATTAAAATCATCTCAGAGAGAGTCTCGCCACCCATAAAGATTTCCCTATTAGTTTTTTTGTATCCTACAGTTGGAGCAGGAAGACATGCTTATCTTTTGTACTTGCTGGTCCATAGACTGCAAATAACTAGACAATATCTGTTGTTCCTACATATATAAAGCTCCCTATAATAGTTCGATCTGTTGACCACCATTCTTTGAAAAATATTTATATGGGATTCCACCATATAGATAAAACACCTGAACATCCTTTCACATCTAATAACATCGATTCACAACCTTTCCAACAAAATCCTACAATTTTAGACATTTTATCCTTTGTTAATTTAGTTTCTTGTAGGATAATAATAGTTGGATTTTATTTTCTAAGTTGTTCGCTAAGATGGAATTGATTCCCTCTACTATTTAAACCTTTAATATTCCATGAAATTATCTTCATGTTGAAAATTTAGTTAAATAAGATGGAATATCCACCATAGAAGTTGCTCGATCCTGACTTACCTGAGATGGTTTGTTGTTTTTCCTAGATTTTTTCTTTAGATTGTTAGATTTTTTCTTCGATTATTTGTTCAATATTTCTTTCTCCTTCTCCTTAAAAGTATGGAAGGATTGAGCTATTTTTTCATTCACTAAGTCTCGATGCTTCGTTTTCCATCGAAGATAGGAATTAGTGTATAAATCTCTATTCTCCAAACTCAAATATCCCTGGTCTTTTTGGGCCCAGTCATTTATCAAGGACACCAATAAATTTTCTTCCTCTAAGAGATCGGATTACTTCTGTTTTAGTAGGGGGGACACCTCGTTGAAACATGGTAGTTTATAAAAATCAAAACTTGTCTGTGGAATGTCTTCTACCCCCATTCTGTGTTTTATCCCATTGTGGTTTGGAGGTGGTTCCACTGGTAGGGCTTCCATTAGAACATCCTATTTTTTTGTTGTGTCTTTCTCCATCTCCTCTAGGGACGAGAAAGGATTGTTCTCCTCCAGTATATTGGAGATGGTTGAGTTTTGATTTTTGTTATTACATCTCTTGGGTTGTACTTTAGTGTTCAACCCATCATTGTTTTCTAGACCTCCTGGAAATTTTTCCTTCCTTATTTGTGGAAATTCTCTTATTAGATGACCATGTTCATGGTAGAGTCAATGTCTAAATCATACATGTTCATTGTCCAGAGGTTGTTTCTAAACTTATCCCTGATAATATAACTCAATGGAGTACGGTAATGGTTGAGATATGTTCATATACAGACATAGCCTAGCATACGACGTGTTTTTCCCCCTCTTAGTGATCTTCAAAAGATTGGTAAAAAGCCTTAGCGCTTGTCCAATTACTTCTAGAATTTATGGTATCCAGAAATCCCCAGGAAGTGAGTAAACTTTGACCCATAACGATGCTTCTATGAACTCTTCCTTAGCAAGGTTGAAGTAAGCCTCCTAATTCCTGATATAGAGACCAACATTACTGAAGAAATATGGTCCTCCTTTAGATATTTGAGCTTTGTCTCCAAGGTTGGAAAATATGATTGTAAAAAATACTTTTGGCCTGAGTCTCAAGTCCATGTCTCCCTTTGGTTTCCATGTGTGTTGTATCCATCGTTCCAAGTCCTTCTCTGTAGGCCGTATCCCTATGAACTTGCATATAAAAGCATGATCCCTCATGCATATTATGTGATCGTATAATACTTTAGAAGGGATAATGAATCTAAGGTTTTGTTGAGATTTAGGGATACATTGACCCCATATACTCCTTTGCCACTGATCTCCCAGTACAAGAATCTAGAAGGATTTAGAGGAAATACCCTTAGAACCAGGTTTCCCTACACTATGAAAAAGCCTACCATTAAGTACATTCCGGAAGGAGGGGTGACCCCCTCCCACCCTTTAATTCATTGTGCCAAAATATAAGAAAATCCTATTTACGACTTTTTTATGGATATTAAGTCAGAATTGGGGTAGAAACAAGAGATTTCCTACCCTTCTACCCTGCATATTGATGCTTTGTGACCCACTCTCAAACCCTCACCTGTGGTGAGAGATGTTATTAGAATAATTCAGAAGATATTTAGTAATCACACTGGAATTTTTGTTCCCACTTTAATTGTACCGACAAGTTTATCGAGAACATTTCTTATTTATCTGTAATTCATTTACACTCTATTCTCAGTTCTCTTATGTATTATTTGCATATTTTTTTCAATTTAATTTTGAAAACTTGAATTGTTCTCATAATGATTATTGGCCTTCCAATACTCAACTTATTATAATTTTTAATTATAAATTTGAAAGAAGTTTGGAAAAGGTTTTCTGACTATATAGAATTTTGAGAAAAAAAATTCCAAATACAAAGATGTAAAATGAAGAATTAGAAAACTTACTATAATACAAGTTTCTCATCTTCTTTTACATTTTACTTAGAAAATTCTTGAAACAACATTTCTTAAAAGTTATAATTATTTCAACATTGAACTTGACTTAACCAAATCTAATCTTAATGATCCAGGAGTTTTGGAGGAACAAAGCCAAACATGTGCCTAGATATATGTGCACATAGTAGATAGGAAAGGGCTGGTTGATCTGGGTAAGCCAAAATACTTTGGAACAACAAGGATGTAAACATGGATGTTCACTTCAAAAGGAAGAAATATAGAATAGTAACATGCTACCCATAGATGAGTTTTCGTATTAGGGAAATGCACTGAAAACAAGTATGAAGTGAAGTGATTAGTAGTTTGGTTTAGATTAGGTTTTTCATGAACTTAGTAAAAAATAGGGATAAAGGTGCTATATACTACAATATGGGGGAGATGTTGTAATATGATATTAGATGGAAATTTTAATACTAATAATAAGACGTAATGTGAGTTAAATTAAAAAAAATAATAAAACTAATAAATCGATTGAATTCAATTTATTATAATGTAATTTTATTTTGAGAACAAAATCATAATATGTATATCACATTAAAATAAATTTAAAAAATAATGATTCATATTCATAATTATGATATTTCATAACATATTTAATTAATAAACATATAAAAATTTGATAAATTTAATAAAGAAACATATAGTTAGAAATGAGAATTTTTTAGATATATGGATGTGAATCTCAATTGGGGTTATCTCGGGGGTTGGGAAAAATGGGTGTTATTTTCCTCACCGAGGTTTAAATCCATATAAGTGACATGATGATGATTGTTGTAATGAGTTTGTGCCTATGAATATTGTTGTATTGACAGTCACTCTCAACCTTGGGCTGAGAGAAATGTTGATATCTTTAAAAAAATCCTTGGTGGATTTTGAGCAAATTCCACTAGAAAATATAACCAAAAAAATTTCAAAACTTAGAACAAGTAAGCTAAGGCTATATATATATATATATATATATATATATATATATATATATATATATATATATATATATATATATATATATATATATATATATATATATATATATATATAGAACCAATGCTATGCATATCATATTAAAATATTAAATTATAAAAATTATAAAACATGTTAAAGAAAATTTCCAAGAGCATATATATATTTAAATATATGTATTATTTTCATGATGAGGGTGTCAAAATATGTGCCAATGGATGATGTTGAAGTTTGCAACAAGAAACAATGTAAGTGGCATCCATAAACATCATCCTTGATCCTAGTGAAAAATAAGCACCTAAACTAGGTGGGGCCCACACAGGCTATTTTTAGGTGTATGTCTAAAAATAGACATGATGAGCAAAATCTAAAATTAGCAGGAGGCTGATTCTAGATGGTTCAACAGATGAGTTTCTATTTTTATATGTATGGGCGAAGTCTATTTATAGATCGCCTATCTAAAATTAGAATGCATGTCTATTATTATTAGCCCTTAATAATAATCAGACAATAAATAATAACTTATTCTCTTAGAGCACCTGATTTCAGTTAACTGATGTGAAAAACCATTTGATTGAAGGAATTTCGAATTCTAAGGTTGGTTGGTGACTCATGCATGGATAACTTCGTTATAACTGACAGTGGCAAGTTGTAACAGAGTTGGAAGAGTAGTTATGCGAGTTGTTATTTAGTTTAACTCAGTTCAGTGAGTTAAACTCAGTTGTGCTAGTTGTAACTGAACATACACTAGTGAAAGATGAGTGAATTAATTAGTTAATTAATTCACAAGTAGTGTCTTACTTGCAACTGAATAAATACAACAATTAACTACTTGCATGTCAGATCCAGTGGAGACCCAGTGGAGAGATAGGTGAAAGGGTGAGACAGACTATCAGATGTGAATATAGTGGAGCATTCAATGCATCCACACACACATTGGAGATGCCTATGAGTATTGTGCAGTCAAGGCAAGGTAAGGTCGAATTCATTTAGGTTTCTTTTTCAGCAGGGATTGCGCAGTGGAGGCAGGCTATTAGGAGGCAAAAAATTGGTGCATGGAGGTGCAAATTTCTGCAAGACAGTGTGAGACGATTGTATATTGTACTGAGAGCTCTTGGATTATATTTTTGTATGAGATTGTTTCATGATCCATGAAATATACATAATATATGATAGTTGGGGTTTTTATCTTTAAGCTTTCCCGGTAAAACATCTTATTATGTGTGATTGATTTTTCTTCATGTGTTTGCAATTGGCAATTTAATTTCTGCAAAGAATTAAGTGGAAGGATTATGTATTTAACATAAGGATTAAATTGTTAGATTAGGATAATCCAGTAATATACATCCATTATTGTGTTTATAAATTTCTACAGATGAGGGGGAGGGAGGTTGCCACCCCACTTCCTCCCATCGAATTTAAAAAGGGGGGATGGCGTGGTTTTCTTATCTCATGCAGTCACATGTGTTAACTGTAATACATCTATTCACATTAAGATCATTCCTTTTGTGAGATATCGACCTATTTTTCATGGATTCATGTTCTTTTGTATTCTTTGTGGCATTCTCTTAATGTAGATGGGATATTTCCCCCACGGTGTTTGCTTTGTGGAAACTCTATTCATTTTTCGTTGCTCCATATTCTTCTATAACCTTAGAGACAATATCCCACCACAAGTGGGATATCTCCCCCACAACGCTGGATCTGAGGAAGCCTCATCACATTAAGGATTCAGTCCCCAAAGGCCGAACTTCACCACACAAACCTGGGGTTGATATTTCACATGTGGAGTAGGATGATAATGGTTGAGGAAATGACTCTTGGGATGTCAAAAGTTGTTGAAACGGGGGACAAAGCCAAAACGAAAAACAACTATAGAGGATTTAGGCTTCGTTTGCGGTAAATCCACGCCTGATCACATGTAGTCATGGGGTAATTTCTTCTATGTCCAATAATCGCATTCTTAGTTCGTTACTATTTGCATGGTGGAATTTGGTTCATGGTCTATAAGGAATCTTGGTGGTGCAAATTATCATCAGTGCAACGAGGATTTTATGGTTGTTGGACCCTGCCTAAAGCTACTCTATGTATTCTCATACTCTATGACTACACGTTAATATAATTCTTAGGCCCCTTTGGTAGCCAAGTGCTAAATCTCTTTTAATATTTCCCTAGATTTTTTCAACCTATTTAAGTAGTTATTCCTTCTACTAGGGGATGTCTTTACTTGGGCCTCTCTCCTTACAAAGTACTATTCCCTCTTAACAAATGAGATCTCGTTCGGGGTATGGGGGTCAAGGCCCTTAGGGACGGCCTGTCGCCCAATCCTAAGCTCAAAATGATGTGGCAATAGTCCACTCCTCCACTCCTCCAAAAATTCAAGAGGAGATCCATTAGCTAGAAGCCTTAACTACTAATGATTGTTAAAGCTACTCCAATTCTAAAATCCAAAACGAAGTTGCTAGTTGGGTTCCCACCCCTAGTCACACCAAAGGATGACAAATCCAATATCTCATTTCCATCACCCTCCATTACCAAATGAAGGCGCTCCTGGGTAGGGTCCTTAAGGAAAAGTGTGAGCACCACAATGCTATTATAGTTTGTCTTAATAAGATTCAACAAGTCCAACACCACCAACACTCTTGTCTCATCAATCTAGATGCTCTCTTGGCCCACATAGAGGTTCATCTTCAATGTGACCTTAATCCCCTAGCTCCAACAGGCACAAGCGCCCAAAATCTAGCCCCAATCACTTCCTCGAATAATTGATGCTTCTTTCAGTCTCTTGGAATTATTTTTTTTAGTTTTTGTAGAATAGTTTCTTTATGCGATTGTGTAGCTAAAAGTTATTGGAACTTGAATTTTTGTATATCTAACCTAGGGCACGTCAAAAATTTGAGCTACAAGCCAATTTATTTTAGGATGGTTTGGACTAATAAAAGGTAGACAAGTGTTAATAGCTTTGGTTTCCCTTGTGGTCAATTGCGATAATGCTAAGGTTAAACAATCATCTCAGATTTTGTATGGACGTATAATAGAAAACTTAATCATAGGATTTTAATAAAGTAAAAAATAAGAATATTTTTATATATAAAGATGTGAAATTTAAATAAATATAAATAATATTATTAAGAGAAACTATTTTAATGCTTAATCTACCAAGAGTCAAGATTAATCAAATCTTGGAAGTGCAAACATTTTCTCAAATCTTACACTCAAAAAATATTTGCATTTTAAAAGATTTAATTCCTCTCAATATTTGATAAATTTGAACCATGACCTTGAAACACTACCATAACCTTGAATTGTCTTTGATTAAAATAAATGCTAATTTAATCCTTATATGCAACATCATGGTATGATAAACCACTAGAGTTAAAACATATCTTTCATTGAAGTATACATTTAATTCTTAATGCAACATTATGGTATTATGGCATGCTAAACAACTAGAGTTAAAATCATATCAACACCAAGAGCATAGGGTTCCCTTTCAATAAACAATGAAAGGATCCTTCCTTCCAGGTCGTCGTTCATTTATTAAAATGGAACCATAGTTCTCTCGGGGACACTTATTTAATTTTTATAGGTCAATGGATAAGGGTCCTCCATACCATATATTCTGCCTTATAAATGAAATCTAGAAGCTTCGTTGCCCATATCTATTAATCCCACAGAGAGTGACAATGTTGAAATCTAGAAGCTTCGTTGCCCATCCGCAATTAAAAAGGAAACGAGTGACAAACATTTTATTCCCACCATTAATTTTCCACTTTCCTCGAATTTTATTGGCATATGTCAGCCCATAACGAATATGAATCCAATCACTTATTAAAAAATTAAAAAGCAAGGATACGCTTTACACAAAGCTCCACAATGAAGGCATTGAAATTGAAAGTTTAATGGTCAATGCTTATCGACTATGAGGGGAAATTCAAATCACGTGGCCTATTGAACGTTGACTTCTTAATCTATATTTTGAAATATAAAGATATAAAGCATGAAATTAAATTGTTATTTTTTTATATTGTTATTTTAATTAAAATTTGAATTTGAAAAAGCTATAATATGATAAGAGGAGGTTGATATTGGTTCTTAGAGTATGATTGAAAATTGTATTGTATATATAAGAGTTGTTTTTTTTTTTTTTAATATTTTAAAGAAACAATTTAATTGTTAAAGGATTAGATATGTAGAATTGAAAATTTATAGACTGTGAACTTATTTAAGTTAATTGTTAAAGGATTAGATATGTAGAATTGAAAATTTATAGACTATGAACTTTTTCTTTGAATAATGGTGACGAATCAACTTATATTTCAAAAAAAAAATCCTAATTTAATAACTTAATTATGATAATTTTTTTTCTATGTTAAAAAAAATAAAAAAATAAAATTAATCTTATAAATTTAATAAATTTTTAGAAAGATATAAAATTATATTTTATTATTTTAATTTTTTTCATTATTAAATCTAAACTAAAAGCATATTAAAAACTATCATAAACTTTTTAAATTTATGAAAAATAATACAATTGGAACTAAAATCATATTAAAAAATATAACATATATATTGAAAACTAAATGGTACAGTGACAAAATTTGCTTTAAATTTTGAATAGAAAAACAATAAATGGTACAATTATAAAAAAATGTTTTAACTTTTGAATATAAAAACTGTTTTTGAGTAATATTAATCAACCTTTAAAGCATTTTATATTCATTTCAAAAAAAAATTATTTAATGAATGTATTTAGATTATATTTAAAGGTTATTTATGTGTTATTTTCTTATTATGATTATTATTATTATGTGAGAAACTTTCTATATTTAATTATGATAGAAATGTTACAATATTTTCTTTAACATTTTGATTTGGTCAAAATATTTTTTTGTTTGTTTAGTGGTATGAGTTCATGAGAAATTACGTTTGACTTGATTTGTGACTTGAGAAACCAAAACATTTGTGGTTTGAGAAACCAAAACCCAAAGACATCTAAGTCATCAAAATAACCAGAGGATTGCACCCACCATGGGCCACACCAACCCTTAACATAAAGAGTTTTAAACTAGTACACCCTATTACCGTCTATTCTACACTCCGTGAACATTTGGTCAAAATAAAATAGAATAAATTATACAAAACATGAAATAAATTAAATTAATAATTAGAGTTGAAGGAGTTGACCTCAAATGGTAGATGCACGCATTGTTTTTTTTACAATGGCAAACAGTATAAACGAGTTCTATTAGATAAACATGTAACATTGTCGTTAAAAATAAAATAATTATAACTATAATTATAATTAATAATTAAACCATTTTAGATTTATCTCTCCATCTTTAATAGATCCAGAGCTCCAAAATTAAACTTGATCCAAACTTATTTTATTTTTATTTACAATAATAAAATAATATAGTTAAATGTGAGTTTCCATGTATTATTTAAAGTTTAACATATAAATATTTTTAATTCAATAATATTAAACCAATTGTAAACATTAATGTTATTATCTGAAAAATAATTTAATTTTTAGAAATTAAATTTAATTAAGTATGAATTTTCAATTATTATTTAAAATTTGAAAAATAAATATTTTTAATTCAAGTAATCCAAGTCTACCATAAACATTAACATTATTATCTGAAATTTTTCATTTCTAAGCAGTTAACTTTACTAATAGATTTATTATTATAAAATTTATTTTTAATCTCAGATTCTTCTCATGGAATAAATCTGATTGTGAAGATAACCAACATATTTTTTATTTGTGTCCATTTGCAAAGAAAGTCTTAGAAATGCTGTGCACTAAATGGAATTTCTCAGTCCCAGAGTACCCGATTACGGTGGATTGCATAAGGTGGTGGTTCAGCAGAGGAAAAATCTTTAGAGCAATCCCCATCCTTATCCATTGGAATATATGGGTTAATAGGAACAGAATGTTATTTGATGGGAGACCTTGTACTTCGGAAAAAACAGTAAACCAAAATTTAATATGTTGGGAGAGGAAAAGGACTACAGAGAAACATCAAGTGGAATTTTCCAGGAGGACTAGACCTCATGTATTACACTTCCCAGCCGGATACTTTGATGGGGCTGCACAAAACACTAATTGTGGATGTGGTGTTTGGCTAATGCTCTCTCCAAAATGCCATTACAAATTCTATTGGAACGGAGGTATAGGCACAAATATGAGGGCAAAATGCATGGCTTTATGGGGACTTTTATGGGTGGCGTCACATCTGTGTGTGGAAAAGTTATGGGTCTTTGGAGATTCTAAAACTCTCATTGATCATATGAATAACAATACCGATTTAAACCCTGGACTGATAACTCAATGGATTGAGCGTATTCATGTTTTAAGAGAAAAGTTCACTTTTATTTCCTTTGTCATGTTTACAGGGATAAAAATAAGGAAGCAGACCGACTATCAAAAAAGGGACTGGAGGGTATTTTTGGAGACATGAAATACGAGTACATTAATTCACAGGGATCAATCGCTGAAGGAGTGATCAACTTAGTGTAATTGGAAGGACAATTTTATCATGCCCACTGGTCGTGCAACCTGCTCCAATGGATTGGCTGGGTGTGTGTCGCCAGGTAGGAGCTTTTACATTTACTGGATGCCATAGATATATATGTCATCATATCTACAGGTCTTGTTTCTTGTTTTCCTTTGGGTCGGCTAGGCGTGTGACGCCTTTTAGTAGTTCTCTTTCAATTCAAAAAGAAAATGTAACTTGTTTTAAAATCTCGACTACAGATATAAGAAGACTTAGGAAGCCCTGAATGTTATCTATACATGCTAAGTCTTATTTTTGCTATAACGGGTGGAGCTTATGGTACTATATTTTGCCAAAAGATTGAGCACTGTTAAAATGTCCGTTTTGAATGACATGACAATGTTATCAGGTTGTGGTAAAGCTTATCCTGAAGTTGTTATGTTCCCCATTTATGTTTCTTGAACAGTATAAGGCTTGTCCTCCCAATATATAATTCGCACTGATTGATGATCATTTTGAAGAATATGTCAATCTGTTATTGTTCTGATACATAATATAAACCAATGGTATTTTTTCATGCTGAAAAAACTTCTATACCTCAACCAAAGTTATCATACTTGTTTGCCCTAAATGTGAACCAATTCTGATGTCACTGCCTACTATTTGTGATTGCCGTTTGGCATAATCCACTAGGGCAGTGAAAACTTTTTTCGGCCAAGGATTTTCTCTATCCTGCAACCTGAGTATCAATGCTTTCGATGACAGTGATCCTCTAATAATGTTTGAAACACATTTTTGGCTTTAAATTTTTTGTGGTGAGATATGTTACTAGAATAATTCTGAAGATCTTCAGTTATCATATTGGAATTTTTGTTTCCACGTTAATGGTCGCAGCAAATCTATTGGGAACAGTTCCAAGTTATCTGTAATTCGTTTACACTCTATTCTCAATTCTGTAATTTGTAGAAATCTTTCAATTTAATTTCCAAAGCTTCAATTGTATTCATAATGGTTCTTGGCCTTCCAATATTCGACTTTCTTATAATTTTTAATTATAAATCTTAATATAATGTGTTACAAGCAATTTTTTTAATATGGTAATTGTATTTATTCTTTGTTACTAATCGTTTTTTTCTTTTTTTTCTTTTTAATGTTTTATGAAAAATGAAGTTATTTAAAAAAAAAAATAGAATTTCCAAAGTTGAATTGGGTTCATATTGGTTTTTGGCCTTCCAATATTCAACTTTCTTGTAAATATTAATTATAAATATGAATATATTTTACAACACACTTTTTTATGTGGTAGTTGTATTGATTTTTTTCAATGTTTTAAGAAAAATGTAGTTTATTTTTTTGCTAAGGTAAATAAAACATTACAAAATGATGCTTTTGATATCAATGTTGAAAATAAACATGTAACTTTAGCAATTATAAAAACATAAAATATCCATTTAAATAAGACACGGAAAAGAAATTCATAATATGGTGAATAATTTTAAAAGTACTTTATAATGTAAAGTAAATCTTTCATAAGCCAATTAATTTTGAATTTCATACTCAGGTTAGGGATAAACTTACTTGATATTATAAAACATTTAATCGAAATGAAACTCTGAAGAGATATTTCTATATTTTAAAATAATATAAGTTTATATCATGAGTATAATTTATAAGTGTTTTTTCACAAACATGAAAATGAGTTGGACTTTTCTTTATTATTATAACGTATTAGTATGTAGTTTATATATACTTTATGTATGTTATATAACAAGGTGTTAAAAGTCATTCTAAATCAACAAAATAACAAATTAGATCTTTGTTTATTTTTATTTTTTTCTCTCGAAAACTTTGGCAATAAATTTACGGATGGGAATACGAGTAGTTGTAGCATGTAGATTCGTAAACAAAACTTATCATCTAGTACTTTTATTATTATCATCAAACCATTACCTATTTTCTATTTGAAGAATCAAGAAAAATAATTTTTCTTATGGGTCATCTCATGATAGTTTTAAGGAAGCCTTGTTTAACAACTTTATTAAAATGATGTATAATATGACGTATCAATATCGTATTTTTGTATTTTTAAATCTCAACTTGGTATCTTTTAATGTATTTAGCTTTTCCATCTGAGGCACTTAAGGCTAAATTTGATTTTTTTAGTTGAGAAAATAATAATGCAAGGTAACTTAGATGTCTTTGTAACTTTGAGGGAAAGCATAATTTTTTTTTAGGGTAGCCATTCTAGTCATGTATGAACTAACATTCTTGATGATGGCATTCATCGAAAATGTTTTAAGTTCTCTTATAGATAAGTCTACAAAGCTATTTTGATTTTTTGTTAAATGTTAATATGTTTTCTTTTTATTATGAGCTTATAATATTTAGGGGTGTTAGTGGTTGAAAAGTTAGGGATGGAGAGGGCATGGTGGCTAAAATTTTAATGTTTTCTTCCAAGTGACAACTAGTGTGGTAAAAGCATTAGTTATGTATTATAGAATGAATCTCCTCAAGAACCTTACTAGAGCTGAAATCATAGTTATCAGGGATTCCACCATAACAATCATCGCATTTAAAAAGGGGTGATGACGTGGTTGACTCATCCCATGCAGTCACATGTGTTAACCGTAATACATCCATTCATGTTAAGATGACAATGATCATTCCTTTTGTGAGATATCGACCTATTTTTCATGGATCCATGTTCTTTTGTAGTCTTTTTGGCATTTATCATAGATGGGATATTACCCCACGGTGTTGGCTTTGTGGAAACTCTGTTCATTTTTCGTGGCTCCATATTCTTCGACAACCTTAGTGACAATCTCCCACCGCATGTGGGATATCTCCCCCACAACGCTGGATATGTGGAGCCTTTTCCCATGAAGGATTCAGTCCCCCGGAGGCCGAACTACACCACACACACCTGGTGCTGATATTTTGCATGTGGAGTAGGGTGATAGAAGTTGAGGAAACAACTCTTGGGACGTCAGAAGTTGTTGCAACAGGGGACAAAGCCAAAACGAAAAACAACTAGAGAGGATTTAGGCTTCGTTTGAAATAACTCCATGCCTGATCACATGCAGTCATGGGGTAATTTTTTCTATGTACAATCTTTGCATTCTTAGTTCGTCAGTATTCACATGGTAGAATTTGGTTCATGGTCTATAAGGAATCTTGATGGTTGTATTCATCAGTATTCATCGGTGCAACGAGGATTTTATGGTTGTTGGACCCCACCTGAAGCTAGTATATATATTCTCATAGTCTATGAATACCTGTTGATATAATTCCTAGGCCCCTTTGGCAATCGAGTGTTAAATCTCTTCTAATCTTTCCTTGGATTCTGTCAACCTATTTAACTAGTTCTTCCTTCTACTAGGGGATTTATTTACTTGGGCCTCTCTCCTCACGAAGTACTATTCTCTCCTAAAAAATGAGATCGTGTTGGTGGTATTGGGCCTGAGGCCCTTAAGGACAACCTAGGGCCCAATCCCAAGCTCAAAATTATGTGGCAATAGTCCACTCCTCTTAAACAATCATCTTAGATTTTGTATTGTAGACATAATAGAAAACTTAATCATAGGATTTTAATAAAATAAAAAATAAGAATATTTCTATATATAAAGATGTGAAATTTATATAAATATAAATAATATTATTAAGAAAAACCATTTTAACTTTGGATCTACCAAGAATCAAGATGAATCAAATCTCTCTAGGTGCAAACGATTTCTCAAATTTTATAGTCAAAAAAAGTTTGCATTTTAAAAGTTTTAATTCCTCTCAATATTTGATAAATCCGAAATTAAAATAAATCTTATACTGTGTAAAAAATCTTTTGGTGAAAATCACATTCAAGCATATTTTGTCGACGTGTTTCGAACCAGCCAGTGTGGTTGATCATCAAGACAAGATGATGAATCAGACTAGCTAGTTCGAAACACGTCAATAAAATCTGCTTGAATGTGATTTTCACCAAAAAAAAATTATACACATTTTATGAATCACAAAAACCAATTTCCTAAATCTTATACCATTTATATAAAAATAAATTCTCATAATTAATTATAATGAAAAAAAATAATTTATTTTAATAAAAAAAAATTAATAACAATTATCACTACCATGACCTTGAAACACTACGATAACCTTGAAATGTCTTTCATTAAAATAAATGTTAATTTAATCCTTATATGCAACATCATGGTATGATAAAGTAATAGAGTTCAAACATATCTTTCATTCAAGTATAAATTTAATTCGTAATGCAACATTATGGTATTTGGCATGTTAAACAACTAGAGTTAAAAGCATATCAACACCAAGAGCATATGGTTCCCTTTCAATAAACAATGAAAGGATCCTTCCTTCCAGGTCGTCGTTCATTTATTAAAATGGAACCATAGTTCTCTCGGGGACACTTATTTATTTTTTATAGGTTAATGGATAAGGTCTTCCATACCATATAGTCTGCCTTATAAATGAAATGAGGGAAAATATTTATTAATCCTACATAGAGTGACATTGTTGAAATCTAGAAGCTTCGTTGCCCATCCGCAATTAAAAAGGGAACGAGATGCTGTTACAAACATTTTATTCCCACCATTAATTTACCACTTTCCTCGAATTTTTCCCATTTGACAAATAAATATTTTATTGGCATATGTCAGTCCATAACGAATATGAATCCAATCACTTATAAAAAAATTAAAAAGCGAGGATACGCTTTATACAAAAATCCACAAGGAAGGCATTGAAATTGAAAGTAGAATGGTCAATGCTTATCGACTATTGAACGTTGACCTCTTGATCTATATATTGAAATATAAAGATAAAGCTGGGAATTAAATTTTTATTATTTTAAATTGTCATTTTAATAAAAATTTGAAAATTTTGAATTTGAAAAAACTATAATATGATAAGAACGTTGACTTTTTTTTTTTTTTTTTTTTTTAAATTTTCATTTAAATTATAATTTGAATTTGAAAAAATTATAGTATGATAAGAGAGGGTTGATATCGGTTTTGGAGTATGATTTAAAATTGTTTTTGTGATGGTGATAATTAATGTACGTTAAGATCAATGCGGTTTATTGGACTTTAAGAAAGGAAAAATAATCTAAGTTTGATTCTTCAAAATCTTGTTTTTATGATTAAATAGAAGGGAAAAAAGCACTCCAAGATCGCTATAGGTGGGTTGGCTTAATAGGTCAAGAATAATTGAAGTGTGGCAGATGTTGGGGAATTGAGAGTGGATGTGAGCAAGAGTTTGACAATTTAAAAGGAAGTGGTTTTCATCTTCCACCTGGTTAGTATCACAAATCTCACAAATTCTTTGTTGCAAGGAGTCTTGGGAACAGACCACTGCTCGGTGTCACTCTGAAGCTCTTGAGAATTAGTTCTTATGCTAGTGTTGTTGATTTTTTTCTTAGTGTTGGTCAACGCAGAGAGATAATTCTGATTATCAAGGGTGGGGTTGATCACATCCTTATAGTATCTTAGCTTACCCTCCATCTCCTGATCCTCCCACAACTTGTCCTTAAACTTGGAGGTCATAGTATTTTTGATACTATCTTTGCTTCCCATATTGAGCTCCTCCTTAATTCCCCAATGGTTTAGCCAGGACTGGGCATTCTTATGCCACCCGTGCTTGAGGCGAAGGTGGTGGTTTTGAGTAAAAATAGAAGTAATTTTTGGGAGCCTTTTGGATTCCATGATGTAAAGCTTCTTCTTATACATCAGATATCGAAACATAGCTGTACTTTCAATGGGGGACAAAATGTTTCAATCAAGAGGATAGGATAGGGGTTATTTCCCTTGATCTTTAGGTTGTAGGTTATGAATTGCTTTTGAATCATCTCAATATTCCTCCATGACTCTTTGGATATACTGCAACCCCAAACTTCACATATGTATAAGACAACAGGGGTGACGAGAGTCTCAAAGAGGAACCTCTTTTTACTCCAAATGTGAAGATCGACCGACCTACAATTGTTTTCAAATGCATAATAAATTTTCCAGCCTCCAATAATCCTTTTCTCGATGCTATAATCCTAGTTGAGTTTATGAGGGAAGTGAATGCCCAAATATTTATAAGAAGATACCTGCTCTAAGCACTATTTATTATACACGAAACTACCTTGGGTGATGTTTTTGGATTTAATAATCATGACTTTAGTCTTATTGGTATTAACCGTCATACCCATCTTCGAGCAGTAGACCTAAAGAGTCTGAAGCTGCTTGTTAAGGTCATCATGGATTTTTGCAAGAAGAACAATATCATCAACATAAAGGAGAAGAGTAATGAGAACACCAGCAAGGTCGGTTCCCTTGCATCTTGCAGTTTCCAGACACTCCTCTAGCTTATCGATGTATATGCCAAAAAGGGTAAGGGATAGGGGACACCCTTGCTTAACTCCGATATTGCATTTAATGTCTTTAGACCACCCTTCTTTGGTCTTAAGCTTGGAAGTGATGATCTCGAAGAGATGAATCACAACAATCCTCAGCTTAGGAGGGACCATGATCTCTTTAAGTCTCTCCCAAAGTTTATCATGAGGAACAGTGTCGAAAGCTTTTCTAAAGTCCACAAAACAAAAGAAGAGATCGGCTTTACTATTGCGACATTCCTCCGCAATGATTCTAAGAGTGACAAGATGGTCAATAGTCGAGTGATGTCTCCTAAAACCAGCTTGTCCTCTAGCTCTTTTTCCCTGACTTTCAAGGCAAAGGCTAAGCTTATTTTCCAAAATGAGCCCATAAAGCTTGGTTAGGATGTGGCTAATCACAATGGTCCTGTAGTTAGATGGAATGATTTTGTCCCCATTTTTAAATATAGGCACAATAAGGCTTTGCGTCCAAAGCTGAGAGAAGTCATGCGTTATAGCCAAATTGAGAAGCTTATGGAGATGAGGGATGAGGATAGATCTTCCCATTTTAAGGATCTAAGCTTATTTTCCTTCAATATCTTTAGCTTTCTCATTAGAAAGCTTATTAATACCAAAGTCAATGTCATCCAAAGAGAATACATCCTCCTTAATTGGAGTGATTAAGGTGGTGCCCATACTATCTAGAGAGTCATACAACTTCTTAAGATAGTTGTCCTAGTTTTCTAAGGGGATAGAATGATTATATTTGGTTGTACGAATAAGCACATTCCGCCAAAAACAATTGGGCACGACTTTAGAAAGGTGGAGAAGATAATCATATCTTTTATGACCTTTTCTTCCTCTTGATGATATTTTTGTATATATTGATATTCCGAAGCTTGATGATTTCATTAGGAGCGTCTCTGATCAATTTCCTGGAAATTTTACAATCTTTGTCATACCATGGATTGGAGGTTTTATTAGTCTGCTTAAAGAAAGTCTCATTAGAGAACTTACTAATGGTATTGGAAAGGATAGTAGTCAAATGGTAATAGAATTTATCAATGTTATTATTATAAGTCATGGAGTCTAAATCCCTCTCTAAATCCTTTAAGCAAAAGCTGACTTTAATTTTATCAAAGTGAATGTGTCTATTGCTTTCATTGGTCTCCTACATGTGGGTGGTACACAGAGAAATATTGAGGGATAGAGATAGATGTATGTGGTCAGAGTCAGGCTCGAAACCATTAAGCAGCTCAAAGTTTGTAATACGGTTGAGGACGAGGGTGTCAGATATCACATAATCCACGACACTGTTACCCAGCCCATGGAAACAGGTCATCTGACCGAAGAGGGGCCACTTGTTAATACCATTACAAATGATTAGGTCCTGGGAACTGCAAAGTTTTAGGAGCTCGGTTCTCAATAAGTTATCAATAATGTCTTCAGATTTTCTCTTGAATTTATTAGCTAAGTTACTGTCTTCATCAAGCCACGAGGGGTCGAGGTTAGAGTTGTTACTTAACACAATGACTTGGTTAGTAGTAGTTCTAGCATTAAAGTCTCCCAACAGAAGGATATTACCATCATTCCTCAGTTTGAAGATGTCTTTTTCTAACGTATTGAAAGGGTAATTCTTATCCAGGTTGTTCTTCTTATAGGAGGTAGAGTTGATAGGAGCGAAATAGAAGATTGCAATAAAGATCCTATTGTTGGTAGAATCAGAGATTTCGATCCAAATGTGTTGATTGAAGGGGTCAATTTTATGAAGTCAAATATGAGAGGAAACATTGTTCCTTATATAGTAGGCTATACCACCAAAACCCCTCCAAGAGGATTTCTTATTCCAAACAAACCAAAGAGTGAAACTGTCAAGGTGAGGGACCCTAGATTCATCATGCTCCCAAGTTTCAACTAAGATAATAAGGTCAATATCACTCAGGATCCAACTTAACATAGGACCTTTACACCATGGAAAGCCACGACAGTTCCAGAAGAGGATCCGGAGTGATGCAAGTCCCTATTTATCACTCGTGCTTGAGACTTTAACTTTAATAATAGCTTCCGTATTCCTAATGATTGCCCATTTCCCTGCCTTTATTGCCTCCTTGAACTTTTGGACTTCTTTCCTAAGTTCAAGTTGGTCTTCTGGAATGAGATCTTCATTTATAAAGATTCTTGTTCCTTTTAGGCTTGAGGATTTCTTGAGTATATCCATTTTATGTTCATTACAACTGACCTTGACATGGATGAGTCTGTGTTTATGCTCAAGTATATTTCCAACCCTTATATCTTCCATGAGATAAGTTGTTTCAATTTGAGATTTTGATTTTAATTGTTCTTTAACTATTTATAATGTGTTTTCATTGTTTTGTTCTTCTATACCCGCAATTATAAGATTTAAGTCTTTTCTGTGGCACTCATGGTCGAGTACAATTAGTTTAATAATTTCCTCTTTGATGAGTTTAATATTTAAGTTATTTTATGTGTTATTTAGGGTTGAGTTATTATGTAGTTGTACTTTTAGATTTTTAATATCGCTTTTCAAGGTGTCGTTTTTGTCAACCATTGTTTGTTTACTACGTTCTATTTCTTGAATTTTACCTTTCATTTCTTGGAGTTCAATTTTGAGTGTGATTATTTTATTTTCTAATGATTTGTGGTTGTTGTCAAGCATTGTAGTTAGTTCTAGTTTAAAATAGTTTTCTCTTTCTTCTATTCGTCTTCCTAAAGATTCAATGTACTCATATAGACACTCTAAGGTAATTTTACTTGGTCCGCCTTTGCTAGAGGGGGCTTAGAAATATGAGGGAAAGTATTCATAGTGTAACAAAAAAAAAAAAAACTTAACTTAACAAGAGGAGGGTAAGTGGGAACATGTGCACTTGTAAGACAGAACCAATATGAGGCTGTCACCACACCTTAGAGGTTGTATCCTTGGCAGAAATAGATCTTGCTTCTTCTATGTATACTTAAGTGTTGGTCTTCCTTACATTTAAGGAAACAAGTTAATTGTAATTGTCGAAGGCTTGAGTAGGAGGAAAAGTAGACCATGAAAACATTTTTCCTTAAATAATAATGATGAATCAACTTGAATTCCAAAAAAATTCTCATTTATAGTTTGATAACTTAATTATAATAATTTTTCCACTATATTAAAAAATAAAAAAATACAAATTAATCTTATAAATTTAATATTTTTTTAAAAACCACATTATATATTTTTCTAATAAAATTATATTATATTATATTTTTATTTTTTCACTATTAAATTTCAACTAAAAATCATATTAAAAAAAGCCATAAACTTTTTATTTTTAAAAATATTAAAAATAATACAATTTGAGCTAAAATCATATTTAAAAATATAGTTTTTATATATTGAAAAATAAATGTTAAAGTTTACAAAAAATTGTTTTAAATTTTGAATATAAAAACTAATTTTAAGTAATATTAATAAACCTTCATTGTATATTGGAAAATATTTTATATTCATTTCAAAAGTAGTTTATTTAATGAATGTGTTTATATTATATTTAAATGTTATTTATAAGTTATTTTCTCATTAGGATTATTATTGTGTGAGAGATGTTATATAAGATGTTATAATGTTTTTTTTTTTTAATATTTTGATTTAATCAAAATATTTTTTGTTTTTTAAGTGATCAATTATATCATGTTTGATAAGTGGCTTGAGAAACTACAATTTGTGGGTATTTAAGCTCTCAAAATTATATGGGGCTTGACATGTGGCTTGTGAAACCACAATTCAGGGGGAGTTAAGCCCTCAAAATCATATGGGGATTGAACTCGGCCTGGGCCACACCAACCCTTAAGATGACTGGATTTTTTCCCACAACCTAGGTCACACCAACCCTTAACATAACTAGATTTTTTCCCATGGAGTTTCAATCTAGTGACCTTCACATATTTTTCCTAAGGAGTTGCAAACTGGTGACCTTCACATCATGGAGTGACTTAACACTACACCCCATCACAGTCTATTCTACACCCTGTGAGCATGTGGTAAAAAAAAAAAAAAAAAAATTATAAAAAACATAAAATTAATAATTATAGTTGAAGGAGTTGAGCTCAAGCAGTAGAGGCACATATGCAGCGGCAGGTTTAAATCTCCGAAGAGATTCTCTACTTAGTGAAAATTGTGAAAAAAACCATATAAAGTAACTGTTTCATTGAAAATAAAATAATTATAACTATAATTAATAATTAATAATCAAACCATTCAAGATCCATTTTTACTCGGGATCTAACAAACAGCTAAAGAGATCAAATATTTTAAGATGCAAACCTCTTGGGTGAAAAGAGATTTCATCTCTCTTCGTCCTTGGTAGATCCACAATTCCATAATTAAGATTGTTTACAATAATAACATAATATAGTTAAATATGATTTTTTTGTGTATTATTTAAAATTTGACAAATAAATATTTTTAATTCAAGTAATATTAGGCAAATCGTAGTTCATAGGCAATAAAGGCTGTTAATCTTGATTGGCCCCAACTGCCGCTTGCAACAGATAGCCATCCATTGCTCTGTTTGTTGCAGCTAAATCTGTGTAGGATGCAGTTGATAACACCTATTGGTCGGAGAGAGGGGTCTGAGAGCACTATGTTGCTAGTTTTGATGTGCGGACAACCTTGCAGCGACAAACCCACAATGGTCGAATGCTTGAGGCGAGCTCTCGAATCACAATGCTGCTCCGACTGTAATGTTCCCATTATTGAAGAGCCCTCTCGCCTCCGGAAGCAGGTATCCCGGATCTGCAGCTGCGCACACCTCCTCGCTGTCGGTTCACCTCAGAATTGCCTTGCGGCACCTCAGAACTATCGTCTCGCCTCGAAAATGCCTCGCGACGAAAGCCTAGGCACACCCCTCGGTTTGTTGTGCCCTAGAGTGAAAGACTCCAACAGCAACAACGCAACAGAGAATAGTTCCCCTTTGAAGGCTAATAACAAGAAAAATAATGTCATCTCTGGCCTACCATTACTCCACATCGGACCCTCGATCCAGCACGCATCTCTCGAAAAGGTAGACTTGGCCCCCTCCTTCTAGATCCATATCTCACTTCTTAATGGAAAAACCTCGCTTTAGTGGGTTTGATCCACGGATCTGGTGCAGAGTCTAGTGCATGCCCTCAAACTCAAGCTGAGGATCCCTTCTGCCCTGTAGTAGTTCCTCTATGGAGGTAAAAAACTCGAGAACACTCTTCCACTCTCTTTCTATAATATTGAGAAAAATGCTACTCTAGTTTTATCGCTATGCCTGCGAGGAGGGGCTTCTAGGCAGCCATCTTCTGCTCAAGCTTTCTCTTACAAGGATGTTGTCTGTGCACAACATCCCAAGAAAGTAGCCCAACCCCCTCAGGCTCCCAAGCCTTTCTTAGTGGATAAAGGAGGACATACCAATGGTTGAAATCGCCCATCCAGTACTGGATGACCAGTTTCAATTATATGCAGAAAAGGTCATTATTTGTCGATTCAATGGATTATGGCCATGCTCATCAGATCTCTATAAATGGGTTCACTCCAATTGGACCAATAACAACAGGATTTTCTTCTGCTCAAAGGGTTTCTTCATGGTATTGTTCGCTTTCAATGAGGACTATAAAAAAGCATTAACATGAGGACCTTGGTTTCGGGGAAAAGCTGGGCTATTCCTCACACCATGGTTCCCGGACTTCAACCCCTCCACGACTGTCATTACCAAGCTTCCTATTTGGGTCAGGCTTCCAAATTTACTGGCCCCGCTATGGCACTTCTCTGTCTTTCAAGGTATCAGAAACACCCTAGGATGATTTCTGGCAATGGATCCCTCCAGGGGGGGATCAAGAATATACACTTATGGCAGAATATGCACTGAAATAGACATCAACAAAGGCTTTCCAGATCAAATCAATCTCAAAGTGGAAGATTTCCATTGTACACAGACCCTGGACTATGATAACACCGCCTTTCGATGTCGTCACTGCCATCAAACATGACACCTTCAGAACTCTTGCTCCTCTTTCCTTGCCCAAAAGAAGAGAAGTGGTCGCAAATAAAACTCCAAAAGCTAGAAACCATGTGTACCGCCTCCCATGGATGACATCGACTCCTTGAGCTTGGATGAGGAAGAGATTGAAGCAAATAAGGCGGTTGCAAAGCAGGAGAAGGACATGACCTTGGCAGACCCTGGAGAGCCCAACAGTCCCTTGAGTGCTCATAAACAGTGTCATGAAACCTCCTCCTCAAATTCAAATAAGGAACCCATTCCTTCAGTCACCAACAAGCTCCAAGTGGTACTAGCCCAACAGCCCCAGGATGGTTGGGTTAGAGTTTCAAAAAATAAAGGAAAGAAATTTCGTACTGAGGATTCAACCCACTCTGGGTAGATCCCCATGTTTGCCTTTTTAGCTCCCTTGTTTATCTTCTTGACTCTCTTGCTTCTATCTTGGCTATTTAATGGGACCGAGGTTGATTATTCTTCATTTCCGGTTTCCCTGCTATCTAGACTCTCTTGTTTATAATCCATCTTGTACCATATGCTTTTCTAATGTATTTTATTTTTATAGTTATTTTTATTTTATTTTCAATTATATTTAGTTTTATTATTTAGGTTGATATTTTATATTTTAATCTTAAATATAAAATTAAAAATTAAAAAAATAAATAAATAATATTTCAATTTTAAACAATAAGCATTTAATATTAAATAAATAAGAAATCATTAATTTATATATTTGTTTTCATTTCTTAGGTTTAGTCAAACTAGCCGTTATCTTACAAACGACTAGTTGAAGATTTTCGTATCTATTTGATTGGGTTATCTGATCAGATTCTTCATCTTGTCCTGATGATGAACCACACTGGCTGGTTCGAAACGCGTCGACCAAAATTATTCTGATGTGATTTTTACCGAAATTTTTTCTCAGAATTGGTCTAATTTACCAAAAAAAAAATATTAAGCCAATTGTAAACATTACTGTTATTATCTGAAAAATATTTGAATTTTTAGAAGTTAAATTTATTTGACTATGAATTTTTATTTATTATTTAAAATTTGAAAAATAAATATTTTTAATTCAATTAATCCAAGTCGACCATAAACATTCGCGTTATTATCTGAAATTTTTTAATTTATCATCAGTTAATTTTAATAATAGATTTATTATTATAAAACCTATTTAATCTCAAATTCTTCTTATGGAATAAAAAAATTATTTATATTTCCTCATAGTAACTTCTATACCTCAACAAAAGTTATCATACTTGTTTTCCCTAAATGTGAACCAATGCTGATGTCACGACCTACTATTTGTGATTGCCATAGCAAATTAATCTTATCCTTGGGCATAATCAACTATGGCAGTGAAAACCTTTTTGGGTCAAGGATTTTCTCAATCTTGCAACCCGAGTATCAATGATCTCAATGACAACGATCCTCTAGTAATGTTTGAAACACATTTTTGGTTTTTGAATTTTTGTGGTCAGATATGTTATTACAACAATTCAGAAGATCTTCGGTTATCATATTGGAATTTTTGTTTCCACTTTAATTGTCGCAACAAATCTATTGGGAACAGCTCCAATTTATTTGTAATTCGTTTACACTCTATTCTCAGTTCTCTTATGTATTATTTGTAGAAATATTTTAATTTAACTTCCAAAGCTTCAATTGTATTCATAATGGTTAATGGCCTTCCAATATTCAACAAAATAACAAAATGGAGTTCACTTTCATTAATATGTCTAAGGTTGGTTTTAATTGATGATTTGAAAACTGGTTTCAATATATTTTCCTAATGAAGGGGATTCTCTCTTGTAGAGGACTTGATGAGGATCTTTGAGCCCTTCTTACCAAGTCAATTTGAATACCAACATCACAAATCTGGTGCTTACTCTCTCTCTTACACTAAGCTTTTTAGCAATAATTGGATTAGGCTTGACTTCTTTGATGACTCTTCTGTTATGGAATAACCCTTTTTCTTACTTGATCTCACAAAAGAGAAATATATCTTTCATGAACCCTTTATAGCTACTACTTTCAATTCTAGTGATTTTCCTCAAGTAACATATTAGCGCTCTTCTTGTTTCTATATTGCATGCCATCAAGGGAATTCAAGGGTTCTCTCTAAGGGAATTTTCCATAGAATTTTTCAATGTGTTGTAGATTGTGGCCTCCTTTTTGATATATAGGTAGTTGAATATCTTTCCTCATCTAGATGCCTCCTCAATATCCCCCCCCCCCCCCTTTTTTAATTCATTATAATGACATTCAGAGATCCACATGATGAAGTAGATATGGAAGAATAAGCTAATGGCATAGCTCAAAATCTACCATCATATTTCTTTAGAATATTCATGCATTTGATTCATATGATAGTGGAGATCACGTTGTTATGGCATCTCTTTTCTGGATCAATTGGGGATCACTCGTCCCAAAATTATAGTTTCATTGAAAAAATAAACGAGGGTACATATACCTTGCTTTTTTGTTTCCCATACATTGTGCTTTACTTGGATGCCTTCCTTTTAGACCGACATGAAGATACTCACCATCTCCTCTTTATGAAGTCCTCACCCTTCCATCAAGAGTAACATCTTCTTGCAAATCATCAAGTTATTAGGAGAAAATTTTTGAATAGAAGGAACTTGAACATTAACTCCTTGATCCATGATTATAGGAGGCTCATGCAGTTTCAATTTTGCAGCATTGACCATTGAGTACATTTGTGTATATGTTGGTAACTCCAACTAGAAAGCATTGCCACCAATTTTTTCCCAAAATTTTGAATCATACTTGTATTGCTTGATGTTTTTACCTTCACATTTAAGGAATTCTTTGCTCATGTACAACGAAACTCAATCACCAACTTGGAAGTAATGATCAATATAATGCTTGTCATGACTAGCTTTACACTTAGCTAAGATATTTTCCAACTATTCATATATGGTTGAATGAACCAATCATATCTTCTAGATGAAATTTTTTATTTCTACATTATTTTACCCATTCGTCACTAAATATTTCCCAAGAGTAAATTCTAGAGGAGATTGAGGAAAATATCCAAAAAATGTCTCAAAATGAGACCTTTGTGGGGAAGAATATATGGCATGGTTATAAGCATGGTGTACATAATACAATTGTTCATCCCAAAGCTTAGGACACTTACTGCAATATCCTAGCAGTAAGTGTATCATTATCATTTTGACCATTTCCATTTGTCCACCGATATGTGGATAAAAAACAATGCTCTTATGAAGCTCTGTGTCTATTAACCTGCACATAGTTGACAAAAAATCCCCAAGAAAGCAAGAGTTTTGATCAAATATAATGGAGGCATGTAGACCAAAATGAACCCAAACATGTTGAAAGAACAACTTTGTAGTCCCTTCTCCTATCACCTCTTTATTAGAATTCACCAAAACACACATTTTCCTAAATATATCCACACAAAAAATATACTAAAAATCTAAACTTTGTTGAACACAAGAAAATACCTTGCAAAATCCATAAACACACTTTCTTATGCATGAGAAGGCACATGAAGTGGTATTTATGAACCCAATTTTTTTACACTTGGTTTATTGGTGCCACAAATCACACATCCTTTTACATATTTGAACGCAGTTTCCTACATCTTAGGACAATAATGATAGCCTTGTAACTAATCCGCTATTTTGCGCACCAAAATAACCATAAATGAGAGAAGTATGTGCTTCTCTAATTACATGCACTCCTTCATCTTGTGGAATACAGAACTTACCAATATGCTATAGTAATTTTCCATGTACATGATAATCAAATTCTTCCATTTGAGTACCATGGAGTAGTGTTTCAAAAACATCCTTAAATTCTTTGTCTTTAGCAAATTTTTCAATGTAACTTTCATGAGCTAATAAAATATGTTGTAGAATTATGCATGCATTAATAGAAGGTGTAGATAACATGTGAACAACTTTGTTTTGTATACTTTTCTTATACTTACGAAAATATGAAATCGTTGAAATAAACCCATCTGCCAAAAATGGCGTGACTACTATAGTTTGGTTTGTGATTGGAGATACTACAAAGTTTGATGATCCATATGGATGATTATCTCTTGGCCCATCAAATAGTGTTTCCACTTCTTTACACTCTAAACCAAAGCATACAATTCTTTGTGATAAGAAATATGATTTCTTACTGCACCGGTGAAGATATTAGAATGGTAATAAATTGGCTTCCTCTATATTGACACTGCTCCCATGGAATAATCACTTTTATCAATTTCAATCCCATAAAGTTGTTTTAAATCTAGTAATTCTAGAACTGAGATTGTACCATTCTTCACTTTTGCTGGTTACCTCCTCATTGAAATATTTTTGTAGTGCTTGTCAAAGCATGTACAGAAGATGCAATAAATGAACATTTTACAATGAACTTCTTCTAGTACTGAACTGCCCCCAATAATCTCCTATTTTTGGTTACATTATTAGGCTTAAGCCACTTTATAATGGCTTCAACTTTAGAGGGATCACTTTTTAATTCACCATCCCTACTATCTATCCCAAATAAACTAAATATATTTTCCCAAATTCACATTTTTTTATGTTTTAACCCTGTATAGTTAATTGTTGCAACATATTCCTAATAAAACAAAAAATATGTAATCACGAACGCACACATTAACACAAAGATTTTACCTTGGAAACCCAAATCCATAAAATACCGATCCATTTAACCATAGATAAGAAAACAACCATATCTTCTTAACTAAAACTACAAAACCATGGGCTAAACCACCATGTACAACAAAAGCACTAAAGGTGAAAATTGTATCGAAAATTTCCAAAATTTTATGCACAAAAAATATGCACAATTTTTTTTTGGGGGATTGCTTCTTTCCCCTTGCTAACTCCCCAAGTAGGAGGGGCTTATGTCGCCCTTATGACACCCCTCCCCGCCAAACCCCTACACTGTTCCCCACAAATGTACAACACATGAAGGTAGTCATGCAAAGAATATAATGTATACTCAACAATTTTGACATCTTTTGGCACAATTTCTCCTTTTTCAATGCATCTAAAACTTTCCTAACATGCTCTACATGATCTTCCCAACTTTTACTAGAAATACATATATCATCTAAGATGAATATTACAAAATCATATATGAATGGCGTAAATACATCAATCATAACCCACATGAAAATCGAATGGGCAGTACAAAGCATGGAGAACATAACTATCCATTCATATATATTAATTTGAAAGAAGTTTTATTTTTTTATATGTAATATTATGAGAAATTTTCCAATTACAAAACATTAAATAAAAAATTATACAACTTATTTTCTCAAATTCTCTATTTTTTTAACTTAAAAATTCTCGAAATAATATATTTAATAACAATATTTTTTTTTTTATATTTCCCATCACCACTTCCACAACCCTTTGAATTCTTCCTCAATAATTAATCCTTAACAGAAAATTATGATATGATATGATAGAGTAAACTTAAAACAATATCAACACAATAGAGCATATGATTCCATTTCAGAAAGTAATGATTCCATCCCTTCCATGTCGTGAACGGATATTAAAATGGATCCATAATTAGCTTGGGCCACTTCTTTAATTTTTATAGGTGAATGGATAAGGCTCCACCGTACCATGTAGTCTCCCTTTAAATGGAAGTAGGAAAAAATATTTTTCAATCCCAAAGAGTCACAATGTTGCAATCCCGAAGGTTCCTTTGCTGATCCTCATTAAAAATGGAGCCGAGGGACTATTAGAAATATTTGCTTAGGTGTCCCACCCTAACTGATATGAAACGATTCGCTTTTTCAAAAAGTAATACCAAGAATATATAAATTTAGGTTGAAAGCATTGAAATTCTAATACTCCATGCTTACCAACTACATTGCAAAATTCCATGGCTTTAACAATGCCATATCTCTCATGATGAACCTTGAATCCAAAGGCAATGGGGATGTTCTACCTACAACTTTGATTATTCATTATTATCTTTTACGTTTTATCTTGATTGTTAATATATAAATTTATTTAATCTTTTATTTTGAAATATGAACGTGAATTGCCGTGTTGTTTTTTATTATTGTTTTAATTAAAATTGAGTAAATAAAAGATCTTAATATGATTAATAATAATTGATATTATAATTTTGATATGAAAAATAATCGTCTTATAATTTTATGATTATTTTTATTCTTATTATTATATTTTAATATATATTAAAATTAGTAGAAATTCTTTCGGTAATAATCACATGCAAAAGATATATTAAAATGTTTATTATTTTAAAGTAATTTAAATTTATTATATATACAAATTAATTAGTACTTTGGTATATTTCTATTACAGTTAAAAAAAATAAATAAAATTATTTAGAATGTGATAAATAACAATATTTAACTCAATTTGTGCAATTAATTGTAAAAGATGATGCAATTTTCTAAAATGTGATTGTTTATTTTAAATTTGATTTTGATAACATATACATACATATATATATATATATATTTTAAATAAAGTTACTTTTTATTTTTTTTACTAGATTCTAGTGATATTTTAATTTTCTATTATTTAAATTATATTTTTAAATGTATAAATAAATTCAACACTCTAAAAATACTTAAAACACTTAAATTTAATAAATTTAATAATTAAAATATGCAATTCCAACCATTTTTAATCAAATTTTAAATAAAATTAATTTGAAAATATAAATAATTTTTATCTCAATATTTTATCTCAAATTTTCCATAACCATCTAAAATTTTAATATACTTTCTTACAAATATCTTCTCAATCGCAATAAAAAGTATCATACTTGTTTACTTTAAGCAAATTCTTATATTACAACCTACAATTTATAACTACCTGATCCAATAATCTTATCCCCTAACATAATCCACTATGACAAAACAACCTTCCTTCTTTTGTAACGTTTTCTTTATGTTGCATTCAAGTATTAATGGACTTTGATGACATCAATCATGTAATCGCATTTACAACCATCTTTTGGGTTTTCTTTTGTATAATATTTTAATTTAATATCAAAATATTAAATTCTTTTTTGGATAATCTTTTAATTTAATGTCAAAATATTAAATTGTTTTATAATAATTAATAGCCTTTGATATCTAACCCTATTATAATTATAATTTTCAATTGAATTTAATGTTAATAATAAATTCAATTGAAATGTCAATAATAAATTGAATTGAATCTAATGTCAATATGAATTGAACGTGTTAAATTTTTTTTTCCAATTGAATTTAATGTGTTAAAACCTTCTTCTTCATTTTTCTAAAATATAATGGTTGTATGGATTCTTTGTAACTAATTATATTATCATTTTTCTTTTAAGAAAGAAATGATTTTTTTTTAAAATAAGTAATGTATGGAAAGAAATCTTACAATTAAGTGAAATCAAACTTAAGAAATAAAGTAATATACATATTAATATTAAATTTAGATAGATTTAATAATTATAAAAATATAAAAATTTCTATTCAAATAAAAAAAGAAAAATGCATATAAGATATGATAATATATTTTTTATTTGTTAGTATGTATGATTTGTATGATTAATTTATAATATATGAAATTATGATTCAAAGACATCTAAATTGTCAAAATCACTCAAAATTGTATTTTTTGGGTCACAATCATGATAGTGAAATTTGACTACAAGATATGATAATATATTATTATGATGAATGATTTTAGAAGTATTTGTGATAATGTATATATATATATATATATACAAATTGATTAGTCATAGTTAAAAACATAGCCATAAGACGATGAGTTTTGAATTTGATTGGCTAAGTATTTCCCAAGAGTTATAATGATACCTAGGTTAGTATGGTAATTACAAAAACATCTAATCCATATAGGATATCGAAGAGAAATCCTTGGAGAATTTTAAGGGCTAAAATTTTCCCATAAGATAATTTCCCATGTTCTTTTTCAAAAAATAATTCACTAATTTCCATCCTAGTTCCCCAATTTTATATCATGAAAGTATTTTACTCTTAAAATCACCAATTTTTTTAGAGACTATATAAAATCCTTATAAATTTAAAGTTGTGTGCAAAAATACCACCAAACATTCTATGGTTGGCATTTTAAGAATTAGCAAGATTTGCCAAAGTTTCTACACTTTTTTATAACAAAAGCTAGAGAATTTATATAAAGAAAAAAGGGTTCTAGCAAAACCTCACACTAGAGTTGTAAAAAAACGTCCTATTAAAAAAATGAATGTTAAAATACCAACTATTTGTATTATAAAAATTCCATTTACAGATAGCTTCGAATACAAGTTTTTTAAGATACTAAAAAGAACTACATTCCAATTCTCTTACATGAGTAAATTTAGACTAGATAGTGATTCTGACTTCTTGTCGCCATTAATTGAGAGGGAGATGGGGATTTATCCTTCTTCCTTATATTTGTCCAAACTTCTTTTCCATTTATTGGAGTCCTTGTTATTTTTTTCAAACCTATATAATCTTGATCTTATGGAGTTTCTTGTTCTTGAGCCTTACATTCTTCAACATGGTTTTCCCAACTCATCATAAGCTAATGGCCTAACTGCCTCTGCATTTCTTGCCCCAAATCATGAGAGTCAATTTCCTCAATCTTTGAGTTTTGGGTTACTAGTTTTTGTTGAATTTATTCAGGTATATGATTCAATTGAATAGGAATATTGTTGATGTACCACTAGAATATGAGACTACATGGTGGTCTCTAGTAGAACCAACCCACAAGGTTAATGTAACCCACCCTCCCACATTTACCTACTTTTATAACCTCTACATGGTAAACATGAGAGGAGTGTCACTATGATATGACCGGACCTCCAAATTCCAGTTATGGAAGTGGAGCCTACAACTTGACAACAATTTTACATCCCACTAGGATTATAGACCACTCAAGAGCCTATAAACCACCCCAGGTGATCAATCCATGTCCTGTAAATGATTTTTAGACAATTTGCACTGCACCGACAATACTATATGCATGAGGTTGGGAGGTTATAACCACACTCACAAGCTTTCCTGTGTACGATTATGACCCAATTTCCCCAGTTTAGTGCATGTGGTCAAAAGGTCTATGCCACATTCTTAGGCAAGCCTCCAAACCACTGCCCAAAACTTCCTGTAACTTTCCAGAATCATGACTAAGATGAAAACAATGCCAAAAATTCAAACCTGAACAAGATCTTGACCACGACATGCCTAGTACACAACAAAAATTTTGTTAAACACTTGGTATACATGAAAACTACATGTCATGAATGCATATATGATCATGTAATTCTGAATTTCATTTGAGAATCACCAAGAATGCTTCAAGCCCTCTTTAACTAGATGCAACAACACTTGTTAGTCCATGCATTCATCGACCATCCAGTAACTTAACAAATCATGAACAAGAGCCATAACTAGAGCACATTATACAACCAAGTATATAAACAACATTTAACCAGAATAGAGACCATAAGGAAACGACCATAATGTCAACATGATAGCCAATAAAGTGCTCATATATCACAATAGAAAAATAGCTCTTATTAACATATGAAAATTCCAATCAAGTGAGGGACTTCCATGTACCACCCGACCATAGAATGGGTTGAAAAAAATATCTCTTTTAGCCAATCACTCCCGCGTCATATTCCAAGCATGAATGTGGGATCATAAGGGTTGAACAAAAAAAAAACCAACCAGGGTTTCCTTAGGAAAAATGACCTCAACCCTGAACCATAATGTTCTCACCTATATGGTCTAGAAATCCATAACATCAATGAGATTGATCTCTACCCAAGTTATCTAGGACTCTCGGAACTAGTAACTCAACCCAAAACTAAATAAGGTCTCTAGAGAATTTGTTCCAACCCTCGGCTCGAGGGAATACTAACTCAACCCATAAGGCTCCAGAGCATTTGTCCCAAACTACAGGCTCCAAGAACTAGTAACTCAACCCAAGTTGTTTCAAGGCTCCAAAGGTTTGTTCCAACCCACAAAAAGATGGAACCTAAGAACCAATTATAAAAACAAGTGTGAAACCCACATCACCATGGCTATCCAGGAAATGACAAGGCAAGTTGAAGCCAGTGTTAACCCAGGAAAATCTCCATGCCAATGACAATACATAACCAAGGAACCACATGCATAAACCATGCATCCAAAAATTAATAAAGAAATCACACATGTAACTTGTTACCTACAAAATATCCTTGTTTCAATTGTTGATCCAATGGCCCCCCTTGCGCCCCCTTCCTTTCCTTTGATTTATTTCTCCAATCCAAGTGAATGCTAGAGTGCTCCAAGAATGCTCTAAGTGTGCAAGTGTATGAGATAATGAGAGTCTGAAAGGAGAGAACCAAAACTCAATTGAAAAAAGCTAAGAAAAAATATATCAAAATCTAAAAATTGATTCTCTAATTCATTTTTATGAGTAACGTCTCCTTTTTCTTCATGATCTTTCCTCTAATTTCCCTTGCATTCAAATTTGTGCCTCTTCACCTTTCTTTTCTCCTATTTCTCTTTATTTTCATAATTAAATTTCATTTATTGTCTCTTTTCCTTTTCCAATTTCCATAGGCATTAGTTAATCCACAAGTGATGCCCACTATAATTTTTTTTCCCATAACTCATCTTGAAATATGTGTCCCATGACCTTGGTCTTATTTTATTTACATGGAAAATCAACCAGGGGTTGTTATAGTTGATTTATGTTGTTGGTTCCTATTCTTCCTAAAACCTTTAGGGAAATGATATAAAATGTGTCATATTTTAAAAAAATTATTGCAACACAAAGAAACTCCCTTATATTCCAAGTTCTGATACTAGGAGTATTTTGTACCTGTCAAAGTAATTTATATTGGGAACCAAATTTTATTGAAAACCAAGTCCATGCATATTTGAGAATATGTTTATATGTTATGTATTTTTGTTTCATGATATTCAAAATGGAATTTTTCGAGAGCTAATCTAATGAATGGAAGGGAGGATGGACCCCAAAAATGCAAGGGTGGAGTTGGATTCCTCAGACAAATAGGTGTTGAAGAAAGAGCATCAACCAAAAGATTGGGAAGAGGGAAACTAGGGATTCATGCATAGACTTGACTTTCCCCAAGACCACAAGCTAGAATTATGAATTAGATCCTTGTCTTTGAACTTAGTAATAAAGAAACCATTTCCATAAGGGTGGATGACTATTTCCTTTTTCATCATTAGAATCCAAGAGTCCAAGATCCATCCATGGACGTCTACTAATATAATCCAAAAAAATTAAAATAGGGAATAAAATTGAGATCGCTAAGAACTTCTATTCTTTATTAGCTTTAGATCCCATGGGAATGGAAATAACATGGGATTTTTGCACCAGAAAGGAATAAGGGCACCTAAAAGGAACTTTCTATACAGAACCCTTGATAGATCAGCCTATTGGAAAACTAGAAATAACACCCTGAATATCCACTATGGATAACACAACCGAGGATGCAATGGAAGAAGAATCACAACTTCAAAAACCAAAAAAAGGAGAAGTATATCCCTCTATATCCCTCCAATGCCATTCGAATGTATGCAGGGAGAAGGGAGGGATTGAAAAACTAGGATATAACTTGCTTTTGGACAGGGTTAAACCCTAGTTGTGGCCATTGAGAGTAGGGGGAGCTCCATAAGGTTCATACAATTTAAGATAAGCATAAATCCTTAAAAATTTCATTAAAGTATACTTTACCTACTGAACAAGTTTCAAAATACATTACTATATTCTTTATGTTGACGAGATATAGAATTCTTTTTTTGTGACAAAATATGCTTGTGGGGTAGGTCTTTCTAGGTTTCTATATGGAAAATTTGGAGTAGTTCTCTTTGTTTATATATTTCAACTGTCTAAGAATACTAATTCTAGATATATTACTGAATATAAATAGATTAGGTTACAAATATTAGTAATTTTAAATTTCATATGAATATAGAGAAATTGGTGGGAACCTAGTTTCATTATATTGAGTTTGAAAAGTAGATTTTTTTTTGTACTGCATATCCAAGAATTAGAGTTGAAGAGACAATAAATGAGATGACCACATCATAGCTTTGATAATTAGATTTTTTTGACCTACGAAATCATTTCATGCAATATATAATACTCCTGGTGTTAGCAGAAAAAGCCCTCTTATAGACAAGAGCAATCTCCCTAGATTTAGTGACTAGATATAGAACAAAACAAATTGGAACAAGAAGCTTTCCCTACGTTTAATTGCAATCAAATTATCAATGGAAATGAGAGTGGGATGGCCTCATAAATTCTTTACAAATTTTGTCCTCATTAGTTGTTTGTTGTAGCTTCCAGTCTCATCCTCAATGCTTCAAAGCAAAGACCCACAAATAGCAAAAGAAAACAAACCATCAAAACACATATAATCAAAAAATGATTTGATAAAGCATATATATACGATCAAGGAAGTATGTATCAAATATTTCCTAACATATAGAAAATAATTTGTGGGAAAGAAACATGTAACTATTCAATAATTTAGAGATATTATAAACTGAAGTTGCTATGATGTTGTAGGTCCCTTTCTAGTTATTCTCTATTTCAATGCCTTGCCTTCAAAAGTCTCGAGATTAAAGGTTTATTATTTCAGCAAAGTTTCACCAAAGCCAAAATCCTTTCTAAGATTTTGTAAATATCCATATCAATGGGAGATGGTTGTACTTGAAGGCTTGGGAAAGGTAAGGAGGAGGATAAGGGATGGAGGTTTATATCCAACAAGTCAGGGATGTGAGTCAGATCCGCATTACTCAGAGGAAATTCCATCCAATAGGCCTCTATTCTAGAAGCTTCTCATACTTTTTAATTTTACCTTTGTTAAAACAATGTCACACCCCGTGAACTAACACATTGCAACATTGTCACACCTTAACAGTTATGCAACCTATGGAAATAAGATACGTCGCAGGTTGTCAATGCTCAATATGTGAAATCCTCTTGAATTAGGGTTTTGTAAGGTAGTTGCACAAAATTATTATCTTCAAGAGAAAGTTTTTTTTTTTCCATATTCTTTAGGTTTTAATGGAAATAATGGTTCAGATGGAAAAGGATAGGGGTATGACATAATTTCCATGAATGTGACAAAATAACGTGTAATAGAATGCCCCCTAAATTATGAAGTCAGAAAAGGAGTTACGACTGAAGTACTTGATCATGCAAAGACATCGAAACAAGAGATCAATCAGTTAGAAAGATACCAACAAAAATCAAGGAATTATAGTACAATACCATATGATCATCTCTAAGGTAGGCATTACCATACTCATAATACATATGATTCAAAGCATTGGTATGGATATGCAAATATCCATGTTAAATAAGGAGGTTCATGGCCACCAACATACATCGTGGATCCATGCTCATGTGATCCAATATGAACATATCCACCAAACATACACTATGGATATACACAACAATCATAAATACTCAAAAGACCCCAACGCAACCAGGACTATTATAGGTCAATTTGGGCATCATCCCCCATGACTTGGTCAAACTGGACATCATCCCCAGGACCAATGAAATAGGGTCTATCATCCCCTTACATTTTAGTTTCTCTATGCCCTAAGAGAAGAACAAATCATTCATGGCTTCTATTGTGAAATTTCCATGGTTAGAAGTATATGTTATATCACTTATGAGCTCACCAATGCTTCCTCTCAAGGGACTAACCGCATTGCATATGCAACTCCCTCCATTCAAGGGTGAACTAGAATGTACTTCCCGACATTCAAGGGTGTGTTGGTCAAATGGGATCGAAATTATCATTGTTCTAGAATCTCCACATGGCCAGTGCTTTCTAGAAGAGTCCATATGTGTCAAAATTTGAGTCCAAGTGTCCATCTAACACCTCTGAGCTTGGGAACATGTCTTGTCTATTATTAGAGATCCATTCATTGAGAAACTACCATCAATTGCCCTATAAATTGAGCACAGGTCCTAGTGCTAGGGGAGGAAGAATTTTGGTAAAGAAATGTTGTTGGATTCTCAATTGAGAGAGTGAAAGAACTGATATTTTTTTGATGTGATGTTGGATGTGATGAGGCTGGGGTGAAGATGGAGCTACTGACATCAAATTGATCATTGGTTGTAACCTCCCCCTTCTACTCTTTAATAAAGATTGATGTTCATTTTCCCATATATGTATTTGTTTATGTTTTTATTTCTCATGCAATGGACTCTTGAATGATATATATATTTCATGTTTAATCGATTTAAGTGATTAAGATAAGTAGGCATCTTTATATTGTAATTTGTTTGTTGTTCTCTATTTATACTTGCAGGAATTAATCTGGTGATCTGAGTTGGATTGGGGGTTACAATAAAAGCGACAGAAGGAGAACAGGAAGCGCTTGGATCACAAGTAGGTTCTTCTATCATTATGTGTGTCTATTTATTCTTAGAGAAAGTGATAGAAAATTCTTTCATTTGTTGTTCTAAGTGCATAGCACCACACTTAGGAAATTTTATTTATCCGTAGATCGTAATTCTGCATAACAAATTGGCGACTCCACTAGGGAGTTTCCTATCATTCCTAGTGTTTTTTCCTCTGCTTATCCACCCAGTAGCATCTAATTTCAGTTATTAGACTTTTGAATCAAATAATTACATTAGAAGTGTGTTTTGTAGCTTTCTTTTTCAATCTTTGCTGCACCCAACGCACCGTTGGTCAAGACACAGTGCACTGCAGTGCACTGTTACCCACTCAGGAGTGCAGTGCAACACACTGTCTCCCCTTAGAGACTGTGTTGTCCCCTTAGCCAGCCAAATTCCATTTGAATTTTTCATTGCCATCATGGTCAACCATTTGGTTTTTGTGTTTTCAATTGTCTGATACCTCCTAGAGACCAGTGAATTTTCCTAATTCTTCCTCCTTTGAAAAGTAAGTTTGTTCAATGTCTCTTTAAGTGTTTTTCTTTATCATTGACATATAAAATTCAAAGTATTTTATTTCTACATTAGATCCATTTTTTTCGTAAAAGGAAATGGTCGTTAATTTCTTCGTTTCCTGTAGGAAAAATTGTAGTTCCATTCTTCATTTTTCGTAAAAGAGAAATTGTTGTTAAATTCCTCATTTCTCAAAGAAGAAAACATTGGTTTTTTGTTGATTTGATGCATATAGTTTCTTTTCTTTCAATCACATTAAAGGAGCTGAAAAGAAAAACTTGCATGTGCATATAGTGAATTGTGTGTTTTGCATAGGAACAAGTTAGGAAAGCTACATTTTAGTTTGTGCTATTTGTTGTTTTCTCTCAAAACTGATTGCTCTTGCCCTTAGTAGCTAGGATTTTCATTGAAAAAGCTAAAATTGAAAAGTTTGGTTATCATTTTAGTTTTCATTTTTAGGAATTTCCATCACATCACGTGGTGAATCTCAAAAGGAAAATTGATAAACAAGATCAACTTAAAATTTACATCAATTTACCTAAAAAATCATTGGAACCATAACGATAACATTTAGAAGGTCTAGGCTAGAGACGTATTCCAAGGTCGTTAAACATAGTAGTTGTCGTTAACTTGTTTGGCTGTATGGCGGTCGTGGTAACCATTCAGGGATTCAGAAACTTCGCAGTTCCGCAGGTCTTCCAAGAATCTGGTTACAATGCCTTACTTATTACTTACATGTTTTAATTTATTTGGGTTTACTTCTTCCATTGATTCTAGCGCTGCTACGGTTTCCAAAACTGGCTCTCAAATGAATGTGAATCATCGTGTTCAAGAAGCATCAACAAAATTGAAGTACGAGTCAATGAGACGTGTGATGTTTCTCTTGGGTTCCAAACTGAAATTGTAAAGCAATTCAATTTTGCCTACAAGGTCGACAACAATGCCAACAACCTCAAGATTTACCGCTGCTTGATTTATAAAAAAAAACATTGATGAGTTTGGAAGAAAATCGATAAAAAAATTTAGTGTTAGTTTATTTCTAGGATTTTTCTTTATTAGTTTTTAATAGATAAATTTTTGTTGATTTCTTTATTTAAAAAAAAAAAAAAAAAAACTCAAAATAAATAATAAATTAAATTTGTTTTGTTTTTTTTTAATTTGTTATTATAAAATATATATATGAATTTCATTTTTTTTTCTTTCTTTTAAATTTTTGTTATTTTAAAAAATATCAACATAATTAAAATAATTTTTTTTTAGTTTTGTTTGCTAAAAAATCAACATAAATAATAAATAAATAAATAAATTTATGTGTCTTTTTATTTATTTATTATTTTTGACGAAAAAAAATCAAAAAATTAAAAAATAAAAATTTGTTGTTTAAAAAAAATAAAATCAACACCAATCATTAATTGTCGCATCTTAATTTACGATTACATTGCATGAGGAAATGCAATATTTTTAGTTGCGGGGTAATAACCGAATGTTGGATGGTGCGTAATAAAAGTATGTTGATTGGATGCATATACTAATATCTAACAAGTGAAATAAGATTGATGCTATGTGTAGGTCAAAGAGAATCTTATGCAAAAAGCTTCAACATTATGATGCGACACTCTTTTCATCCATGATTAGTGTAACTTCGGAAAATAATAAAAAATGGACATTTTATAAATTCTTGAAAATGTCCTCTCATTGGAAGAAGATTTTGGGGCTGTGTGCCCAATTTAGAAGGTTTCAGTGTAGCAGGTTGTAAGACTAATGAAAAAAATCATGCTATGAAAGGACCTTTTGAGGATGGATGCTTCACCAACAAAACTTCATTTAAGGAAAAGGGTCATGTTTGAGGGACACAACAAATCTATAATGTCGAGCTCTTTGCCATGCACATGTGTTATCTGACACAAACAAGGAGTATATTTACTTTTCATGGTTATTTCTTTAAGAATGGATTGATACCAATATCATGAATTGAGTTAATTTCAACACTTTGATTTTTCTTAATCTGTTTTATTTGGTACGAAATTTTTGCGTGAGAATCATGAAGGAAATGGCCATTTCTTCTTGAACACACTTATGTTTTCTTTCTGCCAAGTTTTTTTCGCAGGTTACAGGTTAATCAAGTGATCATTAAGGAGATTAAATTGTGCGCACAATTGGTCTTCAAAAGACTAATTTCATGAGAAATTCTAAAGAACACATCCATGAACATAAATGAATTTTCCATAAAATTACAAGGTCTTGCAACTTCCTGTAATAGCTTAATGGTTTGACATGTTTCATGACAGATTAGCGAAATTCAAAGAGCTGGCGTTTGTTCCTAAATGTACAAGGATGGTGAAATACCTATCCACACTTGAATTCGACGTCTACAGGTGGCTGGTCAACGTTGGTCAAACTCAGCTATTTTAGCAGGTTGTCCAGAATTAAGGAGCAGATTTTCTATATTTGAGTCATTATCCATTTTCTTTTCCAGCAAGAGTCATATCCATTTTCCATTACCACATACACTTCATTACATTTTCTTCAATCCTAACCCACCAATAAAACCAACAAAGCTCATCTACAAGCTTTTTGGTCCACTTTACATATTCATTGTCAGTTTCCTTTCTCCTACACTTGCAAATAAAACCTTGCTTCCCTACACCATTGAGTCCATAGTCCTTGAGTCTAAATATTTTTCTAAACACACCTTGAAGTTTGCATGCCTTAAGGGCAAGCTATCATGTCGATAAACAAAGGGAATACATCAATGTCCCTTGTTCATCGGATCTTCTAAGTATTAGACAAAAATAAATTCATTCATACTTAGAAAGATGTGTTCGGGGTATCTTGACTCTCATCCTCATTAAATATGGGAGCTCTCGTGTTGACTAGCGGCATCCATCAATGGCACTAAGTTAACAATTTCTTGTTATGTTCGACACCGAAACACTTATTCACATGACAAGAATTGTGCCAATGATCGTAGAAGACTTGAAGACTAATCATTTTGTAGCAGAGGAAGCATAATTACTTTCATTACTTTTCAGTTTTTGATGTAAATGACTTGAGGACAAGTCAATAAATAGGGCTGGGGGGGAAGTGTAAATTATGAATTTTGTATACTTTCCAAGCCTTATACATTTTTAGCCGCATTCAGCAGAAGATTCCAAACATTCAGCAGAAGATCCAGCAGCAGATTTAGCAGTAGATGCAGCAACAATAAAATATTCACTTTTTCGATTTCATCCACCATTTTCACAACCAAGTAAAGAGGACTATGAACATAATTTTTCAGCCACACGTGCACAAATCTCATCCATTTTTGAAAGGGTAAGTTAAGGTATGATATTTTCTAACTTTTAACCATTTAATTCCTTGAAAAGTTAGAATGATAATTTTTGGAAAAACTTCACTTCCTTTCATCATTTTTTTCAAATTTCCAAAACCATTAGTTGAGGGGGGAAATACATTCACATTCATATGTTGCCACATTCATATCACATTCAAAACCCACATACTTTCAAAATATATTTACTATTACATCATCATGAGCATATAAATGGCTTTTCAAAAAGTACTTAAAAGATAATTGGATGCCAACACAATCATAGTTGTCACACAAGAACCAACCATGATGCATTCCAAAAAAAATACTCTGCAATAAAAGCACATTATCAATATGCAAAGATCATACATTATAATTGAATGCGACAAACAAAATATGGTTGCAACACAAGAACCAACCAAGTTGCAGTTCATCAAAACACTTTGCAAAAGTTCATGCAAAAAACAAAATATGGTTGAAACACAAGAACCAACCAAGTTGCAGTTCATCAAAAACACTTTGCAAAATTTAAGTAAATGATATCATGCAAAGTTTAAGCCAAAGCTCAAGTATAAAAAAGTAATGTAATAGATTGCATGAGGACATGCAATACTTTTAGTCTGGGGTTATGTCTAGTCTCAAAATAGTCCATATTCTCACTCCATTATTCACCAAATACCTTCACATTACTTTCATATTACCTTCATGTCACCTTCATTCCACCTCCATATCATTGCATTTACCTCGTCATTGGGTTATAACTATGCTTTTCCAAAGTTTATTAATTCTTAACATTTTTAAGTGGATTTATGGTTAAACTTTAGAAAATAATATGCTTATACTTATACCTAACAATTAGAATGAGTTTGTTGACATGTGTAGGTACAAAGGAAGCTTCCAAGGCATATTTATGTGGCACTCTATGATCAAATTCGAATTTGAGGAGATCATGGACCTCATGGAGAAGATCATGGAAGATAGGGTTATGTGTCACCATTGGTTGAGAAATATGTGGGTCAAAGGAGGAAATAGTGGATTTACTTTTATGAGCTTGTTAGCATAGCTTTTGTATAAATAGGAGTGTTGTCTCCTTCATTTGTAGTTTTGAATCTTAATCTTCATTTTGTAATCTTAATCTTAGTCTTAGTCTACATTTTGTAATCTTAGTATCTTATAGGTTAGTAGTGAGAAGTTAGATTGGAGAACCATTGTAATGGTTGTAATTGCAATTTACAATTGATGATGAATAGGATGGAGTTTCTTTAATCCTCTACATTTGAATTTTTTTTTTTGTGTGCTTGTGAATCCTTGGAAGGATCCCCATTGCCTAGAAAGTACACTTTTATTTTAGTAAGCTTGTATTTTATGTTTGTTTATGAATTTCATTAGATTAAATTATTAGGTTCATATGTTTGGAATATTAATGAATGACCTTTCGTAAGAAAGTAATAATATTTCCTTCAATGAATCTGATTTGTTATTTAATGTTTGATTTCATTAGTTTAAGTTTCTGATTTATATGCTTGAGATAGAAATGAATAGTCTCTTGTAAGAGAGCTTTCATATTTCATACAATCAATCAAAATTAGGTTTAAGTGCTTTAATTTCATAGTTTTTTTAGAAATATTAATGAACAGTCTCTTTTAAGGGAGCCTTAATATTTCTTACACTTATCACAATGTCTTTAGATTTAATTTTTATTAAATAACTAAATAGGTGTTGGAGATCCTAATAAACAACTTCCTGTAAGGGAGCTTTGGTATTTCTTTACCTAGCTTAGTTTATTTTGTCTCTAAGTCCATATATATTGGATGATCCTTGAAGTTTACTTACCTGGATTGATAGTAAATGAAACTCTAATTTGCATCCGCATTTTAGACTAAACAGTAGCCACAAGTGCAAATGCCACAACCTTCATTTAAATAAGTAGCGTACCTAGGTTTTGGTCAACAGAATCATCAAACATTTGCTTATCAAAATAACCCCTATCTGGGTTATCAGTAACAGATTCCTTATGTTGGTGCTCAAAGGCCTGTTGCCTAAGCAATTCCATCATACCCTGGCTATGCTCAACACGATCTTAATCGACAGTTACCCTTTGTTGCAACTTTAGAGTTACCGGATTTAAACTGGCTCACCAATGACCCAATCAATTACGCTCCTTGGTGGCTGGTGATACCCCATAAATTACCCTCGGATATTCCCAAGTTCAATGGAAACCCTGGGGAAGACCCGTCGACTCATGTTATGACCTATCATTTATGGTGTTTATCTAACTCCCTAAATGATGACTCTGTTCGACTACATATTTTCCAGCGTACGCTCACTGGTCCGGCTGCAAAATGGTACATTGAGTTACCAAGAGCTTCATTTGATACTTTCAATGCCCTAGCTACTTGTAGGAATTTACAAGGTAAGTTCCGTAGATCAAGAACCAAAGGTCACCGCTCACAAACAGATCACAAATCAGTACACCAGTATAATCATGTGGTTAAAACCCTCAAAGAGGGAAACAATCCATGCCCTGAGCCAATGCGGCCACTTCAGGGAATTTATTAATATAAAAGAAAAGTTACATATGTTTCTCTCATAAACGGTTACCGGACAAATGACCCTCCATGCTCTTTAAATAGATACATGGACCAATCCGGTGTTAAGCCACGGATCAAGTGCCGTTAATACCGAGGTGAGAGATGATCGTCGGATCACTACAAATCGTGACCATCGGATTTATAAGTTACAAATGTACATGGTAAAGAAACACACTTTACCTAACTCTACACTAGACTAAGTTATTCTTAACTATTTCCTATGTGTCGGAATATCCTAACATCCCCCCTTAAGAAAAACTTGGGATAGGATTGAAGGATTTACAAAGGTGACACAAAAGGAGCCTATTTCCTATGTGTCGAAATATCCTAACATCCCCCCTTAAGAACAAATTGGGATAGGATTGAAGGATTTACAAAAGTTACACAATAGGAGAAGGAAGGAGGCATTAGAGCCTATCCCCCCTTAATGACAACTTTCCTGAACTCCAAGCATGGATCGAAGTTTGGTAAACTTCACTTCTGTGAGAGCCTTTGTAAAGATATCGACTACCTGATCATTGGTTGGACAATACTGCACTTCACGAACATGATCATGAATGAGATTTATGATGAAGTGTATGTGGAGTTAAATGTGTTTCATACGCTGATGCTGAAATAGATCTTTACATAGCTGAATGGCACTCTGATTATCACACCAAAGTGTAGTTGGATGCTTCTGATGAAGACCAAATTCAGACAGGATTTGACGAAGCCAAATGACTTCCTTGTTGGCTTCAACTGCACCACGATACTCTACTTCTGCTGAAGAAAGGGAGATGGCACTTTGTTTCTTACAAGACCAAGTAATAGGTCCTCAACCAAGAGTGAATACATATCTTGCAGTGGAATTCCGATCATTAGGGTCACTAGGCCAATCAGAATCAGTGAAACCAAGCAACAAGGGAGATGCTCCTACACTGTAATGAATCCTGAACTGAACTATACCTCAAATATATCGAAGTATTCTTTTAGCTGCTTTCCAGTGACTTTCATGAGGTTGGTTCATAAACCGAGCGACAAGACCAACGACAAAGGAAAGGTCAGGATGGGTATGGGTTAGATACAAAAGTTTACCAACAAGTTGATGGTATAAGGTAGCATTAACTTCAGGGGTAGTATAGTTGACTGAAAGCTTGACTCCAGACTGAAAGGGAGAAGGGGTAGGCTTACAGTATTCCATGTGAAATTGGTGTAGAAGATCACATGCATACTTGGATTGAGAGAGGGTAATGCCTTCTTTGGATTGCAAGACTTGAAGACCAAGGAAATAATTCAAGTGTCCTAAGTTTGTCATTTCAAACTTATTTTTGAGGCTAGACTTCACATGGTTTATATGGTTTGGATCACCATCAGTAAGGATAAGATCATCAACATAAAGAACAAGGATGGTGAAGGAATTACCCACTTTCTTGGTGTAGGCTTGATCTTTGTCGAGGAATGACACCTAGAAAAGCCATTATCTAAGAGAAATCTATCCATTTTGGCATACCAAGCCCGAGGAGCTTGTTTGAGACCATAGAGAGACTTCCTAAGGCGACAAACAAGGCTGGAGTCGTTTTGGATAAAGCCAGGGGGTTGTTCCATGTAGATTTCTTCATGCAAATCTCCATGTAAGAAAGCGGATTTAACATCCATCTGATGGACTTCCCATTTAAAGGAGGCAGCAAGGGAAAGAACATGGCAGATAGAATTCATTTTGGCAACAGGGGAGAAGGTTTCAGTATAGTCAATGCCTTCAACTTGTGAAAAACCTTTAGTCCACTTTTCCATCTGGTCCAAACTTTATTTTGTAAACCCATATGCATCTGACAAGTTTTCTTCCTTTTGGGAGAGGAACAAGATCCCAAGTATCATTTGCCAATAAGGAAAGATACTCTTCATTCATAGCTTTATCCCAATCTGGATGACCAGAGGCTTCTTCAAAGGTTTCTGGATCAAGTTTTTCTGGAACTTGAGCCAATAAGGAAGAAGCTCTTTCGAACTGAGAACGTGTACGTTGTCGATCGACAGGGTCACCTGCAAGAGAACCTGCTGCATCCCGAGTAGAGTGGACCCATCTTGGAAGCAGTGGAGAATAAGGAACAATTTCACGAGCTGGAGGAGGATTGTAATCCTCACTTTCATCATCTGAACTTGAAGGAATGCTATTAATAGGATATTCCGACACATAGGAAATAGTTAAGAATAACTTAGTCTAGTGTAGAGTTAGGTAAAGTGTGTTTCTTTACCATGTGCATTTGTAACTTATAAATCCGACGGTCACGATTTGTAGTGATCCGACGGTTATCTCTCACCTCGGTATTAACGACACTTGATCTGTGGCTTAACACCCGATTGGTCCATGATCTCTATTTAAAGAGCATGGAGGGTCATTTGTCTGATAACCATTTATGAGAGAAACATGTGTAACTTTTATTTTATATTAATAAATTCCCTGAAGTGGCCGCGTTGGCTTAGGGCATGGATTGTTTCCCTCTTTGATGGTTTTAACCACGTGATTATACTCGTGTACTGATTTGTGATATTTTTGTGAGCGATGACCTTTGGTTCTTGATCTATGGAAATTACCTTGTAAATTCCTACATGGTATTAGAGCATGGACTGTTTCCCTCTTTGAGGGTTTTAACCACGTGATTATACTGGTGTACTGATTTGTTATCTGTTTGTGAGTCGTGACCTTTGGTTCTTGATCTATGGAACTTACCTTGTAAATTCCTACACTACTGTCTTTTTGACCCACTTCCAGTTACCCATACGATATGAAACTGGAATGAAAATATTGACTAATTTCAAACAGACTAATTCTACTCACATTTCTGATCATATTCATGAGTGGTGTCATTGTCGTGGAATGGTTAAGACATTTGTTCTTGATCAGCTCCTTGCTGAGTGGTTCATTAAGTCCCTGTTACCATATATAACTAAGGATGTGGCTAAGGGTGGCGTCGTCTCTGAAAATCAGGTCATTTATCATGCACAATATTTAGACTTGATTTACACTCAGTCTGCCACGCTTTATGAGAAAATTCCCAATGCATCACGATCTAATTTGGTTGTTCCTCCTCCATCTAAGGACTCTCATGCCGGAGACGGTATGATCAGTACTGTAAGCACACATCACTCTACTGCATCTGATCCTACGCCTTCTTCCAAAATCCATGTCATGTCATCTGACAAGGGAAAAGGTGACAAGCAACCTGGAAGTAAGAAAAAGGGGAAATAAAAGAAAAAGAAAACTTCTACCTCGCAGGAAATATCATCTGATAAATTGTCTAGAAATCAGAAACCTCGTTACCCTTGCATAATATGAAATGAAGAACAATTTGTTCGATACTGTCCTCATCGCTCTGAAGTCTCAAAAAGGGTTAAGACCTCACATGCATCAGCTGTGTTGATAGATCCATTTCTAAATCTGGACACAAATCCATTTGATGGGGGAGCATCTACATGAATTATGTCTCTAAAATGCTCGAAGTCACTTGGCTCGCCGCACCTATCTCAATCGCCTACGATGTTGAAAGCTTTCAATGGGCATACATATAAGTCTTGTGGTATTATTAATAACCTGCATGTTGAACTAGGGGAGAAAAAGTGAATGTTGAAGTTGAGGTCGTTGACGGACCCCTTGACTACAATATTTTACTCAGAAGGACATGGGTATATTCTATTACTACGATCATTTCTATATATTTTAGAATGATCGCCTTTCCACATAAAGGTGTCATCACAAACGTCAATCAACTATCTGTCTTTGCATCCAGTTCCCAGGTAACTGAAAGTGTTCCGTTAGTTTACGCACCCCAACTCGTACTTCTAAACATTGGTGTAAGACTCTTAAAGGATTCCACTCTTATGGGAACCTTTGCATTACGGTTTCTTGCGACATCGGCATAAATTGCAAGTATAGAGACATGCTACATGATATCTTCCACTCCATCTTGCTTAAGGAATATTACAGGTGATTTTGAAATTGTTACGTTGGATGAGTTTCTGCCGCCAAACCCAATTGAGCTAGCATAGAAATAAATATACATGGATTGGGTGGCAAATCCGAAATCATCATCGCCGGTCGTTTGGGTTGATCGTTCAGTAGATTTTGGTACTCCATCTGATCCTTTTTCCTCAACTTTCTTGACAGATGAGAATATTATGGAAAATATGATTCCAGAAGGAGAACCATGGGAAGATCATCATCATCACTCCCATCTTTAGGATTACAAAGAAGATAATCTTAGTGAACAATATCACCCATCAATCAAAACATTCTTTTCGAATTATTTTCCTATTAATGCAATCGATTCCGAGCGAAATTTATCAAATATTGAAGAAACAATTTATATTGATATTTCAACCAAACGTGACATTGTAGAAAAAATTCATGTCGGTGTGTCTTGTTCTCCATCAGAACTCGAAACATATCGCTCTCTCTTTTGTAAATTTCGTGATGTATTTTCTTGGCCTTACAAGGAAATTCCAGGCATAGATACTAGTATCATTGAACACACTATTAAAATGTACCCTGACGTCAAGATGGTACGCCAACGCCTTCATCTTGTTCATCCAAAGAAGGTTGCTACCATTAAAGAAGAAGTTGAAAAATTTTTGCATGCTGGTTTCATTTACCCTATTCCTCTAGCTGAGTGGGTTTCCAACATTGTTCCTTTTATGAAAAAACAAGGAACCATCAGAGTGTTCGTCGATTATCGGGATGTCAATCTTGTTTTTCCAAAAGACAACTATCCTACTCCCTTTATCGACCATATTATTGACGATTGTGCTGGATGTGAAATCTTTTCGTTCATGGATGGATTTTCTGGCTACAATCAAATCAATATCCACCCAAAGGACCAATATAAGACAACATTCATTTGTCTCTAGGGCACATTCGCTTATCGAAAACTCCTGTTTGGTTAAAATAATACTGGGGAAAATTTTCACAGAGCAATGGATTATGCTTTCAATGACATCAAGCACATTTTTCAACCCTATCTAGACGATTTACCCGCTCATTCATGAAACTAGACTGATCACCTGATGCATTTGAGAGCTATATTTTTACACTGCCGACACTACAAAATACGCCTCAATCCCCATAAATGTGTGTTTTTTATTGGTTCTGGTCGTTTGATAGGATTCGTCATCTCAAAAGAAGGAATTCGAATAGACCCATTAAAGGTCCAAGCCATTCTCGATTTTCCTGCACCATCAAATTTTCTTCAGTTACAGAAACTTCAACGAAAGGATAACTTCCTAAGGAGGTTCATAGCCAACTACGCTGAAATGGATAAAGTATTTACTCGGCTCTTGAAAAAGGGGATTCCCTTCCATTGGGGCCAAGTTGCGCAAGCTTATTTTGAGGTTGTCAAGGATACACTTTTCCGAGCATCATTAATGTATCCCCCCAATTATCAGAGTGATTATTTCTTATATATCACCGTGGTTGATACGACCATTGCTATTGTATTGGTCCAAGTAGAAAATGGGATAGAACATCTGATCTATTATTTGAGTCGTAATCTCAATGATACGGAAGTGAAGCATTCGTACGTAGAAAAGCTTGCCCTGACAGCTGTTCAAGCTGTCCAAATATTTCACCACTATATCCTATTATGGAAGACCATTGTCATTTCAAATTGCAACCCCATGAATTACATTTTATCACGTCAATTGTTGGGGAGCAAGTATTTAAAATGGATTGTCATTTTGCAGCAATTTGATTTGGAATTCATCAAATCCAAGTCAAAGAAGTCTTTAAATTTGGCTAAACTTCTCTGTGACCTTCCCTCTGATAGTATTGCTACTACATTGGAACCATCTATCCTTGATGAGTCTCTGTTTCTGATCGGATCATATGATCCTTGGTATGGGGATTTTATCATTTATCTCCAGACCCAGAATTTTCTGCCCGATACCTCTCACTCTGAATAACAACGTATTCGATACCAAGCCAAAGTTTATCTGATCATTGGAGATACACTTTATCGTCATGGTGTTGATACAATTTTAAGAAGGTGCCTCACTCATGAGGAGGCTGAAAAGGTTTTAAATGATTTTCATGTTGGGGCTTGTGGTGGACACTTGTCTGGATACGCTACAACACAAAAGATACTCCGCACTGGTTACTTTTAGCCTACCATATTTCGCGACTGCATCCTCGCGGTTAGAATTTTTCATGTGTGCCAGATATTCGATCGTAAAATCCGCAAACCACTAGTGCCAATGCATCTTGTTGTCTCTGTGGGACCATTTTCAAAATGAGGCATTGACTTCATGACCTCTAACCCTCATTCAACTGGGGGGCATGGTTATATTATTTTCGTAGTAGACTACTTTACCAAGTGGGCTGAAGTGATGCCTACATTCAACAACACATGACAAACAACTGCATTTTTTTTCTTTAATCATGTCATTTCACTGTTTGGGGTCCCACAGGCCATAGTCACATATCATGGTTCATATTTTCGTAACCATATGATGAATGAATTGACTACCAAATTCGGATTGTCACATGATAGTTCTACTCATTATCCACAATCAAATGGAAAATTTGAGGCTATTAACAAGATTCTTAAATGAATGCTTCAACGAATGATAGGAGTTCATAAACCAAATTGGCATTTGATCCTGTACTCGGCTTTGTGGGCGTATTGAACCTCAGTGAGAAACGAAACTGGATTTAACCCCTTTCAATTGGTGTATGGTATGGAAGCTATCTTGCGAATCCAATGTGAAATATCGTCATTAAAACTCGTAATCGACTTGTTATCTGACACCTCTGCTGAAGAAGCACATCTTTTTAACCTCATCCATCTTGATGAAATGTGTCGTGAAGCCCAATTGGCCAACTAAGCACATAAGAGAAGTATAAAGGCGCAATATGACAAACATGTATAGCCTTGCATTTTATCAGAGGGTGCCGCGGTCCTTCTTTATGATCAAGAAGCTGATGTAATAGGTACAGGAAAATTTGAGTGATCATGGCATGGCCCCTATATTGTCAAAAGAGTTCTTGCTAAGAGTGCCTATGAATTGGTAGATTACGATGGAATTTCGTTGACGCAGCCCCGAAATGGGTTGTATCTGAAACATTACTATGCTTAATCATGAGCATAGCAATATTTTGTATTATATTGTTTATATGCTGTTGATTTTAATTTACTGTCTTAGCTTGTTTTATAAATTTTTATTGAAGTTAGTAATCCGCTCTACATTTCATCGTAGATGTTTGAATCTTTGGAACCATTTGTTGGGTATGCTGATGGTGCTAGTCGTAGTACGAGAATCTATCCTCTGCAGTGTGGGAAATTTTAACTTCGAACAACGAGTTAGTGAGTTTTCAAGGGATTTGTATCGGTCGATTTACAAACAATATCGGTAAATATAGTGCATTGATCGAACTTCTCTCTGATTCCATTTCATTTGGTATTAACCGCATCATCATAAGGTTAGACTCACAACTTGTGGTATTACAAGTTACTAGTGTTTATACTGTTAGAAATCCAACACTACATCATATGTTCCTAAGATTTTGACTTTTGGAAAGACATTTTGATTTCATTCAATATCAACACATTTCCAGAAACTTGAACACATTAACTGATTCTTTAGCAAATTATGTTATAAATATAAATTTGCGACTCATGTAAAAATACATTCACATAATTGATTAGGATTGTGCAATAAACATAGGAAAACACTGAAATCAAATAGATAGATAGTTATAGGTTTTTACAAAATTTGTGCCCAAGACATATTGGTCATCTGACCTCAAAATGTATGCAAAATTTCAAAAGTAAACTAGTGGTGATCATGATAACATGCTACTGATCTAGCTATCCTACGTAGTAACCACATACAGCGGTTAGGAACACTAATAGTGTGGCATTGCAATCGCATGGGTAACTCTTTGGTCTGGAAATCTAGCATCCTGAAGGTCAACCCCTGTATGTGTTGCTGAAGCTCAACAAGAGTCTCATCCATATCTAAACCCTGAAGGACTGCTCCCATGAAAACCCTCTCTGCTGTTTCATCCTCTCCATGCTCTGGCTCTCCCACTAGTCGAACTCGACCCACATCTGCATTACATCAAAACTTTAGTTTAGTCTTGGGAAAAAATTAAAATAAAAAACCATGTATAAACCTTAGAAAAATAAAAAAAACATGGTCAAAACAATCTTACTAATTGCACCCCACTGAGCGCCTTCTAGTAAAGCTAAATCTAGATCTCCTCAGAAGTTGACGCCTGCATATGCATAGTCATCAATGGCGATAGTCTGTCACCTGAACCAGGCGAAGAATTTAGTCAAGAACATGATGGACGAATGAACATCATGTTTATTCATCAATTCTACCCATATCTGCATCCTTGGATCTCTAGGATTAGATATACCTAGCGTCACATGCTGAGGCTGCCTCAGTGGAATCTGCTCTAAGGCAAAAGAAATGAGGATCGAACCATAGTTGAAAATTTTCTTCCTTCTCCCTTTGCCTTGCTCAGTTGTTCTTTCATTAAAGAGAGTACGGCTTCAACCCAATTGAAAAATTTCGGTTCCATTCACTCTAGCGCATACTGCATATAGGATCTATACGCTACATGGAGTGTAGTGGTACCAGCAAGCTTTGCGATCATGAATAAGATGGTTCTCAATGGAAAATCACGAACATCACGGATTTTTATTTTCCTATCCTTGCTAGGATCTTCCCCTGGATTGCAATATTGCAATATATAGTCTCTCACCATCTCTCCTCCGAGAGCAGACCCTTATAGAGAAATGGGTAGGCCTCTCCTCGACAAGCCTGTCAGAAAATAGATATCCTCCACTAAAATTGGGACCAATTTTTTCCCAATATGAAATGCCTCAATCGTCGGATCCCATTCACGAATAAGGAACTCCAATAGTTCCATTTGTTGCCTCATACCCGATAGACGGAAGTACTTCAACTACCCACAATCTCTTAGGGCTCTTATAATACTTGGATCATTTAGGGAAATCATGTTTTGTTCTTCATGCTCTCTTTCCCTCCAATTAATTTTCATTTTGTTCCATTGAATCCTTGAAATAAAACCATAAGACTCATTAAGACCCTTTTCATGCAAAAAATAGGAAAAATTTGGGAACACTGTAAGAAAAAAAAATGTGAATTGCGCCCAACATGGTCTTTTTCAAGAGATAGAGCATTGCATATGCATCTAGCCTTCATTTCAAGTGCATTCCAACGCAATTTTCGACATCCAAGGGTGTGTTTCCCTCTTTTGAAAATAAACTTACCCTAAGGGGCCCAAATCCATAAAAATTGTGTCAGAGTCCTATAATTTACAGTATCCCAAGGTGAATGTGTACTTCCTCTTTGCAAATGTTTCATATTGTACATAAATTTCAATATTTAAAAGTATTTTCCAAAGAAATATAAAAAGAAACAAAAGAATAAGAAAAGAGGGCATTTTAAAAAAAGGAAAAAGAAAGCCCCACACAAAAAATAAATAGTTCTGAAAGTGTTGTAAATCAAAATGCCACTACTTTTTAGAAATTTTTGTTCAATCATACCACTTAAGCATGATTGTACAATTTTAAATTTCTGCTGATAGGTTAGAGAATGAAGATTTTCCAAACTGTTTAATCTTGGCTTATCAGTAGGTAGGTAGAAAATGACATGGGTTCAACAGCTTAATCTGAACCAATAGGAGAAATAAGGGATAGGTGATAGGTTAGAAGTCCAAAATAAAAATGAATTCAGGGTCTACAAGTCTAAATGCACCCTACAAAGAAGAAAAATTGTTAGAATTGTAGATTGGGTAGGTAGATCTGTCGGAAAATGAAAGGGAAACAATGTAAGGGTCACTTTGTAAATAAGTAGTCTGAAAAGTTGCTTAAGTAATTTTCTATGATAATAGAGGAAGAAATCAAAGTGAAAGCAAGAAATTTGTACTCTAAAGGTCCAAAATGGGTATACAAATTTGGGACCTTATGATATAATTTTACCCCTAGTTCCTGACTCCATATACTCCTTTTCTACCCCGCAAGTTTTAACCTATTCCTTCTTAACTCATCGTTGAAGCATAAAAATCCACCCATGCGATCTGGTGGGATCTATCTGACCTTTATACATTACCAAATCCGCATGAAAACCTTCATATTCTTCATTTTCCTTACCTTTTTCCTTTTCGCACTTTCCAGCGTTTAGCACGTCGCATTTCGCACTTCACACATTTTTAAACTTACCTTTTAAGCACCCGCAAGTTAAAAGTTTTAATTTTCGATATAACCATCTCATAACGCACATCACAAGTTTCAGAGGGTAGGTGCAAAGGGATCATGTTAAAAGGTCCGAAGCGTGATTTGCGAAGCGGGTGGGACCCGAGCGCATATCAAAAATCGTAAAGTTTAAAGTTTACCTCCCACCACACATAACAAAATCTGTGATTCACGGGATGCAGGTGGACCCAACTCTTCCTTGCTACGTCATCCCCACATATCGTAAATCACAAAGTTTAAGATTTACATCCTGGGACACACAGAAAAACCTGCGATTTGCGAGCTGTGGGTGAACCCTCTTGTGCCTTGCCACGTCATTCTCGCATATCGCAAATCGCAGAATTTAAGTGTCAACCTTCGCCGCTTACAAATTAAAACTCCTGACCTGCGATTGCGATATAGGTTGGAGCCCCACCTTTTGACAGGTCAAATCTGTGTTAAAACCTCCCGCAACTCCTTGCCATCTCCACTCATCTCCGCATATCGTATGGCCCATAACGCCTTTCAGCCTCCCTACATTTGTTGAATGTTAACAAAATGGGGGGCTCCAAAATGGTGAGTATCCCATACTGCCTTTTCAGCTACGTGTCACACCCATGTCTATTTCACACCCCCCTCTCCAATACTGTTTACCGCTCTCACCCCCTCTGAAAAACCCTTTGTGCCATCCATCAAATCGTTGCTCCTTTTTACCGTTGCCTGTACCGTTTGCGCCACGTTTTCTCTCGCCTGTTCTCTTCACTCAATCACATCCCCGCCCATCAAGAATTTGTTGCACCATAAAGGGTTGGGTCGTTATCTAATATACCCACACCACCTCCACACCACCAAATCACTATTTTAAAGCTAAATGTCAGCGTAGTTGTAGAGTTACTTGGTTGGGTGTTATCAAATTGCTACAGGTGTTAAAATTTGCAGGTATTATGAGAGAAAGTGCAAACTGTTGCCGAAGAGACATCTGTTTACCATGTGGACCGGATTACAGTTCTCCTTTAGACTGTTCAATCCCTGTCACCATCCCCTTCTCTCATATCCCTTCCCCAGTTATGATCCATAGCAATCTCCCTTTCTCTGTTCCACCCTCTGTCATCCCATTCTCGATTGCAGGTTTTGAAAGAAGAAGCGTTGAAGAGACGCCTCCAAATCTAGATTGACAACCTTTTAATCCTATGGTCTACCCACAAGTGGACTTGAATCACTTGTCTCTAGCAGATGGAGATTATAAAATCCATGAGACAGAGTCAAACTCTGATTATTTCGATGTCTATTGCTGCCTTGAGGACAAATTTCTTGAAGGAGTCGATGACATTAGCCTATGGGAGACCTAGCTACCTCATTACATCTTTCCAAAAATGCATAGTTGCCCAGAGTTCATCAGGAAGTGTTGAATCTGTTATGACTTTAATCAAAGGACCATAATCACCCCAACAGGAGAAATCTTGTTTTCCATCAATGTCCAATCCATCCAATAGATGATGCAGGCCCCCACTCCTGAACAAGCGATCCATTTTTCGTATGAAGCCCTCAGAGAATGTTATCAGAAGCTTGACACTGCCAGCAAAGCCAAAACTTTTCAACTTTCCATGGCCCTTGATACCCCAATGCCTACAAATAACCCTCCTTATCCCTCATCTATATTTTTTGATAGGACCAAGCACATTTTGTCTGTTTTATCTTATTTATTGGGTTATCACACTGATCAGTGGGTAGATGAAGTTGTGATAGGATTTTTGTCCACTCTTTACCCAGATGCTAAACCCACAGTCTTGTTCAACTATGCTCAGTTTCTTGTAGAGGCCATCCATGAACAATTTTTAAAGTTTAATACAAGGAGGTTTTTGAATATTCCTTTGTGTTGGTATATATGTTTGTCCATTTCCAGTCTAGAAGGTTTCAATTTCAGATGACCAACATAAATGAAGACGATGAGCCTCAATATGTCATTTTCTGGACCACTTTGCTATTAAAAGATCAGAAGGATTATACATACAATGATTTTGTAGATTTTTTCGTGCACCTAGCCATCACCACACTCAGGAATACAGCAGAGCCCAAGATAAATGAATAAATCAAGAAAACCATGTAGCTAACAGAGAAAGTGAAGACAACAGATTGGTACTTATACCAAAATTACACAAAGGTTCGAGTCTATGGAAATGAGCTAGCCCCTTACAATTTCCAAAGTTCCTCTCCATGAGGGTCTTTGCACTAGAATACATAAGGAAAATGATACATGCAGATGAGCTCCACTTTGTTTCTAAAAAAGAAGAAGGCTCAGTTCAAGATCAAGACACAAATTGGGCCTTTCGCCTGGTTCAATGGAGCAAGAAGAGAGGAGGCAGAAAAGATACTGAAAGAGATGGGATTTAGCCATAGTTTCACTTGGTCTTATGACCCTGTAGGAATTATCTCTAGGAAAAGGGTGGAAAACAGATCCACATCCTATGTTCACACACACAGGACTTCAATTGAGAAATATGCAAATCAAATAGAATGGGTTCCAAACACCCTACAAGAAGAGAAAGAACAAGTGTTCTCGACTCCAGGAGTCCAGACCCCAACACCACAACAAAGGAAGAAATCAGAAGCAAAATAAGACAAGGGGGAAGAGCAAGAGAAAGAGACAGGGATAAAAAGGCCAAGAGAGGACCAGTCACCTTCAGTGATTGATACCTCTAGTAAAGAATTCAATCTAAGATATAGGAAGAGGGCCTGAGTTCATATGGTTATTGATCAAGGAGGAGAATCAGGGTAGCAAACAATAGTTCATATTGCAGATACCCCTGGGCCATCTCCAGTGGGTGGTCAAACAATGGCCTCCCCTACATCTACAACCACAATGTCTCTGCAACAACAAGAATTGCATACATATACTTCTAGACCTGCCATAGAAGGCCAAGAAAAATCAGTTTATGACATATTCAAGGAAATAAAATTGAGGAATGAGGTGTTGAAGACTAACACATACAATCAATTATGGAAGCAGACCCCAAGTTCATAAAGCATGCTACTGTCTTCTTTTGACATTGAGAAGGGAGGGATGTGGATGGAATTTATAGAATCCTTGGTCCCACAACCCTAAGGAGCAGGAGATTACAAGAAGGCATCATTCCAATTTAATGCCAAGGACATCCATCCGATTGACCAAATGGAATTACACAAACAGACTAGAGAGATGGTGGCCTCCACCTTTACAAGTATTGTTATGAGCTTGTCAAAGCTATAGGTATCCTTATCCAATGCTCAATCACAAGTCAGGATAGAAAATATATATGCCATGGATAAAGGCTCAAGGATAAAGTCTTTAGAAGATTTAATAGTGAAGTTGGGTCATGACCCAACCAATATTCAAGCTGTGGAGGAGGTTTTTAAAAATAAGAATGCTAACATGGCATCCCTCAGGAAACAACTCAAGATGCCACCAAGGCATTGAGGAAGATGAGTCACAGAAGGCAGAGCTATTGAAGTTAGTTGTGGAGTAGTCTTCCCAAATACAACAGATGGAAAATGAGATGGAGAATCTACTGAAGGAAAAAGAAGAAGCAGCTCGAGTGGCGCTCATCCCACTGGAAGTTGTCCCCATTTCAACAATTCCATCAGTTGTTCCCACAATTGCTGGAGCATCTAGTGGGACAGACTAGCTGTCAAAGGCCATGGAAATTATGACCCTGCAGTCACAATAGATCTAAAAATTGGAAGCGCATCTTGGCATCCTGAAAGATCAAAAGGCCAGGTCTGAAACTGCCCGTGAGATATCCAAAAAGAATATTGAGAGATTGGAGAAGGCAGAGAAGGAATTTTCAAAGAGAAAAATTTTAGGCCAAATGAAGTTGATAATTTAGGGCGGTATCATAAAGTCATTGGATGAAATTTGGCACTCCATCCACATCATTTTTTAACAGAAAGAGTTGGTGGACAAATGTGCAGTGGCCATTGAAAAATAAAATCAGGAATTAGGAAACATGCCAATCACAGCCCCTTAAATCATAAAATTCCTGAACTCCAAAACCAACTATGATCTTGAAGAGTTGGATGTACAAGACAGAACAACAACCATGTTAAAAGTGAGAAAGGTCCTCACTAAGAGGGATTTAGTAACGAAATTGGAGGAGAAGTGTCGTGAGTTGGACATGGCCATCAATAGATTCCTAAACAAGATTGAACCCCTGGTGGAAAAAGGATTTCCCTCACTGTATGCAATTAATAACAAGCTGGTCCAAAGGGTATATTATATGACCAAACTCAGAGAAACAACTACGGATACCACCAAATTCACCAGCATCAAAGGAAAGGTGATTGGGAAAGTCGTCTGGGATCTCTTGAGCAATGACATATTTATTCAACATGAGCTGAAGCATGTTTTCCTCACCGAGTCCACATTCAACAAATACACAGAGGTGGATGAAGTGTACCAATAGGTCATAGGCACAATAATTCCCAGCAAAAAGGAGTGGAACAAGTTGTGTATGTACCAATATTGAGAAAGCAGGGTGGACACCTCAGCACAGCCACTGATTGATCAGAAATGCCAGCATTGCATCATATTCAATAATCCAACAGAGGCGGCCCAAAAGAAAAGTCAGATGTAAAAGCCACCCATCGTTTCCTCTTCGTAACCATACCATCCGCCTCCAAGCCACTTTTTGGATTCACGAAGAGCCGCCTAAGTTTTTCTTTCTTGATGAGCTACCAAAGTTAATTCTATAGGCAGTGTTTTGTCAGAGATTTTCTTTGCTCGGGCCTTGCAAGGCCACACTTTCCTAATTTCATTTTTTTTGTAATTAATGAACTTTTCCAAAGTATATTAGGGCAACCGACTCAAGTTTTAGTTAAATATTGCTTGAATTTCCATTATGAAGGGTTAGATATTGTTATCCCCTTCATTGTAAGAACTACTATATTGGAGCACTGTAATTTTGGAGTTGGACATCAATAATCAAAGACCTTTTACAAGATTCTTGAGTTGTGTCAAAATGGTGATGTGATACTTCTCCGTTTTAAATGTTTTTGTTGTTTTCCCCACTGTGTATACGTTCATCTAATTGTAAATCAGAATTTTTAGATTAATATTTGCTGTCGGAGCACCTTAATTTTGTCATCGTTTACAATTTTATTGTTTTCTGCTGAAGTCTCATTAAATAATTCTTAAATTCTCTTTAGTCACTACTGAACCTTACTATTTCTTTCACCTCATAATTCATAGAGCCCTAAAGATCCATTTAGCATAGTTAGCTTTCCCTGTGATGCTCTTGAACGTTGATGTGCCAATCCAACCTTTGACTCCATAGCCCAATGGATTAGTCCCTGCAGACCTGCTCATCCAATCACCCAATTAATCAAAAACAACCAACACTACCATCACTGTCACTAGCTTAACATCATCATTCGTGATATTAAAGATAAATTCAAATCATAAAAACAGAGAGAGCCCTCTCTGAGTCTAGGAAGGCTAGGTCTTGGACTCCAAAGTGGTTTGATGTTTTCCTTTGACGTTTGTTCTTGCCAATATTACAAATTACGGAGTGGCACAAGGATGTGTATGGCACAAACCTAGATCAAACAGCGAGGAAAATTGGCCACAAAATCGATCGCAATCAACAGTTGAAGTTTGAGGGAAAAAACAGGTTCATAACTCCAAAATGCAAATGGTAACTTTCATATGGTAAAAATGAATAGTAAAACTCTTTTAATTAGTCATTTGATTATTTTCAAATCATATTTATTGCTGTGACTGTGGTTTTATTCATTTTTTATCATGAAACAGGTATTTTTAATCCATTTGATGTTGTTCTGAACAGGTTTACAACTGATATAGCAGATTCGTCATGCACATTTATTTTGAGAATGATTTGACCACAAAGAATAATTTTATCCTTATTTTTCGAGCTTTGATAAAAATGAAAAAGGACTTGAAGCACACTTTTATCTCTTTTTAGAGCTTCAATAACAACAAAAAAGGAACCCTTGGAGTCTTCTTTTAGATCTTTTCAAACTCTGATAATGTGAAAAGATTTCCGAGCACTTGTCTTTTCGAGCTCGAAAAATTAAATGAATTGATATCTACTTAGTATAAGTTTAACCCTTTTCTGTACTGACATAGATTCTTCATGAAAAAGGAAAACCTTAGTCGAACATGGCTAAGAGGTTCTCTCAGATATCATTTTACACTTTTTCGGATCTGAGCGACAACTTTACGAAAAATTACTTATGGGGTTTTCCTTTGTCGTCTTTTTATAACTCTATAAATATGAAAAAGGACTGGGCTATCACTGTCGTTAGGCTCGTTAAAACATAAAATAGCTATAGGCTTGTCAATCATGGCAAGAATCGAGTTACATTTATCGCTAGACTCATTAAACTATTAAATAGTGATGCATATTCGCCTGAAGGGTTTAATTATAGATCAATCATATGTTATCCTCCTCAAGCTTGTTAAAAAATAAAGAGGTATTGGTCGAAAAATAAACGGGGAAAATTTGGGAAAGTGAATTTTTTTTTTAAGGTAGCAGGTTGCTCTTGAACATGACACTTCACTCCATCATTGTGACTTTTGGGTTGGGTAATCTTCTTGACGGTTCATTCATACCTATGGTTCATCATACCTTCACTTCAGTTTTGGGTCAATGTTGCCAAGCGATCTCAATGTCGCTGATATGTTCAAGAGAAGTCATCCAATGAATACACATCCTTCTGCAATACTCATAAACCTTCATTTTCATGACATTCATCCCTAAGCATTGCTATATTAAGTCACATTTTGTCTCCAAAATAGGTAACGCCTATTTCATGATAAATAGGCTTCCTGTCAACATCAAATCATCATCTATAAAGTTTACTTAGAAACACCATCTTCCAGTACCATGAGGCTTGTTACAGCATTGACAAGATCCTCGCTTTCGGACCTTTGACCGAAATATTTTGTTTGGCGTTCGACATCAAATCATCTATTCATGTCTTACAAAATGTACTACAGTACCTTGAGATCCATTAACATCAATGATGGTTCTATCATGTTTGTTAACTACTCACATCATTGGTTGGTAATCAAACGATGTCTTACCATGTCCGATTACAAATCATATATTCACATGGCTAGACATGTACCCGAACGATCAAGTGAATGAGATAAGAAGACCCCTTATCTAGTTTCAACCATTCGGGCTGTGATTTTAGGATTGTTGTACACATCATCTGTATGGTGACCTTACATACAGATCATCATCTGAACATGGGCCTATATCTATAGGCATGTATGTATTGGGCAACATTCCAATGTAGACAACTTTCTGCACAATGTACATGTTATTAGATAGTTTATGTGTTGAGCATGGGTATGCCTCCCTCCATAATTCGTGATCAAGATGAAAATATCATGATGCAATGTATTGTAATTTTGATGCAGGTTTCCACTCCGTTTCAATTCCAGATCATCACGTCGTAAAGCATCTCATTAAAAAATATTGTTATTATTTTGACTTCATGCTTTGGGGGTAGTTGTTATAGGCCAATTTTGGCATCATCCCCCATGACCTGGTCCAATTGGACATCATCCCCAGGACCAATGAAATAGGGTCTATCATCCCCTTACATTTTAGTTGCTATATGCCCTAAGAGAAGAAAAAATCATTCATGGCTTCTATTATGAGATTTCCAAGGTTTGAAATATATGTTATATCACTTATGAGCTCACCAACACTGCCTCTCAAGGGAATAACTGCGTTGCATATGCAGCTCGCTCCATTCAGGGGTGCATGCAATGCACTTCCCGACATTCAAGGGTGCGTTGGTCAAATGGGAGCGAAATTATCATTGTTCCGGAATCTCCACATGGCCAGTGTCTTCTAGAAGAGTCCATATGTGTCAAAATTTGAATCCAAGTGTCAATATAACACCTCTGAGCTTGGGAACATATCTTGCCTATTATTAGAAAGTAATTCATTAAGAAACTACCATCATTTGCCCTATAAATTGAGCACATATCCTAGTGCTAGGGGAGGAAGAATTTTGGTAAATAAATGTTGTTGGATTCTCAATTGAGAGAGTGAAAGAACCGATATGTTGTTGGTGTGATGTTGGATGTGATGAGGCTTGGATGAAGTTGGAGCTGGTGACATCAAATCGATCATTGGTTGTAACCTCCCCCCTCTACTCTTTAATAAATATTGTTGTTCATTTTCCCATATATGTATCTGTTTATGTTTCTATTTCTCATGCAATGGACTCTTGAATGATATATATATTTCATGTTTAATAGATTTAAGTGATTAAGATAAGTAGGCATATGTATATCGCAATATGTTTTGTGTTCTCTGTTTATACTTGTAGGAATCAATCTAGTGATCTAAGTTGGATTGGAGGCTACAACAAAAGCGACAGAAGGAGAATAGGAAGCGCTTGGATCACAAGTAGGTTCTTCTATCATTATATGTGTCTATTTATTCTTAGAGAAAGTGACAGCAAAGTATTTCATATGTTGTTCTAAGTGCATAACACCACACTTAGGGAATTTTATTTATCCGTAGATCATAATTTTTCATAACAAGGACATAACAAATAGAGCCTAAGTTCTTCATCTTTATCATGCCATATTACAAATCCAACCATGCTAATCGAGGTGGATATTGGTGGCCACCCACCTATTCAACCTAGACCTCCAGTCGGTTTCATTAGTTTCCTTATTTATAGCAGCATTTACTATTTATAACAACTTTTCAGGTCCTAAGCTTCTGGAGCAGTTTTGACCCCCTAAACGATGTTTTCTTGAGGCCCACAACAAGCATGTGGCCATAGGAAAAGGCTTGTGGCAAAACCTGTAGTAATCAGAGACATATTTCCAACACTATATCGTACGTGCCAAACAGAGATAATCTGACCAAGTTACGACCCCGGGAAGTTGGTTGCCCAGCTAATCCTAACGGGGCCCACAAACTCTTGGTGTTCCATCTCCTGGGTTAGGGTTTTCCCATGTTATTCAATAATAAAAAGGCCCTTGACCCTCATTGTAACACAGTTCAGAGGCATGTAGCTGCCACATCTCTTCTTAGAGATAAGCTACCATCGCTCGAGCTAGTTTATTTTCCATTCTGTCTGTAATAAATTTTCAGTATTAATGAAGTGAAGTGATATTCCTATTGCATATATGTATTTGTGTTTATTTTTTTTATGTTATTGAGTTCCTACATAAGTCTGGATAAATGGTATCATAGCAGTCTTCTCTTTCTTGATTTTTCTTTGCATGTCCCCAACGAGGATGGGATATAAGGAGTTAGGGCTCGATCTAGTTAAACCTTTGCAAGATCAACCTCACAAACCTCGACGACCTCCCATGGAAGAAGAAAAGAAAGAAGAGGGAGTAAGAGATCCTATCAAAATATTGCTTGAGGAGGCTATCAAGAAACAACGTAACACAATGATGTATAACTTTTCCCAGATCCTTCAACGACTACCCACTGGTAGCGCATCTTCATCCAACACCCACTCTGGAGGCTCTACTCATTTTAAGGTACAAGTAAACTGTGATATTCCCATATTTGAGGGCAAAATATATGCAAATTCCATAGATAGATGGTTGAATATATTAGAAGGATATTTCTCATTTCATGACTTTTCCAATCGGGAAAATATTACTTTTTCACTCCTCAAGGCTACCCCCCATGTTAATGACTAGTTTGAAACCTACTATGAGAAAAATGACGATAGGGAAACCTCCTTGTTCTCAGCCGCACCCACTTGGAATTCTTTATGAGATGCCATTAAGGAACAATATTATCCCATGGGGAGCTATGAGGACAAGTACATACAATGGACTATGTTGCAGCAACAAAGGGATGAATATGTGCATGAGTGGATGAATTTGTTCCATACCCTACAAACAAAGTTGGTTATCAAATATTTGGAGAAAAATTTGGTGTTGAAGTACCGCAGTTGTTTGCACAAATATAATTAGGAGGAAATGGATTTCCTTGACATCTCTTTGCTTGGTGAAACATACTGGTATGCTTCCAAGACTAAGAAGAAATTCATACAGAAGAAGTGAGACTTTGGATTTGCAAATAAGAACCAAGGGAAATCCGCCCCCAAACCGTAGAAGAAAGGAAAAATCCAAGGCAAGGTGGCCTAGGACAACCCACCAAAGCCGTAAGTAAAGAAAAACACTACAAATCCAAAGGACATGGGAAAGTGGTGTGAGTTCCATAAGAGCTCCACTCAAAATAAAAGTGAGTGTCGGGCCAAGCAGTCACTGGTGGTCGAGATGAAGGCTTCCAAATCAAATCTATGTTCTGAACCTGAGTCAAAACCCGACAAGGGGAATGAAAAATGGAAGTAGATTATCAATGTGGATCCCAACGCCACTTTTACCACCACCAAGATCCAGAAGGAGGAACCTGAAGATTCAGGGGAGGTAGAGTGCCTCTTCCACTCTTAGATGTGTGTGAAGGGTTCCCCGCTACATTTCATTGTCAACGAAGGGATCCAAAAGAACCTCATTTCAGCAGAGGTTGTGAAGTGGTTGGGCCTCTCGACCACAACACACCCACAGTCATACACCATCGGTGTCTTTGCCAAGGACGAGATCTCTACGTCATCCAGCAGTGTCACCTTCCCTACAATATCAATCCCTTCATGGATGAGGTATCATGTGATATTGCTCCTCTGGATGTTTGTGATGTATTATTAGTGAAACAATACTTGTGGAAGAAACATGTTGTGTATAAGTATAGGCCTCACACTGTTATGTTACTTTTGGAAATAAGTTGTACAGGATACCATAGGTAGCACCACCTACCGCCATATCTTTGATCACTGCAAAACAATGCAGTAAGCTCATTTCCAAAATCAGGAAATTTATTTACCTGATGATCCATCCTTAGGGAAAGAATAAGACTGTAGCCACGACCTATAGACAGGGCTCCTCCACACGAAAACAATAGTTGGAAAAGGTCATGGACAAGTACGGGGACATCTTCACCTCACCATTGTTAGGTCATGCAGGGGTAACTCTACATTGTTAGTTCAAGCACTCCATCGATCTAACCCCAGGCATACCTCTACCCAATGGACTAATCTATCGATGCTATGTTCTGGAGAACAAAGAAAGCAAGAGGAATATTTAGTAGCTGATGTAGAGAGGTCACATTCGACCGATTTCATTTCCCCGTGGGAGCCCAGTCATTTTTGTGAAGAACAAGGATGGGACTTGGAGACTATGTATTGACTATTAGGCATTGAACAAGATCACTGTCCTAAACAGGTATCTGATCCCACAAATTGATGACCTTCTAGACCAACTCAAGGGGACAAAATATTTCAGCAAGATCAACTTGAAATCCGCATATCACCAAGTACCAATCAAACCCTTCGATGTGTGGAAGACTACCTTCAAAGCCAAAGAGGGCCTTTTTGAATGGTTGGTCATGAATTTTGGGATGATGAATGCTCCTAAGAAATTCATGAGTTTGATGGACGACATCTTGCAACCATTCACCAACTTATTCAGGATAGTGTATTTGGATGACATCCTGATCTTTAGCCAGAGTTGAGAAGAGCATCTCCACCACATTCAACAGGTACTCCAAACACTGCGGAAACACAATTTGTGTGCCAATTTAGAGAAATTCACTTTTCTAATGACCCAAGTTCAATATCATGGATACATTATTGATGAGCGGGGGGTGCATGTGGACCCAGACAAGATATAGTTCATTTGGGATTGGCCAACCCCAACCACTCTAACAAAGCTTCACAGCTTTCTAGCTCTTACCAATTTCTACCGCAGGTTCATGTTGGGGTTATCTCGTATCACTTGGCCTTTGAGTCAAGTCACCAAGGGAGGAGCGAAAGAAAAATTTATTTTGGTCTGAATCTCAACAGAAGGTGTTCAGAGAGTTGAAGCATCGCTTATACTCTACACTAGTGCTCACATTACAATACTTGCAACAACAATTTGAGATCAAGACACATGCCTCTAACTATGCTATTGGGGAAGTAATTATTCAGCAAGGGCATCCAGTGGGATACCATAATGAGACACTTTGAGACACATTCCAAAATTATCCCACCCATGACAAAGAAATATATTCCATTGTGCAAGCTTGTCGACAATGGCATTACATTTTGGGGAAGGAAACGGTCATCCACACAGATCACCGACCCCTACAGCTCATACAAACACAAGGGAAGTTGTAGAATGATTTCCATCATAAATTTTCCACATACCTGCAATATTTACATTTCAACATCAAGTACAAGAATGGAAACACCAATAACATTGTTGATTGCCTCACCCGACCGCCGATCGTGACGCTAACCACTGTGTTTGAGTCTTGTGGGAACGAGACTTCAAGTTGGTCGCATCTGTACAAAAGTAATAAAGACTTCAGAAACACATACCAAACACTCCTGGAGGGTAAGAAAGCTCCAAATTTTCACCTTCAGGATGCACTATTATGCCACCTGGGACACCTCTGTGTTCCTTCAAGTGAGCGTGCCAAGATGATTTTGGAAGCACACTACAGTCGGGTCACTGGACATTTCGGGTTGAGAAAAAAGTGGCAGTACTGCATAAGTTTTTATATTGGAAAAACCATCAACATGATGTTGGGAAGTACATCAGATCCCGCACTTCTTGGGCCATTTCCAAACTGACCATCAAGAAGCAAGGCCTTTATACTCTGCTGCCTACCCCTAGTTGACCTTGGGAATCCATCTCCATGGATTACCTGTCGGGCCTTCCTTCTACAAAGCATGGAAATGACTACGTTTTTTTGGTCATCGACAGATTCTCTAAAATAGCCATTATGACAACCTCCAAGAAGAATATCATAGCAGAAGCCACTGCTAAAATTTTCTTTGAAGGAATTTTTTTGGGAGGGACTTAAATATGATATTTAAAAGTTTGTGGTAGAATGTTTGGTTTTCCAACAAAATAAAGTTAAGATAATTAAGATCTTGGGACTATTACAACCTTTATCTATTCCAAGTCAGTGTTGGGAGGAGGTCTCAATGGATTTTATCACAGGTTTACCCAAGCATGAAGGAAAGAGAGTCATCATGGAGGGAGTTGATAGACTTACGAAGTATGAAAATTTTTGTGCATTATCTCACCCTTTTAAAGCCAATACAGTTGTCACTGCGTTTATGGAAACAATTCAAAAGCTTCATGGAAGGGAAAATATTATCATAAGTGACAAAAATCCCATTTTCACTAGAAATTTTTGGACGAAATTATTTTCTTGTCTTGGTAATCAATTAGCTCATATCCCATCTTATCATCCTCAATCTGATGGGAAAACTGAGATAGTGAGAAAATGTTTGGAAGGATATCTTCATTGCTTTGTATATGATAAACAAACACAATGGGTCAAGTGGTTACCTCTATTTGAATGGTGTTATAACACTTCCTTCCATACTATAACAAAAATTACCCCATTTATGGCACTTTATGGATATCATCAACCATCCATCACATCATATTTAAGAGAAAATTCTAAGGTTTAAGCAGTGGAAGATCACATTGAGCATCAAAAACAAGTTTTCCAACTCTTAAAGGATAACCTCACTCTGGCACATAATCGAATGAAACAATAGGCATATCATCGTAGTGAAAGAAGTTTTGAGGCAGGCGATTGGGTTTTTTACGGCTACAACCATACAAACAAATGTCCCTCAAGCAAGCTAAGAAGGTTAATAAATTATCACCCAAGTACTATGGTCCTTTCAAGTTGTTGCAAAACATTGGTACTATGGCATACAAATCGGAGCTGCCTACATCTTCCTGAGTACACCCATTTTTCCATGTTTCATGCTTAAAGAAAGTTATCGGTGACAAGCTTCCCATTCATATAGTGTTTCCAGAACTCGACAAAGAAGGAAAAAACATATTTGAGCTTGAAGAAGTCACAGAAACAAGAACCCAATAACTACAGAATCAATCAATTTCAAAGTATCTCATTAAGTGGAAGAACTTACCCGTTGAAGATTCCACATGGGAGGATGATAATTTTATATTTAAGCATTTATAATTACTCAAGCGTCGAGGACAATACTTTTTTAAAGGAGAGGGGCATGTTAGGTCCCTATAATACTATTGTAGCCCCCTTATTGTTATTTTTAGTGTATACCCCTTATTGTCATTGTTTTTCCCATGTAGCCCCCATATTGTTATTCTTGTGCCCCATAAAAGTCCAATATTGTTATTGTTGTGCACTTACATTATTATTGTTATGTAGGATCTAATTATATTGTGACCCCTTAGACTCCTATATATACAAAGGAGATATTTTCATTTGTATCATAAAATAATTGTTCATTTATGTAATGTAAAGGAGGTTTCCTCCTCGAACAGGATAGTTTTTAAGTCGTTAATATATATTTTCTTCTATTTATGAGTTGGTTGCATAAAAATTTCCCCTATGTTCAACACAACTACAACAAAGTTCTCCATAGCTCAACTAGCCACAACCCCTTACAGGTGGGCCTACGATTTCAACCATTGTGTCCCATTGAGGTTGCAATGGCCCTTTCAACTACATAGGACAAATTTTTAGATGTTTAATCCAAAGATGATAAAGTCACCAAGTTTATTGAACACATTCGGCACATCCTCTAGTAGGTTGATGATATCTAATATAAATCCAATACTAAGTACAAACAACAACATGATCATCACCAAGTGCCACACAAGTTTCAAGTGAGAGACAAGATTTTCTTGCATTTTCAAAAGTAGTTCCTTGCAAGGGCCCATTGAATGCTTTGAACACTCTTCTATATACCTTTGTTGGGGCCTTTGTTCTGGACATAACATTTTTTGAGTTGCGGAGAGCCAAAAGACAGGTGGCGAAATGAAATCAAGGTAGGCAGGGAGTTTTCATGGTTGCAGAAATTTGGAAGACAAGTGGTGAAGCATAGAAAAATAATGGCATAAATGGCAGCGATGGGAGACAAGAAAAAAACAATAGAACTCCCAGTGATTAAGATGAAGCAGAAGGCAGCGAAGTGAAAGGGGACAGACGAGCGCAGAAGGGGAAAAGACTGACAGTGTCAGTCGGCAGGAAAAAATAGGTAGGAAAGAAGCGACTCTGGAGTTAGTTAGTTAGTCAGTCAGAGAGAGAGGCTGATAGGAGAGTAGAGCCTAGGGAGAGCTCTGTGGAGCCTTTTGTATTGAACTGAACTATAATAGACTCCGCGGAGTGTGTTTATGCTGTTTTGAGCCAAGACTAATGGAATCAAACTATTTTTGTGCTATATATTGTGAATTGGTTGATGCTTAATTGATTACAATGAATGTATACCTATTTTTAATTTTTAATTTGGTACTTTGAACATGTGTGATGAATGATAGCTTGCTTCCTACAGTTGTGATACATATATGTCTTCTGTATGCTCATAAATATAATCTGTGTTAGTAATATTTACTCAATGCCAATGATCTAGCCTCTAACCTCAGTAAGGTTGCGACACACCTCGGGTGAGACTCCATGCTCCCTCAAGCAGGGTGAAAATGTCGGTGTTGTCCTAAACTACAACAGAAACCTTGTTGGCCTCAAGCATGAACCTGGGTCTTGCCCAGAGACCTCCTTTTTTGCCAACAAATGGTTCTGTTTCCGGGAACTTAAAATTTATATAGAGGATAGATCATGGTATCGAGGATCTATGAGGAGGAAATATGTAGTTGGTGGTACAAGCACATAGATCAGTTCATATCACAATAAGCGGAGCTTCGGCAGCAGAGGGAAAAGACTGTTAAGGATCGAGTCCTATTTTCTGACTCTGCGAGTGACTTGTATGAAATTTTCTAGGGAAAATTTCCCGAAGATCTTTATAATTGGTTGTGGAGACTCCAGATCAAGTCAAACCTTGAAGGATTGCGTAGATTTTGTTGCAGTTGGACGCACACAAATCCAGTAGCTCTACATCGGTTAGATACAGATATAAATCAAATAGTGTATTTTTGGGTACAAACTACCTTGGAGGGGTACATTGTAGAATTTTCAACCGAGTGCTACCAATCTTTCACAAAAGCACAAGACATATTTAAATTTGGGTTGCGGCGAGAATTTTTGAAAGAAATCTCATTGTGGATTAAAGCTAATGGTGGACGAGGGTATGATTTCATTCCAAACTACTGAGATGGCTACCTAAACCTCCAATACTGGGGGAGGGAGTTGAGGAAAGATGCTACGATTAAGGAAAAAGGGGGAATAAGGATATGGATGCCAGAACCTCTAGTAGGTTGAGAGAGCGGAGAGCACATCGAAGGGCGCAGATTGCTTAGAAGTGGCGGGGAAGGGTAATTCGAGAATTTGATAAGCAGGAGAAGAATCGATAGAATAAGAAAACGACACCACAAATGACAGAGGAAATAGAAGGTCAGATGGGACCCCAAGGAATGGAAGGGTTTGTTAAGCAATTTAGGCAAGTTTATAAGAGCCTAGCCCTAAGAGAAAAGGGAGAAAATTCCAATGAGGAGGATGCATGCCCTGAGGAGGAGTCTGATGTGGAGCTACATGTTGTGATGGAGAAACTATTCCAAGAGAGTCCGACAACCATAACACAAGTTCATCCTATTCCCCAAGCTTCAAGTACGACTAGTCCTAACCTTCCCCTGGTACTCTATCATCCATTTGATAATTTCTTTATTAAGTTACGAGAGTTTATCAAGTTGAGTAGTACTAAATCCACATTATAGTTATCTACTAGAAACAGTGCTGGTAGTGGAATATCTCAGCTAGGAAGCAGAGGTTTTGTTTTAGTACCACCAACACAAGGAAAGATGGCAGGATCGTTCACCTGATACCCAGAATTCTCTGGAAAAGGTAACGACGACGTAGAACAACACTAGTATCTCTACGAAGCAATTTGGAGGGCTCGAAAGACACCAGATGAAGTTAATTTACTTGAGTTTCAAACCACATTAAGGGAAAGAATTTTACACTGGTTCATCAAATGGTTAGGAGCACACCAGAACCTAGCAATAGATGATGTTAAGAAAGAATTCGTCCAATAATTCAAGCTGCCTCAGAAGAACCAAAAAGGATTATATGAGCTATGGGAAATCAAACAAAGAGAAGGAAAAAACCTGTGATTTGATGAGAATATTTAAAGACGCGATTGGAAAGCTAAGTTACCCAATCGATCCAAATCACCAACGGGACTGGTTCATCATAGCACTCCTACCATTGACAAGGACATCATTGACACAAAAAAATATTGATACCCTTCAAGATGCTCTGGAGCAAGCAATGAAAATAGAAGCAATGGTGGGATACCCACAAGAGTTCAAAGGAGGGGCAATGGTACAAGATCCATCCATACTAGGACTACAACATCAAATAGCTAGTTTGACGAAGAAACTGAAAGATATTCAACTGGTACGACCCGCAAGGCCCAACGTGTGGTGCAAACACTGCATGATGGAAGGACACGTAGCCACAGAATTGATCCGGATTTATGCAGGAACGCAACAGAATAAACATATAACCATAAATATAGAGATGCAGCGGAAATAACACTTCATTTCATTAATATCAAAGAACTGAAATTTGCTTACAGACAATGGAAATAAAACTAGCTAGGGCGCTGGTAGCTATCTCTGAGAAGAGATGTGGCGGCTACAGGCCTCTGAAATGTGTTACAATGAGGCTCGAGGGCCTATTTTTCATTTAGAAACAATGGGAAATCCTAGCTTTCCCAAAACCTAACCACAGGAGATGAAACGCCAAAACTATGGGCCACAGATTTGGGTAAATTGGACCTCTAACTTCACAGGGCGTAACTTTGGCATACGATCTCGTTTGACGCGTACATACCTCGTTAGAAAGATGTTTATCCGCCTATCCGAGGACTACCAAATTTAGGAATGAGCAACATGGGTATGTGGATCTCGTTTTCCCAAAAACGTCGTTTAGGGCCTCAAAACGACTCTAAGAAGTTCAGGACCCAAAAAACTGCTAAAAATAGTAAACTGTGCCGAAACTGAAAAACTGAAAGAGACAATGGTGGAGCCCCAAGTGGAATAGGCGAGTGACCACCAATATCCACCTGGAACATTCCTCCCCCCTTAGGAAGCAATGGTCCCCATTGCGTTAAGTTCCTCCATGAGATGAGGAAATTTCTGTTGAACTTGGTCCCTGGTGAACCACTTTCCTTGGTGCAGGAGTTGGCCAGCTTTGACAACCCGATATAGTTGGATCTTCTGTTGGCGAGTGTTCTTGATTTGCATGTCCATGATACAATCTGTGGTGCCCTGTTCCATGCAATTTGGATTTAAATTTGTTGGTGTGAGTTGTTCTGCAATGTCCGAGGTGTCCAGTAGAGGTGGGAAGTAAGGATGAAGGGGATCCACATTGAAGACTGGGTGCAGACCAAGGAATGGTGGAATACTGAGCTCGAAGGCATTATTCCCTACAGCCTTGGTGATGGTGTACGGCTCGTATCGGAGCGGGCGAAGCTTGCGGTGGGGTCCAGTGAGGCGCTCCTTCTGTAAATGTAGCCATACTTTGTCGCCCACCTGGAAGTTGTGTGGCACCCAGTGTTGATCATGGTGTTGCTTGTACTTGGCATTGGCTCTATCCAATATATCATGAAACTGTTGGTGGATGTGTTGAATGCACTCGATGAAGCTACTTTCTTTGTCAACTTCAGACTGGACATGAGCTGAATCGGCCTGAGTAGTTGCAAATGGCATGGCTACATCAATGGGACATAGTGGCTGGAATCCCAATCCCACCTGAAAGGGGCTATGTTCGATTGAACTGTGGAGAGCCCGATTATAAATATGTTGTACATAGGGGAGGCTCTCGTCCCATGTGTGTGGATGCTTTGAATTGTACATGCACAAAATGTGTACAATCATTCTGTTGACGACCTTTGTCTGGCCATCTGTTTGGGGATGGAAAGATGTGGACTTGGTGAGCTTGGTATCCAACATTGACCAGAGGCTGGACCAAAATGTGCTGAGGAACCTGCTATCCCGATCTGATATGATAGACTGTGGGATCCCAAAGTGCACCCACACTCGTTCAAAGAAGAGTTTAGCAGTGGCTTCTGCTGTGATATTCTTCTTGGAGGCCGCCATAATGGCCATCTTCGAGAATCTGTCGACGACCACAAAAACACAGTCATTTCCCTGCTTAGTAGAAGGCAGGCCCGACATGTAATCCATGGAGATGGATTCCCAAGGTCGACTAGGGGTAGGTAGAGAAGTATATAGGCCTTGCTTCTTGATGGTCGGTTTGGCAATGGCACAAGCAGTGCAGGATCTGATGTGCTTCTCGACATCCTTTCGAAGGTTCGGCCAATAGAAATACTTCTGCAGGATTGCTACTATTTTCTCGACCCCAAAATGCCCAACGACTCGACTGTAGTGTGCTTCCCATATCATCTTGGCACGCTCGCTTGAAGGAACACAAAGGTGTCACATGTGACATAAAAGTGCATCTTGGAGGTGAAAATTTGGAACTTGTGTACCCCCTAAGAGTGCCTTGTAAGTGTGGCCAAATTCTGGGTCACTCTCATAGAGAAGTGGCCAATCAGAAGTCTTGTGCCCACAAGAGTTGAGCACAGTGGTGAGCGCCACGATCGGTGGTCGGCTGAGGTAGTCTGCAACATGATTGGTGCTACTCATCTTGTACTTGATGTTGAAATGAAACTGTTGCAGATATGTGGACCACTTCTAATGGCGATCATTCTGCAACTTCCCTTGTGTCTGTATGAACTGCAGGGGCCGGTGGTCTGTGTGGATGATTGTTTCCTTCCCCAAAATGCAATGCTTCCATTGTCGACAGGCTTGCACAATGGAATACATTTCTTTGTCATAGGTGGGATACTTGCGAACTGTCTCAGACAATGTCTCACTGTGATATGCCACTGGATGTCCCTGTTGAGTAAGAACTGCCCCAATAGCATAGTCGGAGGCATCTGTCTCGATCTCAAATGGCTGTTGCAAGTCTGGTAAAGTGAGCACTGGGGCAGAACAGAGGCGGTTTTTCAGTTCTGTGAACGCCTTCTGTTGAGGTTCTGACCAAAAAAAATTTGCTCTCGCTCCTCCCTTGGTGACTTGACTCAAGGGCCAAGTGATATGAGAGAATCCCAACACGAACCTCCGATAGAAATTAGCAAGACCCAGAAAGCTGCGAAGCTTTGTTATAGTGGTTGGGGCTGGCCAATCCTGAATGACTTGGATCTTGGCTGGATCCACATGCACCCCCCTTTCATCAATAATGTATCCCAGATATTGAACCTGGGTCATGCCAAAAGTGCACTTCTCCAAATTGGCACACAACTTGTGTTGCCGCAGTGTTTGGAAGACTTGTCGGATGTGGTGAAGGTGCTCTTCCCAAGTCTGGCTAAAGATCAGAATATCATCCAAGTACACCACTACAAATGAGTTGGTGAATGGCCGCAAGATGTCATCCATCATCCTCATGAAGGTGGCGGGAGCATTCGTCAACCCGAAAGGCATGACCAGCCATTCGAAAAGACCTTCCTTGGCTTTGAAGGCAGTCTTCCACACATCGGAGGGTTCAATTGGTACCTGGTGATACCCAGACTTCAGGTCGATCTTGCTGAAATATTTTGCACCTTTGAGTTGGTCCAGAAGGTCATCAATCCGTGGGATTGGGTACCTATTCCGGACGGTGATCTTGTTCAGCGCCCGATAGTCAATACAGAGTCTCCATGTCCCATCCTTCTTCTGTACCAACACGATCGGGCTCCCACAGGGCGATGAACTTGGTTTGATGTGACCTTTCTGCAACAGCTCCTGAATCTGCCTCTTGATTTCATCATTTTCCAGAACAGAGCGTCGATAGATCGGTCCATTGGGTAGTGGCGCACCTGGGGTCGGATCAATCGGGTGCTTGACCTGGCAGTGCAGAGGAACCCCTGTGGGTGAGGTGAAGATGTCCCCATACTCCTCCACGACCTTATCCATTTGTTGTTGTCATTCGGAAGGGAGCCACATGCAGGTTAGGTAAGAGTATAGTCTTCTTCTTGCCACAGGGGTGGATCATCGGGAAAACAAATTTTCTAGTTTGGGGAAATGGCTTGAACGTTGTTTTGTAGTAACCAAAGAGATAGCGGTCTGAGGTGGTACCTACGAAAGTTGCTACATGCAACTTATTTCCCAAAGTAATAATAACAGCCCGAGGTCGAGACTCATACACGGCATGACGCTTCCACAAGTATGGTTGTCCTAATAATACATCAGAAACATCAATAGGAGCAACGTCACATAATACCTCATCCGTGAAGGGCTTGATGCTATAGGGAAGGCGACACTGCCGGCTGACGCGGAGATCTCGTCCTTGGTGAAGCCACTCGATGGTGTATGGATGTGGGTGAGCTGTGGTCGGCAAGCCCAACCGCTTCACGGCGTCTGCTGAAATGAGGTTATTTTGGCTCCCATTGTCGACAATGAACTGTACCGGGGAGACCTTTACCCACATCTGGGAGCGGAAGAGACGTTCCTCCTCCTCTGGATCTTCCGGTAGTGGCAACAGTGGTGTTGGGCTCCACATCAATAATCTGTTTCCCTTTTTCATTCCCCTTTTCAGGTTCTGATTCGGAGTTAGAGCATGTGTCTGACTCAGAAGCCCTCATCTCGGCCACTAGCGACTGCTTGGCCCGACACTCACTTGTGTTATGAGTGGAGCTCTTATGGAACTCACACCACTTTCCCGTGTCCTTCTTTGGCTTTGCGGTGCTGTTCTTTTCTTGTGGCTTCGATGAGTTGTCTTTAGCCGCCATGCCTTGGCTCGGTCCTTTGTTCTGCAGTTTGGAAGCACCTTTCCCTTGCTTTTGATTCGCAAATCCAAAGTCTCGCTTCTTCTGCTTGAATTTCTGCTCAATCTTGGCAGCATACCGGTATGCCGTACCAAGCGAGGAGATGTCGAGGAACTCCATTTCCTCCTGAATGTATCTGTGCAGACAGCTGCGATACCTTAGCACCAAATGTTTCTCTGAATCTTTGATACCCAACTTTGTGCGCAGGGTATGGAACAGATTCGTCAGCTCGTGCACATCTTGATCCCTTTGTTGTCGCAGCGTGGTCCATTGTATGTAATTGTCCTCATAGCTCCCCACGGGATAGTACTGTTCCTTGACGGCGTCTCGGAAAGAATTCCAAGTTGGTACGGCCGAGAACAGAGAGGGTTCTGTCTGGTCCTTGTTCTCACAGTAGGTTTCCCACCAGTCCTTAACATGGGGGTAGCTTTGAGGAGTGCAAAAATAATCTTCTCCCGGTCTGAAAAGTCATGAACCGAGAAATATCCTTCTAACAGATTCAACCATCTATCTACGGCATCCGCGTCTATTTGACCCTCAAATATGGGAATGTCAAAATTTACTTGTACCTTAAAAGGAGTCGTGCCTCCAGAGTGGCTGCTGGATGCAGATGCGCCGCCGGTGGGTAGCCGTTGAAGGATCTGAGCAAAGTTATCCATCATCGCGTTTCTTTGTTTTTCGAGGGCCTCCTCGAGCAATATTTTGATAGGATCTCCTGCTCCCTCATCTTTCTTTTCATCCCCCATGGGCGTCCGTCGAGGTTTGCGAGGCTGATATTGCAAAGGTTCCACCAGATCAAGCCCTAGCTCCTTATACCCCGACCTCGTTGGGGACATGCAAAGAAGGATCGAGAAAAAACAGACCCCTCTGATACCACTAATCCAGATTTATGTAGGAACGCAACAGAATGAACATATAACCATAAATGCAGAGATGCAGCGGAATTAACACTTCATTTATTAATATCAAAGAACTAAAATTTGCTTACAGACAGAATGGAAATAAAACTAGCTAGGGCGCTGGTAGCTATCTCTGAGAAGAGATGTGGCGGCTACAGGCCTCTGAACTGTGTTACAATGAGGCTCGAGGGCCTATTTATCATTTAGAAACAATGGGAAATCCTACACAGCCAAAACCCTAACCCTAGGAGATGAAGCGCCAAAACTATGGGCCCCGTTTGGGTAAATTGGTGTTTCAACTTCCCAGGGGCGTAACTTTGGCATACGATCTCCGTTTGACACGTACCATACCTCGTTAGAAAGATCTATCCGAGGAATAAACAATTGGAATGAGCAACATCATGGACCCATGTTGCTCTCCGTTTTCCCAAAAAACGTCGTTTAGGGCCTCAAAACGGCTCCGGAAGTTCAAGACCCGAAAAACTGCTAAAAATAGTAAACTGTGCCGAAACTGAAAAACTGAAAGAGACAATGGTGGAGCCCCGAGTGGAATAGGCGAGTGACCACCAATATCCACCTGGATTAAGAATGTATGAGGTTATGGGGAGAAAACGTTGGAACTTCAGCGGCCGAAACGCAGGGGGCTCCACCAATCGGTGGAGTTATGCAAATAAATACTCAAGGGCTATACCAACGCAACCCCACTTCTCAGGGTTCCCCAATCAACATAATCAAACAACAGAAGAATGATGCGATATATGTAAAGGTATTGGTCATCCTCCACGACTGTGTCCAATTCTGAACAAATAGTCAAATGTTCCAAACAATGTTTACTGTGAATTTTGTGCCTCTATAACTCATAATAAGGAGCAATGTAGAACCCTTGATGCATTGGCAGAATGATTAGATAGGTCGTCCTATAGAATAAATGAGACTCCAAGGGGGCGAGGAGGAGGAATGAGAGGTAGTAGAACTGGAGGAAGAGGACCAGTAAGGTGTTATAACTGTGATCAGGAAGGTCATGTAGCGAGAGAATGTCCGCTGCCCAGGAGACCATGGTGCTCTCAATGCAGAGTCAATGCACATGCTACTGAAGATTTCCCAGAGCTGATTAAGAGGTGGGAAGAGAGAGCCAAAAAAATGGGAGCTAACCAGGTTAATGCAGAACCAAGGATAGTAGAGACTCAGCCTTTACAAAGTGTAGCTATAGTCACGCAAGGAGGGAAGAAGACAGGAGAGGATGCATAAGACATGGACCTAATAAAGCTAATTAAACCTGCATCCCTAAAGAAAGCTTTCATCCAAGACTGACAGAAGCAGTACTTTAAAGAAGCACCAGGAACATTCTCACAAATAGGAAGACATCAGAGTATGGAACTTCCGCAACAATCTAGTGACAAAGGAAAGATAATCCATACATGCACACCTACAGAAGAGTGGTTCCGACTGTTCCTAAAAATTGTAAACAATGGACATATGTTGTAACAATTAAAGAAAAATCTCGAAATGGTCGTCCAAGGAGGATTAGGACTTGGAGACTTAGGTAACTCATCTGAAAAATATATAAGACGAGTAAAAATAAATAAGAGAAGGACTGGAAAGGAGTTCCGCTTAAACACTCAAGTTGCGGGATTCCAAATCAGAGACACAATGCTAGATCTCAAATCAGATGTCAACATTCTGCCATGAAAGATATGGGAAGCACTGGGAAAACTAAAGCTGTCATACTCACCAATGCAGCTCAGAATGGAAAATCAATACTATATTGTACCGATAGGAAGGTTGAAGGAAGTTAAGGTTGACGTTGTGGGAGTAAAGACCTATACGAAATTTTAAGTAATATATATCATGGGTGAAAAGGACCCTTATCCTGCCTTGCTGGGGATAGATTGGGCCTTTGAAAATTATGCATTCATTGATTTAAAGAAGGAATTAATGATGTTCGGAGATGGTGGAGTCAGAGTAGTTCAGCCATTGGACCTGTATCAAGGACCCCGATACATAGAGACTGTTGAAAATAGAGAAGACACATAGCTTCTAGATCAACTCTACCAAATGACAGCAGGAAGGAGAGAAGATTACATTAATCCTACAACAGGAGGAACAGTGAGCTGGAGAAGTGTTTAGAGTTTTGACCTAGGATTAGAAGTAGCTTGGGATGATTGGCAGCATGGAAGATATGAAATCAACACCAAAAGATGTGTCAACATTTGTGGAGTCAACTAGATTGGTACAGAGGTAAGAGAATACCCAACTCTTTCAAATATGCAAGCTGTGAATACCTTTTTTTACCAAAGTGGAAGACAAAGTACCAATAGAAAATAGAGTCCCTCTCATGGACATAGCACTACAATCCACTTCAGCAAGGTGGTGGGCAACCCATTGCAACTCACTTTTGCAATGGGAAGATATTGCCAAAGAATTGAGAACAAGATTTCATGTGGCTTCAGGACCGCAACTGGGAGAAAAGTACCGAGGGAATTCTGATCCCCTAGCACATCTAAGCACTTGCGAGTATAAGTGGAAGAAAGAGGGATATCTAGAATCTTTATGGGCACACAACTTCATACATTCACTAGACACCATTCCACAAGCTTGGTACCCAACAGAAGAGAAGAAGAGAGGAACAGGTACCTGGGAAAAAGTTTGAAAAAATTTACGCATTGTTTTTCTTTCAAAGGAGACATAGAACAAGCTACAGATACCCTTCAGGTAATTAAAAGAATATTTTTCTTCCCAGAGCTTCAGGAGAGTGAAGAAATATCTTTATCAGAGCAAAAAGTTAAAGATACCGTATCATGTAAAAGGATATATCGAGGGATAGATGATGATGATTTAGAGAATCTTTGAAATCTATAATTTGAAGAAAAGGAAGGGGAACGAGAGATACAAGAAGAACCAACTACTGAGGGATTTCACCTGTTACCCTTGAAGACAAAGAAGCAGAATATTGGAAGCGTAGAGAAGCCCAAGATTGCATCCATCGGAGATTATTTGGATACAGTGACAACAAAAGAAATCTTTGACCTACTACAAGAGTACGGACACTTATTCCCTTCTTTAGTAGCAAAGCTCAAAGGAATAAAAGGATATCTGGGGGAGATGCGCATTGTCCTAAAAATAGATTCAAGGCCAGTAAAACATAGACCTTACCGCCTGAATCCGAGAGTAAAAGAAAAGGTTAAAGTAGAGATAGACAAAATGTTTTATGCAGGCTTGATTTTTCTAGTTGAGGAAGCGGAATGGATCAACCCAATTGTGATACAAAGTAAAAAGGATAAATCATAAATTAGAGTATGTGTGGACTACAGAATTATAAATAATGCATGCATTCATGATCCGTTCCCAACTCCATTTAGTGACGAAGTTCTTGACAATGTAGCGGGGAACAAAGCATACTCATTCACGGATTGCTTCTCAAGATATCACTAGGTGAGAATAGAATAATAAGACAAAAGAGACACCACTTTCACAACAGAATGGGGATCATATGCCTATCATGTCATGCCTTTTGGGCTAAAGAATGCATCAGCTGTTTTTTCATGAATAGTAATAGCAACATTCAAAGACTATATCCATAAGTTCCTAGAAGTATACATGGATGATTGGACAATGTATAATATATTAAATAACCATGCAACTCTTCTCAGGATAATGTTTGATAGGTTTAGACAGCTTCAAATTTCTCTAAATCTCAAAAAGTGCATCTTTGCAGTACCTTTTGGAACACTTTTAGGACATGTCGTCTACAAGCAAGGTGTATGTGTGGACCCCGCGAAAGTGGCGGTAGTTGTGAACATGGAAGCACCAGAGAATTTAAAGCAGTTGAGGTCACTACTGGGACACACTAGATACTACAGGAGGTTCATTTGCAACTACACAAAAATCACAACATCAATAGAAAAGTTATTGCGGAAGTCAGAACAATTCATATGGAACGATGGATGCACTAAAGAATTGGACAAGTTGAAAGAGAAACTAGAAAGTGCACCTATCTTGGAACACCCCAATTGGGCTAAACAATTTCATGTCCACATTGACGCTTCAAGTATTGCTTTGGGAGTGGTGCTTGCTCAGCCAGGAGAAACCTCCATAGATCACCCAATATACTTCGCAATCAGCAAGTTGTCAACGATAGAAAGGAATTATAAACAAGGGAAAGGGAGGCTCTTGCTATGGTATACTCTCTACATAAATTTTGCCACTACTTATTGGGAGGCACATTCAACTTCTTCACAGATCACTCAACACTAAAATATCTGGTAAGCAAACCTGTACTGGAAGGCAGAATCTGTAGATGGCTCCTACTATTTCAAGAATTCACTTTCGAAGTAATAGTAAAACAAGGAAGGCTAAATGTTGGTCCTGACCATTTGTCACGATTAGAGAACGGGGAAAACAAGGGACCGCTTGATAACTAGCTGTCAGAAGGTGATCTCTTCCAAGTAGAAGCCATCCTATATTATCTAGAATAGGTAGTAGGAAAATGCCCATCAGAATACATGACAACCCAAAAAATACATCTAGTAGTTAAAGCGGTCAAGTATCAACTCATAGCAGGGCAGGTATATAAAATGGGCCTAGATCATATCCTTCGAAGATGTGTATTAGATCACGAAAGAGAAGACATCTTGTGGGAGTGTCACAACAGAGTTTCAGGAGGCCGTGTTGGCGCAAAACCCATCGCAAGGAAAATACTACACGCAGGATTATGGTGGCCCACTATGCACAAAGATAGTAAGGAATATGTGAAGAAATGTGATGTCTGCCAAAGAACTAGGTGACTGTCACATCATGATGAGCTACCCCTGCAACCCATGAGGGCTATGCAGGCATTTTAGAAATGGGTCATCGACTTCATAGGACTAATTGCACCAACGATGCGACACTCGTAGGCAAGATATATAATCACCACAACTGACTACCTCACAAGATGGGTAGAGGCGACACCTGTAAGGGACAATACATTAGACACGGCAGCTAGATTTATTTTTGAGAACATCATTAGCAGGTTTGGCTGTCTAAGGAGCCTAACAAGTGATCAAGGCACACATTTCATTAATGCTACAATTAAATCACTGCCGGAAAACTTTATGATACAACACCACAAGAGCAACCCGTACTACCCTCAGGAAAATGGAACCGTCGAGGCCTTCAAGAAAATCTTGGAGAAAGGACTAAAAAAGATATGAAATCCTAACCATGATGACTGGGATGAAATAATACCAGCCACGTTATGGGCATACAGGATAACCATAAAGAGACTGCATAATCAAACTCCATTCCAGTTGGTATACGAGAAAGAGGTTGTAATACCAACCGAGTTTATCATACCAAGCCTCTTAATTGCTTCAAAAACACACATGACAGAGGAAGGCTCCATCTCTGCACGCCTCCATGAATTGCGGGAACTTGAAGAAGATATATTTCTGGTGGGTTTCCATCAATCAGTAAAAAAACAATGACAAAAATCCTGGCATGACCACCACATCAAACACAAAACATTTACTATTGGTGGAAAAGTATTGCTCTATGACAACGAATTCCAGAAGTTCCCGGGGAACTCAGAATGCACTGGGTGGGATCGTATTACGTCATAGAAGTAAGAGACTTAGGCGTGGTCAGGCTAGCACGACTATATGGAGAAATGCTTCAAGGATGGGTGAATGGCACATGCCTGAAACCCTATCATCAGTTAGCACCACAATCATTTTAATTTTAAAATTACTCTAGCACCCGAGAAAAGTGAGTAGATTAGAGTCAATAACTCTCTCGTAACTGAGATGAGCCATAGAATTGGTTATGTTTTAATCTTTTTAGTCCATTAGAGTAGGAATCCTTCATAAGAAACCCTCAAAGTCGCACAAAAACAGTAATCACCCTGTTGCAATGTGAAGACCACATCGCAACCAATTGTGGTCGGGGGAGAGTCTACAGTGTTACATAGCCTAAGCGTGTCAACCATCATTCACTCATAATGACCCATCATACCGTTTTCAGTCTGTAAGATCACTTGAATTTTAAAATTAATTGACGTAACGAATAACCCCCATACCGTAATAAAGTTGTCATATTAAGCCATAATTATTACCCATCAGGCCTACTCGATTTCAGAAGCCAGCATCAACACTATCAAATTACACCTCACTCCGGTAACTAATCACACGATTATAGCTGTGGGGAAATAAAACAATAATTAATTAGTTATGGTGTTGCATCAACATCATTCATGCCAGTAATACTAATTAACCCGCATGAAGGAGGGAAACAATAGAATGCCGGAAAATTCCAAGTTATCAGAGAAAGAAATGGCTATAACGATAATCCCGACTTCAACAACATAAATTCACAGCAGTATACTAGTAGCAACAGTTATAGTATACAACAGAAGGAAGAAAATGACGAAGATGGCTATCTCAGTCGTTGAACCGGAGCTCGATGGAAGAATTCAAAGAGTGGAGTCACTGATAGGCAAATATGACAATGCCTCGCTAATAGATACTGACTTCACAAACTCATACCAGTTCCCAGCAATAAAGAGGCAGGTGTACATTAAAAATTATGTGAAGGAGGGAGGAGGTGAAGCAGCGAAGGTGCACCCAAAATTCAGAGGAATCCAAAGATCAACAATCCTGCACCTCAGAAGCCTTCCGGTATTTGGGACGTCGGGAGCAGCAATGCAGTGTACCAAGTTCTTAATTAGCAGAATTCAAAATGGATCATTATGACTTGGGAGGGAGATACCAATTCATGCGGAAGACATACATAGGCTCACAGGGTTATCAGTTGCAGGAAACGACGTCTTATCGACCTTTCAAAATACTTCCAAGAGAGCTAAGAAGATAGGAGATTGCGACTACTACAGAAAGTATGAGACAAGGAGAGGAGGAAAGGGAGCTAAAATTTAACTCATAAACAACCCAGCAGTAAAATTTGCCTACTATTTGATCGTTGGGAAAAAGATGAGGCATTACACCAAGGGAGAATGAACCCTTGACACAATCTCAGTCGCGGAGCATTGCATTCAGGGAGCACAGCTGAATTGGTGCACTTTCTTGTTACATGAACTGTTTAAGGCTTACAAGGACAACTACAAGCGAGCCACAATATTTATATATGGTTACCAGATCATGGCGATCACAATGTGGAAGTGGAGTCGACCAAGAATCAGAGCACTTGCGGAGATCACGCAAGACCAAACGATGGCACTAAGGTTCACGCCATGGAAGATATCAGGGGACCCAAGCACCAAAGAGGTCAATGAGGAAGCTTTTGCAACCTGGTAGAGACAGATGGTCGATGTAGTTAGAAGTCAAGAAAGAATTCCAAGAAGCTTGTTAGATAGATACTTCCTACCAAGTTGCATTGATGAAACCACCTTCCATAAGAAGCCATTGACGTTCCAAATAACGGAAGAGGCCTTCCACATAGAATTTTCTTCATGGCCACGAGCGACAATGGAGATCAGAAGCGGGATCCCAGTTTACTCGTTTGATGCAATTTTACCTAAAGCACTTTCGGGGGAGACACTGGAAGAAACAGTGAAGATGATCTCCCAAATACAACTGCGACCACTACTAGACCAACTGGACACATGGGTCAAAGGCTTCAATAAGGTAATAGAAACTCTCAGCCTCACATCTACTATGTTTCCAACTTTTTCTAAATTTCAAACATTGAATTCTGCATCCCCATCCACCACCACCCCCATCCTAACTGCACTACCATCTACCACATTCCACTCCCCTTCATTGCCTACTGTCACTCCAATCCGCAAAACCAAGCCAACTAAACCCCCAATACTAGCCCGAACCGTGGGACCTGAGCAAGTATTCGATCTCGTCGGAGAAGACCAAACCCATCCAATAGTGACGGGAATGTTAATTCAAGAAGAACCAGAGGTCACCACCTAGACCACCTCTGCATTACCAGTATTTGATCCATCATCAGTTCTCAACATATAAATCTCATCGCCACTCCATATGCACAATTCATCACTGCACACCTCGTTCACAGTCCAAGGACCACCCCACCCACACTCTGCCCACCTCTACAACCATTTTAGATCTGATACCACCAGGGAATCTAACGAATGTTGATATCGAGGCAGAGGTTAACTCGGGTACAGCTGGAGTACCTGAGGTTGACCAAACCACAGTGGGAAAGGGCACCTTTTTAGAGTTATTAATCCATGAAGGGTCCCTCATTTTCGATACAACCCCAACCACACTAGAGCCAAATCTTTCCCAGCAATCCAATTTATCGATGCAATAGTTCATGCCATCTAATAGTCTACACATTCCTGAACCTCAGTCGTCGCAACAAATTCAATCGACATCCCCACAGGGAGATTCTGAAAGATTAATTTCCAGCGGGCAACCGCACACAGAAAGACATCCAAGCCAAGAGATGTCGAGCAGTGGGAGCATGCAAAGTTGGGGACCTAGCCAACTGTTTAGTTTCATCCACACGACATCACGACAAGCACAGGGTCTACACAACGACCTATTGCAGATATTTGAGCAGCAAAAAAAACAAATTATTGTGCTTACTGATGAGTGCAATCAACTCCAACGCGAGAAGGATAACCTATAACATCAACTGGACCAAGTAACAGAGGTCTTTAAAGACCTATGGTTGACCGTCACTGCCCTGGATAGCACAACACACGCATACATTTCATCATGCTCACTGGCCGAAAGATCCATTCAAGTCAAAATGGCAAGTACGAGCCTGGACCGAGCAAACTAGGAGCTAAAAGAGGTGTCGACGACAAGGTCAACATTACTAGATCCCTCTATAGTATATGCCGAGAAATTAGTGGAGAGGCAAAGATAAATGCAAAACATAAAGGACACACTCATAACAAAAACCAAGGAAGCATACAACCTATTGGAGCAACTACACAAATTCTTAAATTATCTAACAATGAAGGCACAACTAGTTTCCAAGCAATTGTAGAAGATTGTCCTTGAAATCAAGGGGACCACAGATCCAGTCAGCAGAACCCAACTGTATGACCAAGTAGACATACTTGAATAAAAAATTCAGGCCATCGAGGAACACTCAGCAACAACAAAGCAACTTCTCAGGGACCTATGACAACCTGTGAAGCAAAAATTAGAGGCAATTCAACAACTGGTGGGTAAAGCCGAACCCAAAATCCAGGAAGTGTTCAACAAACTGACGCAGGTAATGGATGTGAATCAGGCCGATAGAATCGTCAATGAAATGGAGCATGTGATTAAGGAATGGCATCAAGCCATATCTGAATTCACAAAGCTCAGAACAAAAATAATGAACAAGGTTCCCGAGTTCAGGCCTTTGTTGGAACAGGGCAAACCAGAACAAGAAAAGACAAAGACGAAAACAACAAGAGAAACTAGGCCAACACTAGAAGTTGATAGACCACCAGAAGCCACAATGGCAGGAAAACATTTACTCGGGATGAGTCAATAGCATGTGGTCGAGGCCTGTTGGGGCCTTTATTTTGGACAGAACAATTTTTGAGTTGCGGAGAGCCGGAAGACAGGTGGCGAAACGTAATCAAGATAGGCAAGGATTTGTCACGGTTGCGGAAAGCTGGAAGACAGGTGGCGAAGCGTAGATAGATAACAACACAAATGGCAGAGATGGGAGACAAGAAACAAACAGTAGAACTCCTAGTGATGAAGATGAAATAGAAGGTAGCGGACCACAAGGGGACAGTCGAACGCAAAAGGGGCAAAGACCGATAGTGTCAGTTGGGAGGAAAAAATAGGAAGGAAAGAAGTGACTCTAGAGTTAATTAATTAGCCATTCTGAGAGAGAGGCTGATAGGAGAGTAGATCCCAGGGAGAGCTATGTGGACCCTTTTGTATTGAACTGAAATGTAATAGACTTTGCGGAGTATGTTTATGCTGTTTTAAGCCAAGACTAATGGAATCATACTATTGTTGTGTTGTATATTGTGAATTGGTTGATGCTTAATTGATTATGATGAATGTATACCTATTTTAAATTTTAAATTCAGTACTCTGAACATGTGTGATGAATGATAGCTTGCTTCCTAGAGTTGTGATACATATATGTCTTCTGTATGCTTGTACATATGATTTGTGATAGTAATCTTTCCTCAATGCCAGTGATCTAGCCTCTAACCTCAGTAAAGTTGCGACACGCCTCGGGTGAGACTCCCTGCTCCCTCAAGCAGGGTGAAAATGTTGGCGTTGTCCTAGACTACAACGGAAACCTTGTTGGCCTCAAGAATGAACCTGGGTCTTGCCCAGAGACCTCATTTTTCGCCAACAACCTTACACCATCACCAAGGTTATGGGTGATAATTATTTTGAGCTCGATATCTCCCCATTCCTTGGCATGCACCTAGTGTTCAATGTGGACTTTCTTCGACCATAATTTCCAACATTGTTGGACACATCAGAAATTCCAAAGAAGTTGACACCATCATAGCTCAACCACAATTACATTAAACAAGCCACAAATGACCAGATCATGGATACAAAGATTAAGAAAAGTTTTCAATAGAGGATCCAACTGTATTGGGTTTTTAAAGTAGGTTAGCTCCTGCACTAAGGAAAGTGGCTCACTAGGGACCTTGTTTAGTATAAGTTTCCTCATATCATGTAGACACTCAATGTAATGGATACCATTGCTTCCTAAGGGGGGAGGACTAATACAAGTGGATATTAGAGGATACACACATGTTCCACTAGCTCACAACATGATTTTCCTATTTTGGCAGTCTTATATTTTTGGCAGTTTTTAGTTCCTAACCTCTCGGATCCTTTTTGAGGCCCTAAACTACATTTTTTGGGGAACATGTAGTCAAAATTTGTTCTCCTTGGATAGACCATTCTAATGAAATATTATGCGTGCCAAAAAGAGATCATATGCCAACGTTATGACCCTGGGAAGTTGACATTCTGACTTACCCCATCAGGGCCCATAAGCCTTTCATGTTTCATCTCCTAGGGTTAGGGTTTTCGATGTTTAGGATTTTTCGTTGTTTCTTCATGATAAATCGGCCTTTGAGCCTTATTGTAACGTAGTTCATGAAGGCAAGTAACCATCACATATATTCTCAGAGATAAGCTACCATTCATCAAGCTAGTTTGCTTTCATTCGACATGCAAACAATTTCAACATTGGGTATTTACTAATTGAAATTCAATTTCATTGTATTTCTTTGTTTCTATTTTAAATTTGTATTTCACTTTGTTCCTTCATAAATTTGGATCTTTTTTCATCTAGTCAGACCTTCAGACGAGAGGCATCAACATCAAATGAACCAGACACAACATTAACAAAACCCACCTCAAGCCATAAACACAAGGAGTTTTACATATGTTGGAAATTAATCAAGGATGGGCTACATGCAATTTGCATTGATTGCATAAGGTGGTAATGCCTTAATCATGTCCCACATCACTCAATTTTGGGTTGAACAATTGAAGGACATGGGGCTGGGATTTGATACACTTATGTGTGCATGGTTCATTGATCCTTTAAATTTTATAAGGATGATGTTAGCCCAAATTTATTTAAGCTCTCTTGATTGTTTGTTAAATATTGACATTTTTCCTTTATTTTTTAAATTTAAATTATAGCATTTATGGGTGTTACAGGTTCTAGAGCCAGGAAAGGGGAGAGCATGGTGGATAAAGTTTGCATTGTTTCTTCCAAGTGACAAAAAATGTGGTGAAAGAATTGGTTATGTCTTAGAGAATCAATCTCTTTAAGTACCTAGCTAGAGGTCAAGTCATAGTTCTTGGGGATTCCACCATAATCATCAAACCTTTAGACTAGATAAGAGCTTCCTCCTTGCACACTTTGGAATTCATTGTTTCTTAGGGAATTGATATATTTAAGGACCTAGCTAGAGGTGAAGTCATAGTTATTGGGTATTCCACCATAATCATCAAAAATTTAAGCTAGATAAGAGCTTCCTTCTTGCACACTTTGGCTTGTATTTATTTAAAAACATTTATGCTTCTCAAAAATTTTGACGCCACCTTCTTTTTCTAGGTTAAGTACCCATTCAATTACATAATGAATGAGATGATGAACCAAGGTGCTTATGTTTTTAAAATAACCCTTCATGTTCAATGCCAATTGGATGAGAGATCATCATTCACCCATATTCCATGATATTAAAATCCAAAGTGTTTTTTTGGGGCGGGGGGGGATTAAAACCAAAGGATTTTAGGTTTTTTTGGGGGGGGACTAAAATCCAAAGAGATTTTAGGGTCTGGAGAGGGGGGAGGGGGGGGATTAAAATCAAAGTGATTTAGGTTTGGGGAGGGGTCTTGTTGTCACCCTCTTCATCATAGAAATGATGCATAAATATGTCACATGTCAACTCTCCAAATCTCCTATTTGTCTGCGTATAACACACACACACGTACATATATATATATATATATATATATATATATATATATATATATATATATATATATATATATATATATATATATATATATATAATTGGTAGGATAGATATGATATGATTGCCATGCCTTGAACTTCCTCACTCACCTTCAACACAAGTTTATGTGAGTGAAAATTCGATTTGGATGGATCTAAATATGCATGTGTTTTTTTCTTGATAAAAAAATTATTCTATGTGATATGCCTTGCTCATAATTAATCCTCATTACGTTGGAACTCTTTTGAATTTCATCTCATTCACTCCATTTTATCTTCCTTTTGAAGCCATTCTTGATTAGGAGCCATGTCTATCCTTTGAGTTTTAGGGAGGTTTGCATGGACATAGTTAGATATTTCAAGGAGATTTATATTCACTTTGAAATGCACATGTGCTTGCATTACCCCACAATAATTATAGGTATTGAAAATTTTAAATGACAAGTACAAGGGTGTTTAGCCTTTATAGATGTCATCCAATTCAAGCTAACAAAGGTTGTCAATGAAACAAAGGCATGGTGGGAGCACACTAAAGCGAAGGTCAACAATGTTTATATAGAAAATGGTAGATTGAATGTGTAATTTACCAATCATATGCTGGCACTACAAGATTACGTAGGAGTCCCAAGACATATTGACCCTTTCGAGGAGCTAAATAAATCAACTAGTGGTTTTTCCCTATGATGCTTCAAGTTGTTATCTTTTGTGGATAGTCATGCGAAGTCCCACTTGTTGGAATCAGGATTGTCGTTAGACCAAAACCCGCAGGCATTAGTCTCCACTACAATCACCAAATTCAGGATCCACGAGAGGTAGTTAGTCCATGTCGCAAAACACATGGGGAACATTGAACCCAATGTCCAACAATCTCCCCCCAAAGCGAGCCGAGTGAGTTTCGAACTCGAGACCTATAGCTCTGATACCACTTGTTGGAATCATGATTGTCGTTAGACCAAAACCCACAAGATTTAGTCTCCGCTACAATCGCCAGAGTTAGAATCCACGAGAGGTGGTTAGTCCATGTCGCGAAACACACGGGGAGCATTGAACCCAATGTCCAACACCACCTTCTTGAAATTCTAGTTGATAATGATGCCAATTACTAGGTTGCATAACAACCACAAGGGTAACCACAAACTTTCTATGAAAGCAATGTAAACCCAAATCTAGTTAATCTTTTTGCTTAAATATTCTCATGTTTTCATTTTTATTGTTTGGTTTAAGAACGTGAACCCAAATCTAGTTAATAGTTTTGCTTAAATATTCTCATATTTTCGTTTTATTGTTCAGTTTAAGATGATTTGTTAAATTTTTACAAATTTTTACCTATAAACTTTAGCTCACAAACAATTTCCTATTTCAACATATGCATCCTTAATATTACTTTATTATAAATTTATACCTTAACATTTCTAAGAATTATTTTTAAATTTTAAGAATCAAACCCAACCCAATTTTCTTTATAAAATTCATAACTTTTATTTAAAAAAAAGGCGCTTACAAATCTTATTAGATTTTTAGTTTAAGTAGACATGATCTTGATATCTCCTTTTGTAAGGCTACTTTCTAAATCATATTATTTGGAAAAAAATTTCTCATATATAATTTTGATTTTTTTTTTATAATTAGATAAAGAGTCATATAACTTAGGTTTTCCAAATTTTATATTGTATTTGGAAATTGTGAAAATAATATATTTTAGAAATTATAATTCTATCCAAGTATAAATTTTGTAAGATAAATTTTTGAAAAAAAAAACTATGTTTGAGAATTTAGTTTATTCTAATTTAATAGAATCTCATATTATTATTTTATTAATTTTAAACTTGATTTAATTAAATTATAATTTTTAACTTGATTTAATGGAATCTAATCCTATTATATTCAATGAAATTTAATAATGGATTAAAAGGAAAATATATTTTTAAATTTGAGAAAAATAAACTTTGAATGAATAAATAAATTACCACTCCCACAACCATGAACTTTCTTTCATTAAATATGTGTTAATTTAGTACTCCATGTAATATTGTGAAAGGATAAAGTAAAGTGAAAACAATATCAGGTAGAGCATATAATTCCCTTTCAATAAGTAATGAATTTTTCGAACTCCTATTAAAATGGATCCATAATTCTCTTGGGTCTCTTTCATTTTTATAGGTGAATGGATAAGTGCTCACTGCCATCTTCCATTGAGTGACAATGCTGCAATGAGGAAAGTTCCTTATCGCTCATTAAAAATGGAATCGAGACAATTACAATTGTTTGATTCCCCGGCATCAGATTCCTGGTTCCACAAGGCAGTTTTCTATTTGATGAATTAATAATTTAAATAGGCTCAGGGCTAGTCTTGTCCTCGAAGGTACTTAACATAGGTGTCCCTGTCACTCCATAAAATGTATAGATTCATTCGCTTTAGAGCAACTGCACCGAGGAAGGACCTGCCGAGAAGGATGCAGGAAGCTCCAGTCAACTATGGAACCCGCAGACGTGCACTATAAGAAGACTGCTACGCAAAAGTATACTTGAGATCTGACGGAGCGCAGAAAAAGTGATCTCAGAAAATGCACGAATGAAAAAGGATCATCAGATCCGGAGAAAATTTCTTGACGCTGACAGTGATAGGAGAGAATTTTTTGACATCGAACACTAGATGACATATTAGGGTCGAAAGGTTACTCACATTGACTTAAACGTGTTGCCAAATCCTCTGTATTGATTGGATACGTGTATGCTTCATTGCTAAGGAGTTCCGCTCCGAGCTTCCAAGCGATCATTTAAACAAGAAACCGGTTCGATCGATCCAGGATAGTTTCTTGTTCAGCGCAGCGGCTTTTGCACGGTAAATACCTCCTCTGCGGCTTTTTATTTTGGTTTTCTGTGTGTTTGGAGTCTGGACGAAAGATTAAGCAGAAAGAGCCAGATATTCGAGTTCTGATCAGAAAAATATTTCAATTTTCTTTATTTGTTTTGAACTTCAGAACCCTGGGTTGAAAGAAAAAAAGATTTCAAGGGCAAAGCTGTAGATATTGCAGTGTTCTTAATAAAATCCTAAGGTTGAAAGCTGAAGCTGCAAGGATCACAGAAGCTTGAATTCGAAAATATTGTAGTAATCTTTTGTATATATATGTATTTACGGTGTACCAGATCTTAGAATGAGACAGGAAATCCAAAGAACTACAGGATAGTCTCTGCAACAATTAGTGAATCAGATTTTAAGTCAGACTGTATGATTAGGTCTTAAATAGCAGAAATATAGATCAATCATCAAACTAGAGCGATTTCACTTTAAATTAAATATCCTCAGTTTAAATTGCACAATTTGCAGGATAAAATTCTAGCAATTAGTGTAAAACTGCATAGTTCAGGTTAATTTCTTGTAATTTTAATCTGTAGGTAACACTGTTGCAATTTTAGATTAAATATCATTATCTAGGCCTAATTGAGCCGATTCAGACTACAATATTTATCATTTAGAGGTAAAATTGTACAAATAGCTGCAGTTCAACATAAGCTTTTCTAATATTGAGTATTTAGGATAAACTGTATAGTTGAGGGTTAAATATCATAAATCCAGGATATTTATGAATTAGGAAAACTATAGGTTTTTAGGGGAGATTGAGATTGTTATATATATCCATTAGACGTTAGATTGTGATTTCCAGTGGGGAATTAGATGGCTTTACTAGCTAATAATTGGTTGCTTAGGAAAAGCCGGGCGTCAAGAGGTCCTATATTTGTACCTGTAGTGGACATTTCTGCTGTATCTTTATTACAAGCTTTACTTCCTCTTGCCGAACAAATAATACGTTGTGAGAAGCCTAGAGGATGCCAAAGGAGAAATGCAATTTCCATTACGCGAAAAATTAAGGTCTTGTCTATGCTTTTTGAAGAAGTCAAAGATCTGGGGGTTCCGCTGCCTCCCTCTGCTTTGCTGTGCTTCAGAGAACTGTATATTATCGTCCAGAAGACAAAATATTTGCTAGAGGACTGGAGCGGCGATGGAAGTTATGTTTGGTTGGTCATGCAAACCGAAGAAATATCAAATAAATTTGATGTTCTCACGCATGACATGGCTACTGCATTGGATGTACTTTGCTTGCGATTGTTGGATGTCTCAGACGAGGTTAAGGAGCAAATTGAGTTGGTTCACAGTCAGGCCAGAAGAGCTAAGCTTTTCATTGATATGGCTGAAGAACAGCTCCGCAGAGATGTGCTTTCTGTTCTTGATCAGTTCGAGAAGGCGGTGACTCCGAAGAAATCTAAACTCGGAAAAATTCTTGGCCATCTCCATCTGAAGAATGCAGGGGATTGTTTAAGAGAGATAGAGTTGTTGGAGGAAGAGATGAGATATCAAATTAAGGTAGGTGCGGATCAAAACGTTTCAATGATTCATAGCTTGATTGGTTTCATGCGCTATTGCAAGTGTGTCCAATTTGGGGTTACAGAGATGGAATTTGATGCACAATTACAGCCATCAAGTGAACACAGAGTTTCCAGAGCAGAGTCCAAGGATGTCCCTGTTATTCCCGATGATTTTAGATGCCCGATCTCACTTGATTTGATGACAGAACCAGTCATTGTTTCTACTGGACAAACGTATGAACTAGCTTCCATTACCAGATGGATAGAGGAAGGACACTCTACATGTCCCAAAAATGGACAGAAGCTTTTGCACACAAATTTGATTCCAAATCACGCTCTCCGCAGCCTTATTATTCAGTATTGTGTTGCGCATAACATCCCTTTTGAAAAACAAGGAAACAACAAGAAACGTTCTTCAACGGAAAGCACCGTGAGTACTAAGGCATCTATAGAAGCTGCAAAGATGACTGCAGCGTTCCTTGTGGAAAAGCTTTCTACAGGATCTTTTGAATCGAAGAGGCAGGTTGCTTATGAACTCAGACTTCTTGCTAAATGCAACATGGAAAATAGAAATTGCATTGCAGAAGCAGGAGCCATACCTTTGCTTGTATCGCTGCTATCTTGCCAGGATCCCAAAGCTCAAGAAAATGCGATAACCGCACTCCTAAATGTATCTATTTATGAGAGGAACAAAGCTAAAATAATGCAATCAGGAGCTTTATTGCCAATCATCAATGTTCTCGGTAATGGATGCAGTACGGAAGCGAGGGAGAATGCCGCTGCAACGCTCTTCAGCCTTTCCTCTGTTGATGAATATAAGAAATTAATCGGAGAGAGGCCAGAAGCCATTCCAGCCTTGATAAAGCTACTCCGGGACGGAACTGTCAGAGGCAAGAGGGATGCAGCTACTGCCTTGTTTAATCTTTCGGTTTTTCATGGAAATGTTTCACAGGTAATAGCAGCTGGGGCAGTTCCTCTGTTAATTAATGCATTGGCAGATGACATGCCCGGTCTTACAGACAATGCAGTTTCTGTTCTTGCTGTTCTTGCGAATCAGGTAGAGGGATTTCTTGCAATTTGTGAAACCTCTGCTATCCCTCTAATTGCCAGTCTTCTAAGATTGAGTTCTTCTTCACCTAAATGCAAGGAGAATTGTGTTTCTATTTTGCTATCCTTGTGTTGCAGTGGAAGGGACAAAATTGTAAATAACTTGTCGAGATTGCCATCGTTGATGTCTTCACTGTATAATCTTCTTACATCTGGTACTCCTAGAGCAAAAAAGAAAGCTAGATCTCTTCTCAGAATTCTTCACAGCTGCGAGCCTTCGGAAGCTCCCCAAACAATTATCTCATACGAGACTGAAAATTCAGTCACTACAGTGCACTAGCATCGGAAGTTTTTGGTTTGCTTTCGATTCTTTCCTCCAATTTTTACGGAGACTCATTTTTTTCTGTGTGAAGCACCTGCCACCAATTTGTTCAGGTGCTCATCTTTTACTGGTATAGTATATTCTTTCAGTTTGGCAAACCAGAACGAAAAAAATGTAAACACGTCTGTTATTCAACAGCGTCTTGTATTCTATAATGTAGACAAATGTAAACACTTCCTGTTATTCAACACCGTCTTGTATTCTATACACTTCCTGTTATTCAACACCGTCTTGTATTCTATAATGTAGACAAATGTCTATTGGTATGGATGGTATAGAAATTCAATAGACAGATATCTATTGGTATGGATGGTATAGATATTCAGTGGTAAACTTAGTTTTGTAATTTTCCTTTTAATTTTACCATTGGGAGATGCCTTGGCTAACATCACCATGCTTAATCCTTATATGTACTTTTAAGTTCAGAGTTTCATTACATTTCTTTCTTCTTATGAGCAGAGTATGAGCATAATCTCTTTTCCTTTTTGAAACCTGTCTCACGATATGATCTCAGCGTCGCTTTAGAAAACTGTACTCTAAAGAGTGAATTCAATGAGCTTGTTATGAAATAAGTTAAACTAAGTGGCAATAAGTTAAAGTAGGTGGCAAGTGATGAACAGAATATAGGCGCAGACAGTACAATAATACTTTCTAGGCCCTTTTGTCTCATAGTCATGGCTGTATATTAGCTACGGAATATCTCAATTGATCAAGAATGTTCACTATTCCTTACAAGCACGCAGATTGATCCTCGTCTTTGACTGCAACATGAAATTCTTTGATTTAACAATGTCTTATTTGGAACTTAAAGTTCTTAGAGTTAGAATCGTCCTCCATTGTAATTCGAAATTTTTAAAATTAGCTTAATTTGATGTAATTTGATATGTTGCTGGTTTCGTACACATAAGAACTATAAAGGAAAATGGAAAAGTTTTAAGATGTGACAGATGAAATGGGTTATTGTATTGTATTGTATTGTTTGTTAAATGAAAATCAAAGTATTAATTGTTTATATATTATTTATGTGTGTCTATTGTCTAAAGTTTTGTTACGTAAAACATTAATTTAAATAAAGGAGAAAAACCATAAGCTAAATGAAATTATCAAGGGGACATAGAAATATCAATGTTGCTTTGAATCACTGGATTGACTAGAAGTACAAGATTTGGTTTGTTGCAAAGTTGTTTCTCATTGCAAGTCATTATTAAAAAAAAAATATCTAGGCATTTTTGTATTTCAATATATGAAATATTATTTTTGAAATTGTTTGGTTTGAGTAAATGAATAATTTATGAGTCATGAGTATAGTTTTTTTAATGATTTTGAATAATTACCTAGTACTCATTGCATCCAATGATATTACAAGAAATTGGTAAAATACTCACAAATATGAGTCATAGATTAATTAATTATTTTAAGAAGATAATAATATCTCAACATTTTTAGTACTAAGAAAAAAAATCATAAAGGATGTCCCTTTATCTTAGTTTGTTAGATTACATCAAGAGTTCTAAAAGTTATGAAAAAATGGCGGGCAATGTATAAATAAAACATCTCCACCATCATGCCTTTCACCCTTTTTCTTAATTTCCAACTTATCTATATAACACGATTCTCCTCTTCAACAATTCCCACTCTCAAGTATACCTACCTTGCAATCAACCGAACATTATGTTAGTAAGAGACACTAATTTTTTTGTTACACTTGGAATGTAAGAATCATGGTATAACAAGACTTACATATTGGTGAAGATAAACTCTCACAACTAATCTAAGATCACACACAAGGAGAGAAGTTTTTATAGTCATTTATTAAAGTAATTTTAAGATGCCACAAAATATGTGTATCCCATAACCCACACAACATCCCTATATAGGAGGGGGGAGGCAAGGTAGTAAGTATCTTCATCTCTCAACAAATCAACCATTATTTTAGTAGGAGACACTACTCACTTGGGATTACTCTGATTGGCATAAAGATCATGGTACATTGAGACACATATCTTAGCATTGACCAACCCTTAGAATCAATTTGAGAACATGCAAGAGGAGAGAATATTTTATTGTCATAAAAACAATTCCAAAAGACCACATGATAGGTGGATATCATTATTGTTTCACACACATTTACACAATAGCTTCCACAGAGGAGAAGAGGAAGGTTAAGAAAGCAAGCATACTCACCATACAACCAATAACCAACCCATATTTCATTAAATTTGGATTAATAAGGAACAATTTAAACTACACATTGTGAATTTTGATTATTGAAGTGTCAACATCAACATTTTAAAAGTGCAAAATTGGGTTCTAAAAGTGGCAATATTGGTTTTCAAAAGTATGATTTTCAATTCCAAGCACAAATTTTGAATAATTTTTAACACCAAAGTGCATTTTTTAATTCTAAAATGGGGGGTTTCAATTCTAATTTCAATTCCAAAAGTGTAAATGTTAGTCTCTTTAATTGCTATAATGAGTATTTATATTTTCATTTTTTTTGCTAATGTGTATATAATATCCAAATCCAATTTTAATGGTAATAATAATTTATATTATAAGAAAAATTCTACACCTTAGACATAACCTATGCATTAGAGAAGGACATATACCTTCATACCAAGGCTCGATAAGTATATAGACTCAATCCTCTCATGGATAATGACTAACTAGCGAAAAACTTGTTTTACAAAAGTTGGGTCTTTGGAAGTGAAATTTTTCCAAAAGACCAACAAAATCAAGAAACAAATAAATACATTATCACATAATAGATTACCAAGGGACCCTCGCATTGTCCACCTTCTTGTCTTCTTCCATAGTGGTGCATTCAGATCCATGGATGGCATGCTCTCGTGCCACCCATTTCTCTCTCTCTCTCTCTCTCTCTCTCTCTCTATATATATATATATATATATATATATATCAATATTGAAAATATGCAATAAAATGAAAACAAGCAACAACAATCATTCTATTCTAGTGTTGTATGTTTTAATAAATATTTAAGACAACTTTATTTGACTAGAGCATCATTCATCAACATCACTCCCACCCTCAACATTATGCTCCATATTATACTTGTGTTTTAATCACTGCAAGGCCCTTCTTGGTTATTTTTATTCTCTTCTATCCATATTTCCCTTGATGACCATGCCTACATGATGCTTTTAACATCAATGAACGTATTTTCATCTTAACCAACAACCTATTATTAGTTTTTATGTAAACTTTTTTATAGAATTATTTGTTAAACTTTGATGTTACATATGGCTTCAACACTGAAAAGTACCTTTTAAGATTCAATAGTAGCGTTTTGATTTTAGTAAACACTTGCTTTTTCCCTTCCTAAACATATAACACAATTTTGATCTCGTGATTGCACTATGAGCATTTTTCCATCTAGAACATCATTCTTTGCAAAGAATGGATCTCTAGGCTCGTTACATAGAGGCACATGTAACTATCATTAATTTTAAAATTTCCCCCCCCCCCCCCCACCCCCTCTCTCCCCCAAGTATGTTTCCACAATTTCACGAGAAATTTATAGGAGCATTGTTTCTTACTTCTTGCACCATGAATGGCCATAAATTAGTTTTCAAGTATTCAATGCATAAAAGGGATTGTCCAAAGGTTTGTGTATAGTCTCCCACTAATTTTTCTCACGATGTCAATATTTTTCTCTTCCTTTATCGTTCCCTTTCTTCTAGAATGAAATATATGTTTCTAATCCCTTTTTTTATTTCATCCATGTCAAAAGGTTTATTTATCTACAGATTGAACACTTGAAGTTGGCATATTGGTAAGTATGCATTGATATTAGGAAAGAACACCACGTGTTAATAGGTTGTGATCATTTTCATATTGAATCATTCAAGCTTTATATTGTATAATTAGTTTTGCATAAACTATCTAGAATTTAAAGAACCGACATCTCTTGATACCAATGATGTTGGAGTTATCATCCAATAAGTGCCATTAGGGGAAATTTGAGGTCTAAAATGGGCCTCTTAAGGAAATTATAAAATAATATTAGATTACATCATCAAATTTTAGAGGGAAAAAAGAAAAAAACTACTTTTTCAACTTATCTCCCAAAGTTTTTATTCAAATTTCAAGACGGAGTACTCGTTGGATGCAAAATTTAATTCATCATCTAAGGAGTACCCATATTGCATACTTTTGATGGACCCTGCAACATGAAAAATTATAAATACATGAAAAACATGATTACAATCACGTGTTTTCATGTATTTCTAATTTTTCATATAGCAGAGTCCATTGAAAGTATGCAACATGGGTATTCCTTGGGTGAGGAATTAAATTTTGCATTCATCGAGTACTCCTGCTCGAAATTTTAGTAAAGAATTTGGGAGATAAGTTGAAAATACGAGTTCAAAAGGTAGTTTTATTATTTTATTAATTTTTAATCTTTTTACCTTTTTACTTAAAAAATGGTGAATCATCCCCCATGGTTGACATCATCATCTTAAATCTTATTGGTTCTTATAAAGTTTATTTTTGTTGTACATTTTTCTTAGGAGGCCCATTTTAGACCTCAAAATTCCCCTAATGGGTCTCAAATTATTTTTGAACTCATAAACACATCAACTGAATATGGTACACTAAAATTGTGATCCTCACATGTCCTATAAGTTTCCATCATCTTTGGTAATGAAAATATATATTTTTGGAGTAATTTAGTTGATAGCCCTTCTTAAGTTCCATCATTGTCTTCATGTGTCTGCTCCATAGGGAAAAATCCAACTACAATGATTTCATGAAACCCTCCTTGATGTAAAAAAGAAAAATGTAAACATATTTTTTTGTTATTGTTCACTCAATTATCCATTTGTAGAAACGATATTAGCAGAAATTTTCTATTATCCTACAAAAGTTTGTATTATAAACACTTATCTCATGTGCTTCCATTTAATCTTGGTTGTAGGTCAAATATTTTTCATAATACTCAAATCCTAGTAGAGCTTCATGCAATAGGTGCTTTGATATTCCCCTTTTGTAAAATAATCTTGAAATTGATCCATCATTAGTTCTAAAAAATCTTTTAGACATTTAGCCATTGAAGTCATAGTGAAATCTGAACCCATCTCCAAAAAAGAAAGAATGAAGTGGCCAAATCCCCCAATCTTCTGCCCATTGTAAGGATACTGGTCAAAAGAATGGAAATATTCATGACACTGCAAATATCCTTCGACTTCTTACCTAACCTTGGTATAGAATTTTTTTTTCACTATCCATATTGTCATATACAATATTCAAGTAAGTTCTTGAATTATTTTATGAAGATAGTTTCTGGGCATAGGATATATGGTGGTAATCTATCATATAATGAGTAAGAACTATCTAAACTGCTAAAAATGGTTATACTTTGACCTAATCAGTGGTAGCCCTAACCTTGCTCATGAATGAAATACAATTATTACACCTTGAAAATAAGTTATTCTTCACAATTGCAACATTTGAAAACTATTATCTCATTACTTTGCTAAAACTAGATTGCAACACCCAAGAAAGATCAATCTAGTGGATGTCCTCATTAGCCATCTTGTGAATTGAACGTTAAGACACATTAGATGGAAATCCCCTTCTTCATCTTGATTTAAAGTTTCACATTTTCACATCAACCATCATAATTAATCATACTTCCATTTGCAATCATAAATTGAATGTTAGTTATGGAATAGGTACAATGATGGTTTTATTTAATCACTCTCCTTATATGAATAAAATTTTAGGTGCTACCACCATCACTCAAAATAGTCACTTTGTGGTATTTGATTCGAGTAATATAATTCAAAGTTTGGGGGTGTTGAGAAATTTGATAGATCATGGAGAAAAAAAATTGGGTTCCTCAAAATGAGTTTGCAAGGTGGTGTCTTCTTTCATGTGACGGGTAGCTCTACCATCGAATGTTGGTTAAAGGGTTTCTTCTATTAGAAAATTATATTTTACAGAGCAATGGAACAAATAAAATATATATGTGGAAACACAAACACAAGAAACACATAAAAATAGAGAGACACAGATATACGTGGTTCACCCAGTTTGGGCTACATCCACCCCGAACAGCCAGTCCTTCCTTTCTATTATCTAGCAAAATGAAGAGACACAACCTACAGCAGATCCGTTGTAATATCCTCTGTTCTCTCTCATAGTCTCCCTATATGTTTCTCGCTTTGAGAATACACATACAATACATAGCCGCAATACAATACCCTCATACAAAACGAGGGTTGCCTTCTAGGGAAAAAAACCCTAAACTAAACATAACTTCTACCGTCAGATCATTCACCTAATGAACGACCCAGATTGACTATAAATTACAATACTTTTACAAGGCAATTTTACATATGATTTTAGCTTCAGGGGCGGTGCCCTCGAAACCCCCCACCAGGGGAGCTCCATAAAGTTGCAACCCCCCCCGGGACTCCCCAGTCAGCGTTTAATTACAGGCGGCATTGTCGCCCCATTAAGAGCAGGGGTCCAACGCTGTGATACATCTAATGAAAGAAGATAATCAGGCTCCATACCCAACATCTTCAACTTGGATGTATTGAAAGTGGTTTTGTGGGAATACATCCATGTTAAATAATTTAAGATCTTTACATATGCCCCCTTTGAGATATCGTTCATTCAAAATTATAGCAAATCCTGAGGTGTTGGTGTCCTACCATCTCTTCCCGAGACAAGTTTTAGAATTTCAATCCATGAGTAATGGAGTGGTTAGAGCTGGTTGCCTCGAGAGATATGAAGAGTAGTGAAATAATGTTTTGAAGAATGACTCAATTAGATGATGGCATTTAAGTGATATATTATGTGTTTCAAGTGTCTCCTACAACCTTCTATTAGTATATCACATCAATCATTTAACTAAAGGTAAGATAATAGAGTTTTCACCTCACCAAGTTGTAATGACATAATTAAAAGATATTAAATATTTTTTAGCAACTAGAATTGTTGATGATATTACAAGGTTGTACACATTTTACAACTTTAGGCCATCATTTTTTCCATCAGTTTTTATTGCTCACAACAATTACTGTTGCAATATGGAATTATTGAGAGGGGGTGAATCAGTACTTGTGTGATTATTTTTAATTTTTTTTTAATATATTTTCACTTCTTCCCACTACTATATCTTACTTGTGAGAGCATTCATTCATAAATCAAATGAGCAGTAAATTTGAGCATTCATATGTTCAACCACTGTTCTCATGGAAAATACACACACATTGACACCGATATTTTTCACGTGGATACCCAAAGGGTAAAAACCACCATTTTTTTGTTTTTTAAGATGTAAATTAAGCACCCACTCACTGGAGGCACCGAACCCCTTAGGATAGAAAGCACCAACTTGCCAAGAGGAACCAACCTCTTTGAATGCAGGCCACCACCTGATGTTTCCACTGTTCTACTTTTCATGCAATTTTCAAACTGAAAACAGAGGCATTTACAAACAAGAAAAATACCAATCTGATGTGTCACATAACTTCCTTCTGCTCTCGGTCTTCTGTTGAATCACGGTCTCCTCCAGTATTACACAACAACACCTCCTATACTCTTCTCATCACAATATGTGTTCAACTCTATGCTTTCTCACAACATATTCTCTATTGCATACCCTTCAGCTAAGGTCCTGTGCTCTTTTTCCTAGCACCACCACTGCTCTCTCCCAAAAATAGATTAAAAAATACTCACTTGCTCTACCTTCTTCGAAGGCTTCTGATGGTTTTGATCCACTACAACATTTTTGACAATGTTGTTTTTGGCACAGGTACTCACACCACTCAAGCGTGCCTATGCGTGACTTACCTCGTTGCCATTGCGTCTGCCTATTGAATTCTGTCATGGAATTAATCACATGAATGGGATTTTGAAGTCTTCACAAACTCATTGTGTACACTTACATACTGAGTTTTTAATTCACTGTATGTTTGGACACTCTACCATGACACTTCACATGCCTATTTATTTCTTCTCAGAGTTGGAAAGTATATGGGAATGGAAACTCTGCTCCCCCCTTTTCTTTAATTTAGCAAGACATGCACAATACATGACTCTTGACTTTCTTTGCCCCATTATTTATTTTTTGTGAGTCAGTGTCCTTGGTGCCTTGTTTTAGTGCTTTCTTCAAGAAAATACCAACTTTGTGGTAATGCATTGAAACCCTGTGCCTTGTTCTAGTGCTTTCTCCAAGCAAATACCAACTATGTGGTAATGAATTTAAACCCCAACTCTCAACTCATTCGCTCTTTCAATTCGCCATACTGTCTCATCGGAATCTCACCATATCGTAACTCACACAAAATGAATCTTACGATATCCCACAACTTTGATGTGTATTTATCTGTTTGAACCTTTAGCTTTTGGTTCCTTTGTTCTCCACCTAACCATGTCCCATATCATATTGGAGTACCATTATGTCAGATTTTCGTTTCATTAGAGTTATGAGATATTCATGCTCTAATATCCCGTCCTCTAAAATGATGCCATGCTCACATAATTATTCCACTTGGCGCCTCTTAGGTAATGACACATGTCATCCATATTTTCCCAATTAGGTCTCCCAAAAATTCCATATCTAGCTGCCACGTGTCCACTGTTCCTACCATGGCATGCTGACATCACCTGCCACTTCAAATATTTAAGGACCATTCGACTGCTACCATGTGTGCTGCTAGAGGAGAGAGAAGGGATTCTCACATTCCTTGGTTTTCATCAGAATTAATTTTTATACTTTCACTTGAGGAAATCTCATAACTTCTACAAAGTTGCACGTTACCATACTTATGCTATTCCTAGGTCCCGATATGTTCGAACTGTTGATAAGCCAATACATTGTTGCCTTGGTCTCCTGATATGCTAATGTTCCGATATCCTGACATGCCGAAGCTCTGATACTTCCTGCTCTCTGATGTTATGATGCTTACTACTCTCCAATTTTCCAATACACTGACCTCTGATGTTCCGATACACTGACCTCTGATGTTTTGATATTTGGTCTCTTCAAAGGCCTCCAAGCCCGTTAGTTTGGCAAACAAGGTCTATTGATTATAGTGATCCAAGGTAAATCCTTGATACCCTTAACCAAGACCTTTCACTTCGACTGATGTGTTAGAATTGCATTTAATTAAAGTGTTAATGAACATAAAAGAACAACTGCATGCTGTAAGGAAGAGGAACATAACATGTCAATATCAGCAACAATAAGAACACGTCGTTTGATAACGGAGTTCATCCAAGAGGGACTACATCTTCGAGCCTTGGTGTCAAGATGGTGTAGGCTACTCCATTAAGTGTTGTAAGGTGTGAAGATGTACATGGATGTGTTTGCTCCGACATACAAGGAAAATTCCCTCATGCAAGAGTGGCTGGACCTCTCTACGAGATGTTCCATTGCGTAAGTCTCATGCATAAAAAAAGAACTCCTATCAGTATGACAATAGCTCACATGTAAATAATATGAGTATCCCGCCAACATGGAAAACAAGGGATCTCAAACTACATATGTGTGACAAGGAGTATCCTGCCAACATGGCATCAAAGGGATCTCAAACATAATACAAATCCATAATAGAAATTACATCAATAAAAAAACAAAAAAAGATCCCACGACTCATACATCAACATGGATCTGTACAACACTATGCATCTCAGGGACAAAGAAGTACATTAAATCAACAAATCATATACCTCATGCTGAAGATGATTGAAGAATGGGATGTTGCGCTACTAGATCTGAAATCACCATCACAATCGCGGCGTCGAAAGGTGTGAAATAAATTGCTCACTCGTTGAAAGCTGACACCTGTAACTTCACTTCAAAAAGTGACCAAAAAATATAAAGCTCAAATCAAAAATATGAATGCACCATCAGATTCGTGGCGTCGAATAGTGCAAAATTGATTGTCCATTTTCTGAATTCTGATGAAGTGAAAATCTGGGGCAAAAAGGAATATTTTAGATTCCCCCTAGATTCCTCCATGTAGTTGCTCCATGGGTGGACTGGAAATATGCAACTCAAAAGGTGAATCTAACCTCGACATTCCATTCCCTGCGAAAAACCATGAAAAATGACTGTAAACTTGACTATATTCTGACATGGAGAAAAATTACCTCCCCAGGAAAATTTCAAGGCTCATGGTTCTGCTCCTTGTTTCTGGGCTTGCTCATGGTTCCGCCTGTAATAAAAAATTCATGCCTCGATTTTCATGTGCGCTCCTGCTCTACTCTAGCCTGGGCACACTTGTGAAAATGAGGGGTTAAATACATTTCGTGGGCAAACATTCCCATGTGAGAGGTTGGCGCGGTTGGTTACAATGTTGAGTTTGTGGAGGGAGGTTGGGTGGTCAAAACCCGCCCCCTCCATAATTAACCGTGGTTTTAAAACTGTTTCTGTATTTAAAAAAATGGGCGCATTTTTATTTTTAACCCTAGCAAATATTTATTTTAAATGGTGGTGTTTTTATATATATTATTGTTATATGAAAACATGTGGGTAGGGTGGGGTGGCGGGGTGGTGGCCTGCCACCCCCATTTTTAAATATTTTTTTTTACTTCTTTTAAAACAACCCATTCAATTTTAAACTTCTCGATTTTAACCGTAGGAGTCAAATTAACAACCCCACAATTTTGCTCGGAATTCGACCAGAATCCAGTGGTCGTATTTCGATGAAATTGTACCTCCTTTAAGTGTGCCAAGTCACCAAGTCAACCCAAAACTTTGACCGGCTCTAAATTTCGCATCTGAGCTAAGTTCGATGAACTGTTCACACCACTGCGATCAGGACGACGAGATCTACACTCTGGTCTTGGTTCAAAAGCATTTCGAACACTTTTATTTTTGAGCTTTCATCAACCCTCTTTGTCTTGTGTGTGCCTCTGGAGCCACCTGGATCAATCCTCCCCACTAAGGAGCTTTTGGTACTTCAAACACATTAATAAGAATCTGCAACTGCTGTGTACTATGTCTGCACCACAAGCGTCTTGAAAAGTCACCCTTCCCTCTCCTTCACCTGCTTCCTTCGGGGCCATAAGTGATGAACTGACACCTGCACCTTCTGCAAACCTATAGTACAATCCCATGCAAACACATGCTCAAATCGACCAACTATGACCCAAATAATCCCATACTTGCCATGATTTTATAACATGTACTTGGTGGTCAAGTTTACATCAAATGGAAATCACACCCCAGCTATCATTACAAGACCAGCAACATCATTGTCGCATTTTGAAGTGATGGAAAACACATCATCACATTTACATGAAAGAAATGCATCACACGACTCATAAAACAAGTCCAAAATATCATTGTTGCTTAAACAAGTGACGGAAAAACACATCATCACTTTTACAATGTAACATGCAACAAATGATTTATGAAAATAAGGCCATGACAAGCTAACATATCTAGAAAACAATCTAGAAAAACCATATTTCACTTATCAAAGTGAATGGATCATCTTGTCAACCCAAAAATTTGATCGGCTCTAAATTTCGGGCAAACAAACTATGGTGAACTATGAGTAGGCCTATAAATAGTGAGTGAAACCATGAGCCTTGAAATTTTCCTGGGGAGGTAATTTTTCTCCATGTCAGAATATAGTCAGGTTTACAACCATTTTTCACAGTTTTTCACAAGGAATGTAATGGCGAGGTCAGATTTTCCTTTTGAGTTGCAGATTTCCAGTCCACCCATGGAGCAGCTATGTGGAGGAATCTAGGGGGAATCTAAAAGATTCATTTTTCCCCATATTTTCACTTCATCAAAATTCAAAAAATGGATAGTTGATTTTGCACTATTCGATGCCACAAATCTGATGGTGCATTCAGATTTTCCATTTGAGCTTTACATTTCTCGATCATTTTTTGAAGTGAAGTTGCAGGTGTCAGCTTTCAACGAGTGAGCGGTCAATTTCACACCTTTCGACACTGTGATTGTGATGGTGATTTCAGATCCAATAGCACAACATCCCATTCTTTAGTCATCTTAAACGTGAGGTATATGATGTGTTGGTTTCATGTACTTCTTTGTCCTTGAGATGCATAGTGTTGTACAGATCCCTGTTGATGTATGAGTAATGGGATCTTGTTTTGTTTTGTTATTGATCTACTTTATGTCATGGATTTGTATAATGTTTGAGATCTCTTTGATGCCATGTTGGCGGGATACTCCTTGTCACACATATATAGTTTGAGATCCCTTTTTTGCCACATTGGCAGGATACTCATAGTCTTTATGTGTGATCTATTGTCATACTGATACGAGTCCTTTTTTTATGCATGAGAGTTTCGCAGTGGAACATATCGTAGAGAGGTCTAGCTACTCCTGCATGAGGGCGTTTTCCTTGTATGTCAGAGTGAACACATCCATGTACATATTCACTCCTTACAACACTTAATGTAGTGGCCTACACCATCTTGACACCGAAGCCCGAAGATGTAGTCCCTTCTGGATGAACTCCAATATCAAATGACGTGTTCTTATGATTACTGATCTTGAAATATTATGTTCCTCTTCCTTATAGCATGCAGTTGTTCATTTACGTTCATTAACACTTTAATTAAATGCAATTCTAACACCAAACAAAGTGAAAGGTCTTGGTTAAGGATATCAAGAATTTACCTTGGATCAAGTGGTATCAAAGTAGGTCTTCTTGCTTATTTGGATTACAGGCGTGAACATTGAACATTCGTTGAGTTGAGCCATGGATAATGTCAAGGAAATGTACGAGACCATGCTCAAGGTGTCCGAGAAAGCATACATGTTGTATGAGGCTTATGAAAACTAAGCAGCAGAGAACGATGAATTGAAGACACTCCTACAGGAAGAAAAGGAGGACAAATATCAGTTGTAGCTTTAGTTGCAAGCCATGATAGAGGCGTTGGAATAATTGAAGCACAACAACGAAATCCTTCAAGTTGATCATGATGCATTGAAGGCACTCCAACAGGAAGAGAAGGAGGAGAAGCAACAATTGTAGCTTTAGTTGCAAGCCACGAAAGAGGCGTGGGAAGAATTGAAGCACAACAACAAAATTCGTCAAGCAGATCATGATGCATCGAAGGCATTCCTACATGAAGAGAATGAGGAGAAGCAATAGTTGCAGCTTCAGTTACAAGCCTCGACATAGGCCTTGGGGGAAGTGAAGCGCAATGAAGGCTTACAAAAGCCTTCTTCACCTGTTTCACAATCGACAACTAAGGTAAAAAATGTTGATTTCTCTTCAATTTCTTCACATGAAATCATTTCGGTTGAAAGTGTGGAGATACTCATTGCAGGAACCAACTTGAGACTCCTCACTAAGATGGGGTACAGAGGAGGAGGACTTGGCATTCGTGGCCAAGGCCTAACTGAACCATTGGAGGTTGAACAAAGACCTCGCTATGTAGGTTTGGGGTACATTGAAGAAGGATGTTCGAAGGACATCAAGGGCAAACAAATATTGATGAACTCTCCAGGGAAGAGGAATGATGGGGACACTTCGCCATCATTCCATGGTAATGCATGTTGTAGTGAAAGAATTGAGGTGAGCTCCCATCACGATGATCGCACCAGAGACCACCAGAGAAGGTATAATAAGTCTCATTATTCCAAAGTGAATTTTGATTATAATAATGTTGATAACCATGGTCGTAAATCATGGCATCGGAAAACGTGTCATTTTTTCGATTTACATAACCATGTGTTTTCTAAGTGTTGGAAAAGGATGGCAGAACAAAGGAGGATGAGGCATGGAAAGCCTTCTCCCCAGCAGGAAAAGAAATCGGTTAAGCAGGTTTGGAGGAGAAAGACCTGTTGCACTCATTGCGACCGAAGTGGCCATCAAAGAGCCACGTGCTGGAGACTTCATCCAGACCAGCGCCTTAAAGACAAAGCACCCGTGCGTGGACTAGTCGAAAGAGCTGATCGACAAGAAAATCTACCACATGGAGATGATCCATTCACTTTGATAAGTGAAATATGGTTTTTATAGATTGTTTTCTAGATATGTTAGCTTTTCATGGCCTTATTTTTGTAAATAATTTGTTGCATGTTACACTACAAAAGTGATGATGTGTTTTTCCATCACTTGTTTAAGCAACAATGATATTTTGGCCTTGTTTTATGAGTCATGTGATGCATTTATTTCATGTAAAAGTGATGAGGTGTTTTCCATCACTTCAAAATGCGAGAATGATGTTGTTGGTCTTGTAATGATAGCTGAGGTGTGAGTTCCATTTGATGTGAACTTGACCACCGAGTACATGTTATAAACTTGTGGCAAGTATGGGAATACTTGGGTCATAGTTGGTCAATTTGAGCATGTATTTGCATGGGATTGTACTACAGGTTCGTAGAAGGTGCAGGCATCATTTCATCACTTATGGCTCCGAAGGACGTAGGTGAAGGAGAAGGAAGGGTGAATTTCAAGACGCTTGTGGTGCAGACATAGTACACAACAGTTGCAGATTCTTATTAATTCTTTTGGAGGACCAAAATCACCTCAGTGGGGAGGATTGATCTAGGTGGCTCTAGATGCACACACAGGACAAAGAGGGCCAATGAAATCTCAAAAATAAAATTGTTTGGAATGCTTTCGAACCAAGAATAGAGCGTAGCTCTCGTCGTCCTGATCGCAGTGGTGTTAACGGTTCATCAAACCGAGCTTAGATGCGAAAGTTACAGCTGGTCAAAGTTTTGGGTTGACTTGGTTACTTAGCAGGCTTAAAGGAGGCGCAATTTTGTCAAAATCCGGCCACTGGATTTCGGCTAGCTCCACCCAGATTCTGGGCAAAACTGTGGGGTCGTTAATTTGACTCCTACAGTCAAAATCAAGAATTTTAAAAATGAATGGGTTATTTTAAAATAAGTAAAAAAAAATATTAAAAAAAGGGGGTGGCCCCACTCGACCCCACAGAGCCCCCACATGTTATATATAACATAATACCACCATTTAAAATAAATATTTTCTCGGGTTAAAAAGGAATCTTTTAGATTCCTCGTAAATTCCTCCACATAGCTTCTCCATGGGTCGACTGGAAATCTGCAACTCAAAAGGTGAATCCGACCTTGCTATTGCGTTCCCTGTAAAAACCATGGAAAATGATTGTAAAATTGACTATATTTCGACATGGATAAAAATTACCTCCCCGGGAAAATTTCAAGGTTCATGGTTCTGCTCCCTGTTTCTAGGCCTGCTCATGGTTCCACCTGTAATAAAAAATTCATGCTTCGATTTGCGTGCACACTACTGCTCTGCCTTGGCCTGGGCGCACTTGTGAAAATGAGGGGTTAAATACATTTCGTGGGCGAACATTCCCATGTGAGAATTTGGCGTGGTTGGTTACAATGCTGAGTTTGTGGAGGGAGGTCGGGTAGTCAAACCCTGCCCCCTCCATAATTAAATGTGGTTTTAAAACAGTTTCCGTATTTATAAAAACAAGCGTGTTTTTGTTTTTAACCCCAACAAATATTTATTTTAAATGGTGGTGTTATGTTATATATAACATAACATATATGTTAACATATATATAATGTATGGGGGCTCTGTGGGGTCCGGCGGGGGTCACAGCCCACCAGCACATATAAACATATTTTTTTTATATATATTTCTGTTATATGATAATGTGTGGGTGGGGTGGCGGGGGTGGTGGCCTGCCACCCCCTTTTTTTAATAATTTTTTTGACTTCTTTTAAAACAACCCATTCAATTTTAAACTTCTCTATTTTTTACTGTGGGAGTCAAATTAACGACCCCAAAATTTCGTGCAGAATCCGACTAGAGTTGGCCAGAATACAGTGGCTAGATTTCGGCAAAATTGTGCCTCCTTTAAGCTTGCCAAGTGACCAAGTCAACCCAAAACTTTGACCAGCTCTAACTTTCGCATTTGAGCTCGGTTTGATGAACCGTTCGCATTGTTGCGATCAGGACGACGAGATATATTCTCTAGTATTCTTTCGAAAGCATTCCGAACACTTTTATTTTTGAAATTTCATTAGCCCTCTTTGTCCTGTGTGTGCCTCTAGAGCCACCTAGATCATATAGTGACCATTTTTCAGATTTCTAGGTACTGTTGGAGAGCTTAATATCAAAAATTTCTATTGTAGACAATTCGATGCACTATTTGAATCATTTTCAGTTTGAAAGATGGCTCCAACCTTGAAGGATGATTTCAAGTACCTTGACCCACAATTCACCATATTCATCTTTTTTGGCTTTTCAATAAGCCTGCAAATTTGGTCATTCTCTACTAGAAAGCTGCTACTTTCATTGGATTCCTCCTGGACACTTAAAGACACATTTTATGGCTTATCAATAAGCATGCTACTATGATGATTATATACCATAAGATTGCAACTATCATTGATCACCATTGTCCTCTCGTTGACATCTAATTCCAATACACTTATCTTTTATGGATTTTCAATAAGCCTACTACTATGGTGATTCTCTACCAGAAGTCTGCAACTATGATTGATCATGATTTTCCTCTGGCTGAGATCTAATGCCAATATACTCACTAGCCAACTATCCAACAATGACTTGAGAAAAATTTGGCATGTCAAGTGGTTTGTTCATCTAAACTATTACTCATTACATAGTTATGTAATAAAAATATTATGGCTATTGTTCCTCATGTTTCTTAGAGATGATATTTGTGCCAGTGGTGTTCTTGAAAAAAATCATTGGGGCAATTTTAACTAACACGCCTCTTGGCATGTCTTTCCCCTTTCAACTTGGTTGTAGGTATTTGTGTTGTCTTCTTCAATCTCCCTCTTTCTCTTGGTGAATATAATTCTTAACTTTCATTGATGACTTCCATGTGACTTGTACTTTATTTATTGAAACACAAGCATGAAGTTTTTGACATGTTTGAACATATAATTTAGGTGAATATGTTAACAAAAAAATTAAGATTTATTACATTGCATAGGGAATTTAGATGCAAAATACAATTCCATATAAACCACAAAAAATGGTGTTGTTGAGAGAAATAATTTCACAATAAAGGAAATGGAAAATTAAATATGATCCAATTTAAGGGATTAAGTCTTAATTTATGGGAAGACACCATTAATTGTGCCATTTAGACAGAAAATTTCACTCTCACAAAGAATTTTTTATTGGAAGAAGCATGAAGTAAAATTAAATTGGATGTAAGCGAGTTCCTTACATTTGGTAGTGAAGTATGGGTTCACATTCTTGATGAAAAAAAAACATTACAAACTAACATTTAGAGATGGATTTTTGTTGGATATTCTAAAGATGTGAAAGGTTATAGTTTTCTTCAACCTAATTCCAAGGATTTTTTTTAAGAGACGTTAATTTTGATGGAAGTCCCTTGACCTAGAACCCTAATTTAGTGTTTGTGTAATTTTTTACCAATGAGCCATCTTCCACATCTATTTCATCTTCTCTTTCCAATTTTTTATAGTAATGATCATATTTGGGTTTGTTCTTTATATGATGATAGTGAACATGAAATTCCACCTCCACCTACTCACATTCCTTTGGTTGGTTCCATCAAACATGAAGGTCCTTCAACACCATAACTTCCCAAATGGATATGTACAACATAAGAATCAACTAGTGATCTTGTTGGCTACCCTAGAGATCAATTTCATACATGTTCAAAATTCCAATGAGCCTCCTCTCTTTTGGCTCAAGTTTCAAAGATTCATGATCCAAAAACATTTGAAGAAGCTTTTGGATAATGGTGCTTTGTGATGAAAAATATTTGGGATCTTGTACCTCTTTTAGAAGGAAGAAAAGTTGTAAAATTCAAATGGTTATATAGAACCGAGCATTTACCCAAGGGAAGTGTCAAACGACACAAAGCTTATATAGGTGCAAAATTATTTTCCCACATTGAACGAATTAACTATATTGAAACCTTATCCCCTATATCCAAAATGAATTCCATCCATGCCTATTCTATATGTTGCCCCTTCCACATAAATGGGAGGTCCATTAGATGGGTGTTACATATGACTTCTTGCATGGGAATTTGTAAGAATAAATTTACATGAAACTACCTCCTAGCTATGTTCAGTATGAATCCATCCTTATTTATTGCCTTAAGAAATCTCTCTATGGCCATAATTAATCTCCTTGAGCTAGTGGTATGCTAAATTGGGTATATTTCTTCTTGACACTATTTTTTCTCGATGTAATTCTCACTTAAATGTCTATACCGAGAAAGTAAGAAACCATATTAGAATACTTGTTTTTGGGTGTAGTATAGGGTCTATAAATGTACCAACATTTAATTTGTCAATCCAGATAGTTCATGAACTTCGAGACGCAACACTGGAAATTCCAAAGAAAGCCCTTGACAACATGCAAAACAAGTCTCTAGTCTATCTTGTGCATTAAATAAATGAAATCCCGTACTAAAAGAGAATTCGAGAAAACACCAATCCAAACAATTAAAATCATGCGGGAAGTAAAAGGAAATTAACAATGCAAAAGGAAATTCTAATTACAAGAAAACAAAAAGGAAATCATAACTGGAAACCAACGCGGTGTCGACACCATATCGAACACATGGTGTTGAAACCATATCGAAAGAATGTAAATGCTGGAATAAATTCAAAATAAATTAAAATACTAACTATGCTTGCACTAATCCAGTGTGAAGTTAACCTGAAAGCATGAGTACCATAACAAGTAAATCTACTGTGAAAATAACTCATGAAAGAAATTGAATTACTATAAATCCCTTGCCTTTCTTGTCCCTGAAAATAGATCATGTGGAACTGTCCAGAAGTGTGAAGGAAAATAAATATTATTGTTTTCAATCATAACATAGTTTCCCTTTTTATGAATGTGAGCTTTCAAACCACAAATATTCAAGTCGATCTCAAATTATGGAATATTAATTAAGTGAGTGTGGATCAATTCAAGTTAACGTTAGAGCTCATAAAGGCAACGCCGATTTTGTAAATTCAAACAAAATGGAGGGACATAATTTAATATGAAGAAGTATTCTGAAGTACAGGACAATTCCTTAATACAACAAATTAAATTAATCTCGCAGCTGAAAGGAAAACGTTGTAGTAAATCAATTAATTCAACAATTGAAAGGAAGATATTGCAGTAAATTAAACAACACCAATCTAGAGAAGGGAAGAGACTATAAATGATGAAAGAAACTTGACACAGTAAATGATAATTTAAATTCTAATTAGCTTAAGAAATGAAGAGTGGTGTCGAAATATTGATGTATAATGGAATCCTAAAGCCACTTGCAATCAATATTAACCTAGTTCAAAATCAGAAGTTAAATTAATTAGATGTAATAAATAAATAGACAAAACATGGATGTTATCATTAATTTATCCTTAACCATCTACATATATGTCATTGTATGATAAGACTAATTCATCATTAACTTGAGTTACATTAAGACCACCTTCTTCTGCTTCTTTCATGTTTCATCTTCATTTATTTATTTAATTCATCTTCAATTGTTCGAGACCATTCTTCAACTCTAATATTCATCAACTTGATTTGTTGTGTGAACGAATGATAATAATACGTCATCATCATCATCTTGAATATAATTATCAAATATTCATCTCAATATCCTTCAGAATGATGACATACCATCTTCATCATATCATTGTATCCATTTTACACCATAAACTCAATGATACCATCTATTTTAAGTGTTTTGTTACAATAAATATCGTTGCTGTGTTTTTGAAATGCGTAGTTCGATCATTGGAATAGGACATATGTTGTTTCCTAAAGTATATACTCTCGACACTAACATCTGCTCATCCCCAAAACATTTTTGGAAACCATAATCGATCTCTTCTAGACTTACTACTAAAAGCGTCACAATGAATTCCAGTTATAACGATATTATGTATCATATCAAGAAGAATACATCATCATCTGATTATCATCTTGTTATGATTATTGATTACAACAAATTCTATTGTTCAATCATCTTCAAATAATTTCATATTAGAGCATCTTTAGCTTTGAAGACCCCAAAATGAAATCTTATTAGTCTGCTTCATGATCGAAAGATAAATGGCAGAATTCACACGTTGGACTGAATCTTCAAGGCTTGTTACGATGTAATTTATTGGTGTAATATTAGAACAAGAATTTGTACACATCCTTGATTCTAGCGCAGGTATACAATTGTAGTCCAGGAATCCTTTTGCATGGTGCAGGAATCCATTTATACTCTGGTGCATGTAGGTAAGTGCAATGACCAAACCAGTTTTAAACCTGCAACATACAAAACTAAATTAAACTTTTATTAATGATATTTTAATCATGTTAAAACAAAGAAGTAACAAATATGTGCATAATGATCATTTAACCAATTGACAACATGAGAGAAATGAATAAAAATAAGACAAAATTGAAGCCCAACATCCCCCCATGCTGACCATCTTGCATGCCCTCATGCAAGGAAATCTGGTAGTGTCACTCCCTCACAAAAAAACAAAGATTAAAAACATTTATACGCATTCAAAATGATGTTCCTGCAATTCTGTGTGATCACACTTCCTGTGCTAGTTAAAGCTTGATCTTAAAATAGAGTTTTTGTTGGACTCTTTATTTGATTAGACTAATTTCAAAAAACCTAACACGATAGTTGTCATGAAAAAAACTAAATTGCAAGGATGGTGTTATTACTTGAATAAAATAGAAAACTTTTAAAATTTCCAAAAGAATATCTCGGAGGCATCCTTGATCAGAAGTTTTACTTTAACGTCCTCATTGTAAACATGAGTGACTTGATTTAAAATCCAAAGTGTTAAAAGTAAACATAGAAATACTTTCCCACAGTGATCATTTTACCATTATCCATGTATAGTTTAAGCTCCTCTTGTCAGGGTATAATGAACTACCTGCACTAAGGGTCCCACATCCATAAAAATCATTCCAAAAGATAGAACTCCAAGGCATAACAACAAAAGGATTTTAAATCCATTTTCAGGGAAGGGAAAAAAACCGAAGTAAATCATAGTGTAAAATTAACTTTTACCACATGCATGGCCCTACTGCCAGTAGGCGTCCATAGCCTTGACAGGGATACCTTTTAACCTTATGAAATGATTTTTTCCCACTTCTTAGATATAGATTCAAAGTCATTTAAGAACATTTTTTTTTTCTCTTTTTTATAAGTTAATTGAAGGTCGATGTCCTTGCTTGGTGACCAACTATCGACAGTGCCATTCACAAGAACTAACAAGAATGAACAATCTGGCTCACGAAGAGACCTCTTGTCTTCCAAATTTTCAACTAAAAGATATTACCCTAGTTTGGTGACCAGTGCGGTAATGTCATTTTCCTTAAGACCTATGATCATAGTAGGTCGACTCATAATGAGACCTCCTATCCCTCAATTAATTCGTTTATGTTTTTAGAAACAAAATCTGATTATGATTGACCTTTGATAGGTTACTTAATAGGTGGGGAAGCAAATCTACTCCTTAAGAGTGCAGGATGGCATGAAAGGTTTTTAATTACTATTCTTTACTGGTTGGTCATGCTACCCTAAGAAATTATTTAAAAAACATCTCAGATAATGACCAAAAAGATTCCTTGAGTGGATCATGCTAGGGTTATTTCTTAAAGCTTATTAGGGTTTTGTAGGCGTGGTCCACCATAGGAGGTTTTTCATTGATCCCTTCAAAGAGGACTTAAAAAGATGTTCTGAATAATAGTTTGTTAAAAATAGGAGAAAATAATTACATGTAAATTATGAAAATACATATTAATCCACAATCAAAGTCAATTTTTAAAATATGAGGTATTAAGTGTAAAGTTCCTCTAACAGGTCTACCCACAAGAGTGCATGATAATATAAATTCCAAAAGTTGTACTTTAGGGAATCACAATTTCAAGAATGATGTTATACCATCTTTATTATTCTCATCTTATCCTATCTTATTTTTAAAGAAAAAAAATATCACCGTTAAGTGTAGGCGTACTTCTAATGAAGCCATGTGAATAACAAAATGCTGATTATACTTACACTTAATTTTAAAGAATAAACTTCAATACATACGAAAGTGTAAGAAACTAGTTGCTTCAATTGACATGGTACCAAGAGTTTCCGAATGATGAGGAAATAAGGTGGCTTAATGAATTCTCAAAACTAGGATTCAATGGAATCCACATATTTATGATTCTCCAACTGATGCAAGTCTTCCACTGTTTGATAGTCACTCTCCTGGAGGCACAAAGGATCTGGTGAAAGAAAAAAGATAAATCCCTCAAATTCGGGCTCAAATATTTGAGTTTCAAATTAACAAGAATGGTTGAGAGAGATTCTAGGGTTTCGAGTTTCAACAACATTTTTAGAACAAGTTCCAATGGAATATTTCTCCTCTGGTGGTCTTTGAATTACAACTTCCCAGGGTGAATGTTTTGCAGTAATGGGGGAAGTTTCCAAATTCGTTCTCTTTCCCAACACGAAAGGTGTAACATTTTGTTCAACATGGGAATCAACAAGAAGAATAGGTGTTTGAAATTGATGTGCAATATGATGGTTTAAATTAGGGGTTATGATATGATTTGGGATTGGGATTTGGTTAAGGCTTGGAATAAGGTTTGGATTTGGATTGGGATTAGAATTTGGACTAGGGTTAGGTCTAGGGTATGGATTAGGGCTAGGGAATGGATTAGGGTTTGGACTAGGGTTAGGGTATGGATTAGGGCTTGAATGAAAGCTAGGGTATGGGTAAGGATAAGGAATAGGGTAAGGTTGCACATGCGGTTGGGACCATGGGGGAGGGTAACTTAATGATGTATTGGAAAGAAATTTTGGTTGTTGTTGGTGCTCATATGATTGAATTTTCATGGGAGATTGCCCTAGAGATAAGGATCCAAACGATTCTTGAGGCCATGGAGATAATTGGTTCAAGGATGAGGGCCAAGGAGAGGGCCACTGCATCCATGAAGTAGGATATTCAATTGGAGGAGGATTAAAAGTTTGCCATGAAATTCCAGGATTATAAATATGATGAGGAACATGTTTAGGAAAATAAGCATTATTCCAAGTATAAAATGATGATAAGTTTTGATTTATACCTGGAAATTGATTTGATTCCTTACTTGATTTCCTGAATACTTTTAGTAATCCTGGTAGTAACGGGAAATGTTCAGTTGAATGAGCCTCCTCACAAATTTTACAAATTTTTAGGCTACTGAGTGGACACCTTCCAAGGAAGTGTTTCTTCATACAATTGGCACAAAAGATAAGTGGTGGGTCTTCATCCTTTTCATATTCTTCCTGAAAATCATCCAATTTTGAAACCAAAGAGTTAATAATATCATTTTCATGTTCGTTAAATTTCTCACTTGTTAATTACTCATTGGGCAAGTTGTATGTCTTTGTAGGAGCGTAAAAATTCCTCATTGAATGATTTCTAAAATACCATTTTCTTGTTTTTAACAAGCCCAATGGTACATTTGTTAGCACATGAATAGTGTGTATGCGGGGTAGGGTGGGGGGTTCTCACAACATTAAAGAAAATGAGAAACCTCAAAGAAATCTTCTTACAACATTAAATAAAATGAGAAACCTTAAAGCAATAGTGGAGGAAAGAAATAAATTCAAAGAACATAAATTTGCAAGAGAAACTACGTGAAGGAAAAAAGCCAAATGCGACAGATCACCAAGGTCAATCCCTTGAGCGCCTCCTTGGAAATGATGCCAAAATGTTGGGTGTAGTATAGGGTCTATAAATGTACCAACATTTAATTTTTCAATCTGGATAGTTCGTGAACTTTGAGACGCAGCACTGGAAATGCCATAGAAAGCCCTTGAAAACCTGCAAAACAAGTCTCTAGTCTATCTTGCGCATTAAATGAATGAAATCTTGCATTAAAAGAGAATTTGATAAAACACCAATCCAAACAATTAAAATCATGCGGGAAGTAAAAGGCAATTAACAATGCGAAAGGAAATTCTAATTACAAGCAAACAGAAAGGAAATCATAACTGGCAACCAACGTGGTGTTGACACCATATCGAAAGACTGTAAATGCTAGAATGAATTAAAAAGTGTTGGAGTCCCATGATTTGGAAGATTAGTAAACCAAATGACAGGGCAACATCAGACCAATCTTTGGAGTCCTAGGACCTAGCCTTCCTGGACTCAGAGAGGGCTCTCTCTATGATGCGAAGGATGTGAGTTTGTTCACTTTGTATGTTTTATTTTAGGCTAGCTGTTAAGTATATTTTGGTTTGTTTTGGGTTTTTGAGGTAAAATGATCAAAAAGGACAAATAGAAGGAGATTTCATCAAATCAACCGGGCTATGGGGTCAGATAAAGTCAAGACTGTCTAAATGGTGGACAAGGTATTACTGCAGGGCCGATTTAGTCAAGGTAAATGGATTCTTTGGGTGAAAGTGAAGTGAAATGAAAAATCAAGTTTGTGAAAGACAAAGATATATTAAACATATATAGTTTTAAATCAGGTATTCATGAGGTAGGGAAAACCATAAATCTCTATGAATAAAACTCAAACTGATACATATGAAAGATAAACAATTTGGCAATACATAGAAGCATAAGATCCTCTAACTTTAGAAAATCACCTTCAGCTGTTGGGAAAACAAATAAGATAAACAAAATACTCAATATATGAAGAGGGAACTCCTAAACAACATATCTTGAGCTATCGGGAACTTTGAAATAAGTTTTCAAGCATGGACAAAGGGCAAGATCGAAACGAGACCTCTTTGACTTAACTAAAACAACCAATATTTAATAGAAAGATTCCAGAAATGGAGTTTTGAGAAACTATAAGTAAGCAAGGCATACCTTAAATCATACTAGATAGCAAAACATACTGACCATTAATGAAACAAATAACAATTTATTGATGGACCTAAGGGGCAATTAAGAATCCTTTAGAAATGATCAAGAGGAGGAAAACATCAAAGCTGTAATATGCAAGATGTTTGAGGTGCTTCCATGAGCATGCCTCAACATATAATTTTCTGATCTACAATAAATGAGAAATATGGAAACATTAATGAAAACAAGGAAACATAAACAAATCATAGAAACATCACCATTCACCAAGCCACAGAATCCTGCACACAATGCTCCTCCACCATCAAGCCAAGCAAGACATCATCCACTTCATAAAACAAGTATTTCTTCCAAGCTCATATACTATGTATTGCTCTTAATATATTAAGTTCTGTCTATTCTTTACAATGAATCCTCTTGTTTTATATAAGCCATAGAGGAGGAAAAACACCTAGAGAAACTAGAAGGCCATTGGCCAAAAACAAATATCTAAAATTGTCCTTGAGGCCTAACAAGGTCCAAGGCACAAAATATCTTTCAAAAATATATTTTCGGACAAAAATAGCAAAAATGAATCACTTTCAAGGCCTGAAACATAAGAAAAACTTTCTTAACGCACATTTGGCCTAGTTACCACTCAGAAAACTGCTTTTCAACAAAAAAATATAGGAACATAGCACCAGAAAAAAGTCGGTTTTGTAGTGTAGTTTTGGCGGACTTCCCGATGTCTAAATGAGTCCCGTGATGGCTCGTTGGAAAGCTAAAGATGTCTAATTTCCAAAAATACTTTATTTTTTCCAATCTGATGCCTAGAATTTAGTTAAAAAGTAGAAACAATGAAAAAAACCAGGAGTGTAGCACCTGCTGATATTAGGGGCAGAAAGGTGAAAAATGGCTGTTTTTGGCCTTTTTGAGAGACCAAAACAGCTTCATTTGTTATAAAAATTTCTGAGAATGTTCCTTTGATGTAAAGGAATCCAAAAATATATTTTTATTCATCTGAGGATGCTCCGAGAAAAATTTAAGGCACCCATGATTTTATGCTTTTAGGCCTAAAATTCACAAACAAGAATGTGTCCAAAAATGCCCAATTTTGGTGAGTAAACCCCTTAAGGGTTTTTAGAAACATGCAATGAAGATTGAGCAAGAATCCCAAGCTGGGATGAGCTTTTTCCATGTTTTTCCACCGAGCGCCTTCTTTGTGCAGCTTTGAGTTTCCTTCGGGAAAACTGATTTAAGTTCTTGTAGTGCTCAGTCATTCTTCTTTGTAGGCCCAAATTAATGTTAGCTTTTTCCAATTTTATCTCCAAATGCTGATTTTCCCTCTCAAGCCAAGAATCTTTATCATTCTCGATTTCTTTGGCAAGGAGCTCCGTAAGAGGGTACTGTTGTGCACGAGCTGATTCTTCCTCTTTCTGCTTTTGCAATGCTTTTCTAAGACCCATGGTCCTAGGTCTCTTTCTTGCTGGCCCTTCTTCTTCATCATCTTTCGAATACTCACCCATGTATTCTTCTAGCCTCACTTGTGACCTTTGAGCTTCCCTTTTGTATTTGAGCGCCTGAGCCTCAAATATTTCCATATGTCCACTCATTTGATTTTTTTGCAATTGTAAATAGTGGATGATGTCTTTGGACCTTTCTAGGCCATTTTCCAAATATTTAATTTGAGCCTCCCAGTTTTTCAAAAGAGATCTAAGAATCCTGGCCTCATCATCTTCAACATCACTGTCTTTTGTATTACGTCAAATTCCTTCTCATGCTCATGGTTGCTCTCTTGCTGTTTAATCTTTTATTTGCCCTTGCCTTTAATGATTTTCTTTCCTCTGGTTTTCTTGGGAAATTCTGCATTGCTTTGCTTTGCCAATTTGTCTCTACTCCTTAGTGCCCTAGTGACATTGCTAGTCACTGTCTGAGTGGTTTTCTTCTTTGTTGTTTTAGTGTTTTTAGCCTTTGCCACTTTTGATGAAGGAAGCATGGCCCCTTGCCTTAGAGAGGTAGTAAGCACATGATCCTGACTGTTTTGATGAGAAATGAGAGGAGGGGTCAACACTAGTACCTGTTTAATTTGATCCTTTATATTGCTGCCTCCTTTATTACAAATTTTGCTGCCTTTTTCACTGTCACTTTTTTCAGTTTCTTCTTGTGGGCTGCTTTCATGATGATCACTGTTTTCATTTTCTTGTGGACTGTCTCTTTCATTATCACTATTTTTTTCCTCCTCTGGTGGAATACCTCTCTCACTATTATTTTTTTTCTAATAGCTGCCTTCTTCATTACTGTCTTCACTATCTCCCTGTGGATTGCCTTCATCACTGTCACCATTTTCATTTTCCTCTTGTGGGCTGCCTCTTTCCTTATTGTTTTTACTATCTTCTTGAGAGCTGCCCCTATCATCATTGTTTTGATTTTTGTCATCATCAATTTCATATTCACTTTTACTGCTTTCTTCTTGTTCACTTTTATCTATGGAAGATGTTTTTGCTTGGGAGGATGACTCATGAGAGGAAGGTGAGACATAGTGTGTTGAGGGTGAGGAAGGAGTATGAGGAGTTCGAGATGAAGATGGCATAATTTTCAATAGCATGGAAGATGAAGAGGTGAAATCATGGTGGGTGATAAACATTTCCCAAGAAATTCCTTTTCACTCCAGCTGGTGAGTGATGATGACCTTAACAAGGGAGTGATGGAAATAAGCTTGCCTTTTTTGCCCTTGATGCTCATCATTTCCTTTTGGAGGCATAATGACTATGCTATTTTTTTACAAATTCAAACAAACAACCCTTTTTATATGAAATGAAGGTGAGGAATCAAAAAACACTCTTATAGTTCAAGAACTAGATGGGGAGGCATAATTTTACGAGAAATACCATGAAAAAGCCTTTATGTGTGATGAAGACCAAACTCTCGGAAAAAATTTGCAATTTTGGCCTTTTCTGTAGAAAATCTGGTAGTGCTGCATTTTCGCACTCAGGAGCGTAGCACCACTATACAGGAGCGCCGCGTCCAGTGAAAATTTGCACTGTGAGCTCCTACAGGAGTGTAGCACTAGTGTACAGGCGCGTAACACCAAAAAGGTCTTTTTGCAACAAGGTTTTCGAAGCCTTCCCAGTGTCAGAATTGGGCCCAAGATGGCTCGTTGGAAAGATAAAAATGTCTAATTTCTAAATATACTTGATTTTTTTCATTTTTTTGTTCATTTTGATGTCTAAAAACTAACTGTCCCAACACTGGTCAAAAGTGGTGAATGCTGGTGCAGAAATGAAGAGTGCTGGTGCAGACAACTTTTGGAGGCCTTAGACAACTCCAAATTGAGCTCAAGGTAGCTCGTTGGAAAGATATTGAAGTCTAGTTTTCATTTGAGGTATTAAGAAAGTAATTTGGACACTCTAGATGTGATGAAAACGGATTTTCCCAAGGTCACTCCAAAAGTGAAAAATTTCTCCCATGACATCTGTATTTTTGACATTGATCTCAAACCATGATACATGTGTAAAAACTGAAGGAGGTTTTTCTTCTTGGCCCTATTATGGACAAAATTTTCTCTCAATTTTTCCAAATTCATCTCTTTTTGGTCTGAAACACAATTTGAAGCAAAACTAGCCCTAGGTGTGACACATGGCTTGTCTCTTGGAACGAATTCTCGGAAAATGATGGAGGCATGTTTTTTATGAGCTGGTATAGACTTATTATTGCTTACATGATCTATCAAATTATTCCTTTGCTATTATGCCTCCATTTCATGTCAAACCCTAGCTTATTTGGAAGAGGAAATTAGGGTTTGATGTGAGGATTTAGGACTGCCTTGCAGAGGGAGGGGAATGAAGGGGTTAAGGGTTGTCTAAATTCTTGGGGAAATTTTTGGGGATAGGGATAGATGTTAGGGAGTAGGGGAAAGTGTAATTTCAGGAATTGAGTGAGGGTAAGGGGTCCAAAATTTCAAAACACAGGCCTAGTCTTAAAAAGTGTCAATTTGTGGCAATAGACTAGGTCTTGTAGAAAAATGATGATTCTGAGGGATAGGAGTGATGGGAAGTGTTTATGGAGGTATTGTGAGGATAGTAGGAGGTGTAAGAGCATCAATATATAAGCCTTGTTGATGATTTAATCATGGAGGTCATGAAACCAAAAAATTCCCTTTAAAACCCTAGTTTTCTCTGAAAATAGGCATGCTGCCTCTCCTTTGTTGTAGGTGTCTTTAGTGATGAGTTGGCCTCTTACTTTACCTAGTTCTCTGTTGATAGGCACTTTGACACCCCTTGCAAAAATTTCAAAATGGGTAGTTTTCCTTTGCAGACTTTGTGCTTGGCCAAAGAGGCCCTCCTAGGAAGATTTTCTGATCTCCTTTCGACAACCACTTGTTGATCTTCATCCTCTTTGATTTTACCTTTTTGGCATATGAAAAATAGTGAATTAGATCATCAAAACAACCCTACAACCTATAAAACCCTAAATTACCTAGTGGGAGGCTCTTTGAACTTGGTCTCTGCTTGAAAACTTGACTTGGGATTATTAGGTGTAAAACAGAGTTTTGGACAAACTAATGTATTGAAGATCCAAAATCCAATGTACTTGATTTATCTAAAGAGCCTCTAGAGATGGTTTTGGGATCATCAATGCTTGATACATTTGGGAGACATAAGAGAGTTGATTGGTTGGTGACCTTAGGTAGCAGTGGAGGGGTTAGGAAGTAAAAGAACAGTGTGCTTGAGGCCAAAGGTGACCAGACAAGAAAAAAATGAATAGCATGAGCCCATGATGGATCTTTTGGGAGTAGCAGGCTTAACTTGGTGGATTTATTCTAAGGGAACAATAGTATTTTGAAGGGAACAACACTTTAAGGAACAACACTATTAGGGAACAACACTTAGGGAACAACACTGTTTTAAGGAACAACACTGCTAAGGAACAACAGTTTAGGGAACAACAATGCTAAGGAACAACCCTGCTAAGGAACAACATGATAACATTTTTTAGGAAAAATAGATGAAGATTTTGGTGAACTGACAGACTTGGAAAGATGAAAGCAGTGAGATTTCTAGAACTCATAATTTTTTTTGCAATTTTGTTCTAGAAATCTGGGTTTGTCAAAATTAGTCATCTTTGGATAAAATCAAAATTATGGATGACTAACATCTAGAGGACAAAATGATTGTTTGTATTTGGTTTCTAGAAAACCTGGACAAAGCATATAGTCATCAAAACAAGTGAAAAATACTGATGACTAACAAAAATAAATTCAAATACTAACTTTGCTTGCACTAATCCTGTGTGAAATTAACTTGAAAGCATGAGTATCATAACAAGTAAATCTACTGTGCAGATAACTTATGAAAGAAATTGAATTAATATAAATCCCTTGCCTTCCTTGTCCCTGAAAATAGATTGTGTGGAACTATCCAGAAGTGTGAAGGAAAATAAATATTATTGTTTTCAATCATAGCATAGTTTCCCTTTTTATGAATGTCGGCTTTCAAACCATAAATACTCAAGTCGATCTCATATTCTGGAATATTAATTAAGTGGCCTTGGATCAATTCAAGTTAACATTAGAGCTCATAAAGGCAACGCCGATCTTGTAAATTCAAACAATCTGGAGGGATGTAATTTAATATGAAGAAGTATTCCGAAGTATAGGACAATTCCTTAATACAAAAAATTAAATTAATCTTGCAACTAAAAGGAAAACGTTGCAGCAAATCAATTAATTCCACAATTGAAAGGAAGATGTTGCAGTAAAGTAAACAACACCAATCTAGAGAAGGGAAGAGACTATAAATGATGAAATAAACTTCACACAGTAAATGATAATTTAAATGCTAATTAAATTAAGAAATGAAGAGCGGTGTCGAGCTGGGCTGGCAGCCAACTCAGCTAGCTCTCACCCTTGATTAACGTGGTTCACACAGTAGTTAAATTCATGAGATGTAATAAATATATAGACAGAGCATGGATGAAAATTGCTTCAATTAATTCTTGAAATCAATTGCTACATTATGCAGATAACACTCATCTCTAGCAAGACGAGAGGAGCGATCCACTGGTTATAAATTGCATGAGGCTACATTAGGACAACTCCTCTTCCCTTATGTGCCTTCCTCCTGTCGTGCGCACTGCCTCTGGCTTGATTGATTTCCTAATTCATATCTCCCTAATTAAATTAATTAATTGTTATTGCTCTTGGAAATATATTATATAGAATCGAATTACAAATTGAAGATTTACATTAGCCAACTGAAATTCAGGAGTGTAGATTAGCGGTTTTAACAATATGCCAAGAATGAAATTAGTTCGCAACAAAATGTCAAAATGAGGAACGATTTTGGTGAATCGTTCCTCTTTCCTTGGAACGATGATAGCGCACCAGCTTGCTTTATCTTCCACAAACAACTCTCTTGCAATCTGTTGCAAGAACAAGAAGCATCGATATCGAACCCGAATGATACCATCAATTTTAAGTGTTGTGTTACAATAAATATCATTGTTGTATTTTTGAAATGCGTAGTCCGATCATTGGAATAGGACATATGTCAATTCCTTAAGTATATACTCTCGGTAATAATGTCTTCTCATGCCCAAAAAAGTTTTGGAAACCAAAATCGATCTCTTCTAGACTTATTACTGAAATCATCATAATGAAATCTATTTTGCTCAGACAATAGACGTATGGTAGTCATGGATTGCAGAATGTCGAGTGAGTGTTGAATACTGTAATAGACGACTCTTGGATGCATCGATCTATATATTCTTTATGATCTTTAAGTAATTTGAAAACTTCATCAATGAGTCTCCATAATGTATATCCCCCACTTCTCCTACAATTTGTCTCCAAAGGCTAACAACTGTAACAATGAGTGCTCCCAAGCTTTGAAGACCCTAAATGAAAGTTCATTAGTCTGCTTCATGATCAAAAGATAAATGGCAGAATTCACACGTTGAACTAACTCTTCAAGGCTTGTTACGATGTATTTATTGGTGTAATATTAGAACAGGAATTTGTACACATCCTTGATTCTAGCGCAGGAATACAATAGTAGTCCAGAAGTCCTTTTGCATGGTGCAGGTAGGTAAGTAGTGCAGGAATCCATTTCTTCTCTAGTGCAGGTAGGTAAGTGCAATGATCGAACCAATTTTAAACCTACAACATATAAACCTTAATTAAACTTTTATTAATGATGTTTTAATCATGTTAAAACAAAGAAGTAACAAATACGTGCATAATGCTCATTTAACCAATCAACAACATGAGAGAAATGAATGAAAATAAGACAAAACTGAGGCCCAACACTTGTTATTTATGATCATGGTCTTATTATCACTAAGAAGGGCCCTAAACTTTTAAACCATGTGAAATGTAGCCTTAAGAAGAAATTTCAAATGACAAACTTTGATTATTTACATGATTTTCTTTTCCTAAAAGTATTTCAAACCAAGGAAGGAAATTTCCTTACGTAGTACAAGTATGCATGTGTTCACGACTTTCACATTGAATATTGTAAACCAATGCTTTCTCCCTTAATTTTTGGAGTGAAACTTGTTGCCACTTGTACTACACCCAAAGGTCATAGTCTAAAAAATCCACAGAATAACCCAGACGTTTCGGTAAGATTATGAAAAATTTTGGCAAATATTTTTCAAAATATGGGTTACAGTGGTTAAACTTCAGTATATTGGGTGCCCTAAGGGTTTTTATGGTGTTGAATCCATTTCCACTATCAAAAATGCAATTCAAACACTAAAACTACTTGATTTTTTGAATTTTTTTTACCAGATTCCAGCAAAAAACTGTCGTCCGGGCTATTTTGTTGCGTTGGTAGACAACTCCCACCCAAAGTAGATGCCAATTTGTAATGTTAATTGGTAGGTTATTGCATTTGGCTCATAGTGATATTGATATTTCCTTTTTTTGTAGGTATTGTTTTTTGGTATATGCAAGCACCCCATGAGAGCCATTAGAAAGCAACAAAAATAATACTTTGGTATATTTGAGATACAATTAGGTTTGGGGTACATTACAATTCAATGGGGGAATCCTTTGTTCGTTGGTTTCATTGATTCTTATTTGGGAAATGGCCTTTATCATTAGAAGTCTAATGTATATTATGATTTCAATATTGGTTTCATATTTTTTACTTAGGATTGTATGAAACAACAATTTCTTTATCTTTGTTCAGTAGAAGTACAATTTCAAGCAATAGTTAATCCAAGTCAAGAAGCCTTGTGGCTTCAACAAATCCTCTTGGTGTTTAGATTCCAACAACATCCGACCACCCTTTAGTGTGATAATTGGAGTACTATTAACCTTACAAAATATTTAGCTCAACATTAACATTAAAAACACATTGAGATACACATAACCTTCATGGAAAAACTCATTCATGATCATCTTCTCAAAGTTCTCTTTTCCTTATACACGATCAAGTTTCAAACATTTATTTATTTTTTCCTACAGAAGTGAAGTTTCCAAATTTCGATCTATGTTAAGAGTTTGTGAAGTTGTAATTCAGGGGGAATATGCTCTAATTCCTTCTTCCTTCTCCTACTATATCACCTTTGTAAATACTTCAATCTTAGGCCAAGTTGTTTTAAGAGGAGATGTTGGAATATTTAGGAAAATAAGGGTTAAGTAGGATAAACCTAGTTTAATGTATCCTTAGGTAAAGTGTGTTTCTTTAATTTGTTTCCTTAATATGCATTAGTAGTTACGCAACATAATAAAAAATGATATGTTTTATACATAAAGTAATGTTATGGTTTATATTTCCTTGATTATAATGACTATATTCATCTATGACTTAACATTCGACTGGTCCATGATCTCTAATTAAACTACATAGGAACATTTGTTGATTTTTTTTTCGATTAAAAACTCTTATATGGGTAAAAATGTGAAGGTGGGTTACACTTTTGTGAGAATCAGGGGCTAAAAATTCATTTTACCAACATATAAAAGTTTGGTTGAACTGTTTTAAAGTTCGGCCGAAGTTTTGAAATTAGTTCGGTAAAACTAATTTTGCCGCTTACATTGAAGGCGTATTGAAATCATGGGAAAATAGATTTTTGGACGGAGATGGGAAAACCAACAACCAAAGTTCGACTGAAGTAATAGTCCGGCCGAAATAATAGTTCGACCGAACTATTAGTTCGGTTGAAATTTAAAAATAATTCAGCTGGACTTTTTCTTGTAAATATACTGTCCCGTAAACCTTAAGAGGTTTCAGGCTTATTACCATTGTCGAGCTTTATTGTGTCATATGTGTCATCTGTTTTTTGTTTGTTGTGTCATATTTTTTTCGTTATATGGGCTTGGTGTTGCGCAGGGGCGAGGAGGTGAGAAATTCGTCGTTTTGGTTTATTTTTTTGTGAATTTTTTTTTTGTTTTAATTTTATTCTCTGTTTTTCTGTTCGCAAGTAATTTGTAATCCGCGTCCTTGGTAATTTCCTGCCTCGTATTCTTGTTGCAGCCTCGTCGTCTTTTTGTCTCTGAATTTCCAGGTAGACGAAAAATCCTCTTATGTGTCATCTTGACCTCTGTTTTTAGCAAGGAAAAAAATAGTCCTTAAAATTGAAATATTTGGTATGCTCAAATGCCAATACTCGGAAACAGAAGAAGCATTAGGTATTTATCAATCTTCCCCAAATTTGCTATTGATTTTCAAGCTAATTTTCTAGACTGGTAGAGCTTATTATACATACGAGCATATCAATCAACTCATGATGGATTAATAAGATCATAAATTCCAATAATTCATCATGCATGTCGTGCATTTCTTCTAAATTGTCCTTTACAATATTGACACAATTTTGGCCTTGCTTAGTATTTGGAATTGTGATGATTATCAGCTCTAAATATTCATCAATTTCTGACAGCATCTATTTTTGTCATTCTAGTTATCTACAATCATTATGTAATTTTCCCTCTGTTTGGAGATTAATGTGCTAAAAGAAAACAAGTAGCGAAATTAATAGGTATGCTGTCAGGCAGTCCTATCTGTAATTTCGAATCATGTATAAAAGACCGATAGTACCCTAGAAAATACTAGATTTCACAATGCTTTAACAATGCAATGCTAAGAGCTTCTAATACCTTCTAAGTGGAAGATTTTGAAACAAATGACTTCGTCTAAAAGTGAGGTTTCTTTCCATGGAAATATTCTAGAGATTCCAAGGTTATTTGTCTCTAGATGTATCTGCTCTTCAAGTTTTCTCTAAGAAACATACAATAGCTTTGTCATCCTCCGTAGAATAAGCCACATGGTACATTCACTGTCTTCATATAAAGGAAACATGATATTCTAATCAGTGGAGTTCATCTTAGTTCTGTCCTTCCAACATCTGACATGGTTGTAAATTACCCATCATGTCCAAGGATATTCAGAAATATAGAAAATAAAAACCTTTTTACCAAATCATATAGGAACTTAGGAATACCTGCAACATTATCCTGTAGATCTCCAGCTTCAACAGAATCAATAACATGTTATCTTATTTATGGAACATTAAATACTTGATGATAATTCCTCTTAATCATGTATCCAAATGGTATGATTCTAAATATCCTCTTTGCTTTCATTAGAAGCCCCATGGCATTGGTCCAAGCTATGTGATTATCAATTTTCTTTGATAATCATCACATTCCTTGGTACTTACAAGATTTTGGGTTTTGTTAATACTTTTTTAAGTTACTTCATCATTGGAAACAAGTTCAAATCTTTTTGTAAGGATCAAGAAATACACAACAGTGATCTATTGCAAGAAGCACTTCTCATGCCATCATTTCATTCTCTCCTAACCAAATCAGTTACATTCCAATTTAGACCAATGGTTCCACAATCATTGTATTTCAACTATTAAAAAAAATACATCCGTGCTCTTAACAATTTAAGGGAAATTTTTTCATGTAGGCATTAATTTTTTATTTTCTAAATGGCCAAGCACCATATTTCAGGGGATTTTCTCAACTTCTTGTTCTCAATGTTTCTATTTATTTAATTAGTTTTGTGTTACAAGTACTTGGTTCAAATACTAATAGCAGTTGCTTATGCTTACAAATTTACTATAAATACCACAAATCAATGTGGAGATACATCAATCTTTATGTATTGAATTCCTATGTTATATGAACCACACTAAAATGCAGTGAGAAACAAAGACCAACATTAATATATAAACAACAACTGGTTTGCTCAAATGCCAATACTAGGAAACAGAAGAAGCATTAAGGGCATTTCTTAGTTTTCCCCAAATTTGCCATTGCATTTCAAGCTGATTTTCTAGATTGGTAGAGATTGTTATACACACAAGCAGATCAATCAACTCACGATGGATTAAGAAGATCATAAATTCCAATAATTCATCATGCATGTCATGCATTTATTTTAAATTTTCCTTTACAATATTGGTCCAAGCTATAGATCTAGCTCTAGTACCTTTGCTATACAATTTTATTTTTAGAAATTTATTAGCACAATAAAATTACCTACCCAAATAATTTTATTTGATTATTGTTAGCTTTATGCAATATCCTCAAATGTTTGCATAGATTAGACCTTCAAAATATACCCCAAATTCTGAAATAGTCCACCCTCCAATTGTTGCCAAGGAAATGTTTCTTAGCATTGTATTTCGTGTTAAGAATAAAGGAAATCAATTGTGACTTGATATCTCATGTTGTACCTTGAGTACCTTCTTTATTAATTGTAGCTTTACTTCCTGTTGTAATATTTAAAATTTTCATGCACCTTTCCTCCATGTTGTACCTTGAGTACCTTATTTCTTAATTGTAGCTTTATCACTGGTCTCTGCTTCCTATTGTAATATTTAAAATTTTCTTAAACCTTTCCTTCTGAAAATGGTAGAAACAAAAACACTTGACTGCAAAAGTAATTGGTATTTTATAGTAATCCCTGCATAAATGGTGGCAATATTTTTTCACCTCCATTGTGACAATATTAAAAAATGGTGCAACTGAGTTTGTTGTGTTGATATGAATCTAACACTGCCAACGATATTACTTGAAAATATATGATCATCTTCATTATCTCTACATTTCATATTATTCATTCTTGTTCTTTCCTTCGTAACAGTCATAAAAAAATAGCAAATCTTCTTTACCATTCTTTGCAAATTTCGAGTGAGATTCTTAATTGTTAAGTACATTATCTAAGGTGTCTATAATCATGGCACCATATTCTTGGATGCCCATTGCCTATTTTTCATTAGAAAGCCTCAATCGAAAATCCATATTTACTTTTGTAAAATTTAAAGGGCAACTACAACTGCTACCCGCGCATCTACTCCAATAAAACTCAGAAGTTCAATCCAATACTTTATATACACCTTAGGTGCGAAGGGAAGAATAAGTTGTTCATAATTAATCTTCCAAATGATTCCACAACACTATAGTGCCAATATTTAACTTATGACTCTTGCATTGCAGACTACCGACATATATATCTAGAACACAGTCAACATTGTAGTGATTTGCAAGATTTAACTAATGACTCTTACATTGGAGAAATTTTCTGCCGCTTAGGGATTCAAGAAATTGTTACCAAACCTCCATACATCTAGAGCAGATATATGCATACTAGGGCTGGATAATATTTGTCTAGGATTCTGATATTATTACTTTTATTGATTTAAAAGTTAATAAAATGTGTGAGATGTATATATCTTGACACCGTTATTTAATTTTATTTACCGATTTTGTGATACTACAAAAATGACATCAGATTATTAATGGTGATAAGTTACAAAAGTATTGGTAAGGTTAATCAAGCATGATACCTATATGTAGAGTACAACTATATGTGTGACTTCTGACATAACTTCATCAACCAGTACCACGAGTTGTTTATCATTTTATGCATTTGGAGGCATGATGTTAGTAGGAATGATTGATAGAAATGGTTTATTCAAGTAATGAATGTTGGGTCATAAAGGTGACTGTTACAAGCAACCTCAATGCTTCTCATTTAATTATCAACCTAGGGCAAGTATTTTTATTTCAAGATTGTAAGCACAGTATATGCAAGTGATATCAAAGGACAACTACTCTAAATTATCATAAGGAATAATATATAATTCTCAAAGTTCAATCATATCAATTTGGAAAGAAATTATAGGATGCTTTGACTATTCTGTTCTAAGGATATGTAGAAATAACTACTCTAGCTGCGAAGAGAAAACTACAATTGAATAACGTACTATGATGAATTGAAAATAAATCATAATGAATTGAACAACTTTAATGAATTGAATAGCAATTTATTAATCTAAATTTTTCAATGGAATTCTCTTTTAAATCAATAAACGACATCCCCCTGAATTAAGCAGCAATCAAACGCTCACAATTATAATGAAAAGATCCAACATTAACTACATGTAGAATTGAAAAACAATCGTGTTAAAGCGTAATAAAAATATTATAAAAGCATTGGGAAATGATGAAAGCATATAAACAATTATGAAACATTGATTTTAAGCAAGAAGGCATGAATGGTGAACTCTTCTAATGAAATAGGAAGTTGTAGCATCTTATGTGCACAATTAACCAATTAAACAATATTTTATAAAATGCACTAGATGACTGGAAACGAAAGTTATGTAATTAAACATATAGCACATAAGTAGCAAAGAAACTCCCAGGGCTGGGCCTAGAGCCACCAAAATTCTATTGCTAAAGAAAACTCAAAGATTGACTATTCCAAAAATGCCAAAATATTTATTAAGCTGGAGATTAATACATTAATACAACTGGACAATTTTGTCCTGATATGTCTATTACAGAGGAAAATACCTATGTAGCTCTGTCTATTTTGTTCGTCTTCGGAATTTTAAAGGTGAATTCAAAAGTAGTAACTGCTCCTTTCCATACGAGACCCTGCTGCTTTGTGGCTAACGTTTGAGTACTCCAAGCGTGAATGTGCCTTTCCATCTCCCGCCGGTTCATGATCCCGTTTTCCTCCTTTGTAAGCTGTCTTTTGGTCATCAGCAGTTTAGTTTCTTTGCTTCCCTATCAATAAAGATATAATAAGCTATTTTTATGTTTTTAAACATTCCTTTTATCATCAGTTCATTCTACCTTGGCTTTACATGATTTCCCTTTACTTTATTGCTAAGATGAGGGGAAAATTCATAAAAGTACATAACAAAATTTGGTAAATATGGGATGAAACTTACCTTTTTATCGGCCCAACATACTCCCCTGCTTACCTATTTGCAGGTCCTCATGAAAACAAATGGTTGAGATGTAGTTGGGTTAGACAATATGCAGGGTATACCTCCTGTTTATAGAGTCTGAAGCTATGTATCTGTATGATATTTGCAAAGGCAAAGTTCGTGTGCCCCTCTAGTAGCTCATAGTCGTGATGATAGTCCTCAGAGGGGTACCATATGAGAGGGCACCTGTATTTGCACCCTATCCGTGTAGGGCCCATGTTCAAGATTAGATTGTTGTATAGAAGGAATCTAGAGGCAGTTGCTTTGAAGTTCCTATAACCAAATGGCTCTCTATTTTTCACATTGTTCGTGAAGGCTAGCCACTTCTGTTTGGCTATTGCCAATGCTTCTCCCTGAATGTCATGGAAGTAATTTCGTCCATGTTGCACTATATCCTTATGGATAGGTCCCAATTTGGAGATCACTCCTTTCCTTTGCATGAATTTCTTATGCTGGGTGAACATGTATAGGGGTTTAGTAGGTTCCACCCTAACCCATAGATCTAGGTCACGCTCTCTCTTCTAAAAGGTGTTGTAGGCTTTAGCCCACCGAGTCTGGTTCTTGGAAAAAGATAGGAAAGCCTGGAACTGAAAGTCCCATATTGTTGGCGAAGAAATAGGTCTCGCAGGCAAGACCCAGGTTCAGATATTGGGGCCAACAAGGGAGTCCGCTGTAGTCTAGAACCATGCCGGAATTTTCACCCTACTTTGGAGAGCAGAGAGTCTCACCCGAGGCATGCCACGACCACATGCAGAAGGGGAATAGATCGATAGCGGAGGATGGATCCGCAATTCGAGATTAATATAGAATTGGTTGCATAAATAACATCATATATGCAAGATCATTTCATACAATTGAGCAGATACTGAGAAAATAAAATTTAAGACATCACAGACATCATGCATGCATGTAACTCATATAATGATCAGGAGATCAAGTCCCTTGTAAAAAAAATGCTAAAAAATGAAGTTGCTCAGAATTGGTCCGAACTAGATTGACTGGAAAGAGCTCGCTAAAACGATCTTGTAGCCGTGAACGACACTCAAAACCGTTGCCGTATGGAGGAGATATTGCATTTTGAAATCACCCAATAACTTTCAATTTTGAAAGAGATTTTTTTAATATATGTGTTGGGATAATTTTATTTTTTTATTAAGGTTTAATAAATTAATTAAATTATATAGTTTTAATATTTTATATGGTTTTTTATTAGATCATATATTATATTATTAATTAGTTATTTCAATTAGTTATTAAAAAAAAAAAATTAATTAAACCTTATTAAAAAAATTTAAATGTTAAACCATACCATATATTAATCAAAATTTCATTTGATATGTTCAATAGTTTAAACATTGGAGATGGCAACGTATGTTTAAAAAGTCAAAGGTATTCGTGGTGGCTACGTGGAGCAAAGAAACGTGGGTTTAAAGCCACGTGGGCAAGTTCACGTTGCATTGGAGCGGAGGTTAAGTATTGTTTTAAAAAACGTGATGTATGATGTCACATGGAGTAAAACTTTTGTTGCACGCGGTGTGGTTCGACCCCAGGTCGGGGTGGACACAGCATATAGGCCCGACCAACGGGCTACAACGGCGGTTCATGCTAACCATTGGCGCGTAAATTAATTTGAACATTTGAATGTTGGTTTGGGCACACAACAAACTCCGACGGTTGTGTTAACCGTCCACATTTCATGCCGACATGTGGCCATGCGCAGCTTCACATTAAATGTAGCCCCCTCTAACTGGCGTCAGTTTCGGCGGACCCCTCAAATTTAGCGCCGACCTCCATTTTTTTCGGGCTATCTGGAAGTTAACCAGACTTAGCTGGAGAGAATCTAGGCAAACTTCAGTTAGCCATAACTTTGGCTAGGGAAGCCCATTTGGGACGAAATGTTTTTTGATTCTGGGGTATTGGATCATTCTGGAGCTGTTGGAAGTGTTTGTAGAGCCATCAGGGCACTCTAACAGAGAATTTACCAGCGTTTTTGGTTGTGGAGCCACCAGGGCCTAAGGGAAGAAGAGCTGTTTTGGACTACCTTCATCCAATGGAGGTGATTTTTTAGTCATTTTATACTGATTTGAGCCTTCTGAGTCTGAATTTGCAGTGTATTTTTCCATTTGAGGCTTCTATATAGTTTTATTCACATTTTGAGCATTTAATCAAAGAGGAAAAAGCCTAATTAGAGGCTTTTGGACCCAGCAGAGGTAGCCCAAGAGAGGGGTGAACCGCTTAAATAATTATTTGTTGTCATACTGTATAATTTTGCTGCATATTTTCAGATTCTGCTCCTTTAAACAGTAAATTTTTATAAGCAAACTTTTCCCAAGCAGGTTTAAACAGTGAACAAAACTTATTAGTTCATCTTCAAACCACTATACTTCATTTGCAGAATACATAATCTTGCCTATTCACACATTAAAGTTGGATTAATGAATACTTTGCACATAACAAATACTTTTATTGATCAGATCTATTACAGTGATTACATTTTATTTCTTTAGGCAGAGTCAGTTTGTGGGCCAGGTAGCCTCTGGTTTCATCCTTTCTAGTAAAGGTGAAATAACCAGTAAAAGCCCCTTACTGTCAATCTCTGTATGAGAAATGCTTTGTTCTCACAATTTCATATCAGGTTGGTATCAAAGCTCAAGGTTTTGCTTAAGAGTTTTTAAAATTTTTGCAAGTAAATTGTATTATTCTGCAAAATTTGATGCTTACTAGGCTGAAATTGCAAAGAGGGGAAGGTCAATTGGTTAGAGAACAAGTTAATCCTCAACCAAGGAGGGCTAGAGTGTCATTACATCCACCTTCCATTTCATCCTCAGTAGCCTTAGAATCAGCCACAAACATGTCTTCTAGAGAAGGAGAAGTACATGAGGAAATGGATCCCAAGGAAGAAGAAAGAGTCTTTAGAAAAGCTTTCTTGGATTTGACTGAGATGGTTAGGATCCTATACCAGGAGAGAAATGATAGGATTGCTGGAGAAGGGTCTAGAAACCAAAGAGAAGAAGGAGATTCTTCAGGAGGGAAGAAAGAAAAATATGAGTCTAAGAAAGGGAATGGAGGAAATGGTGATCCACCATCTCCATCGTCATCCTCTTCCTCCACATCATCCTCTTCTACTTCTGTTAATCAGTCACACAAAACAAAAACATCTCTTAAAAATCCTTTGTTAAAGCTTGATGTGAAGTTTGAGTTGCCGATGTTTAATGGTGATGTGAATGCAAAAAAATTGGATAACTGGATTAGACAGCTGGAAGTCTATCTAAGAATTCAGAATTTGCATGATGATGACACAAAAATCCAATTAGCCTCTTTGAGAATGGATGGAGCAGCTTTGGTATGGTGGGAAGCTAAAACCAAGGAGGAAATTAAAAAGCATGGTAAGATAACTCTAACTTGGAATGAGTTTATTACAGCTATTAAGAAACATTTTTATCCTCTTTCTCATATTCAGAAAGCAATCATGAATTGGCAAAATTTTAGGCAACTTAAAGGTCAAAATGTGCAAGATTATACCCAAGAGTTTAGAAGGAGAGCACTTATACTTGGAGTAGACTTACAAAGTCAAGACACCTTGTTGAAATACATAGGAGGTTTGCACAATTATCTGCAACATACTATTCTAATGTTTAATCCTACCAGCTTAGATGAAGTCTGTGTGCAGGCTACACATTTAGAAGCTAGAGGAAAGAATGCTTTTGATGCTTTTGATGAGGATAGTAATTTCAAAAACAAAGGAAAGAAAAGAGTTGCAAATTCAAGAAAGGAAAAAGGAAAGTTCTTTTGCAAGAATTGTTCGAAGACAAGTCATGATGAAGATCATTGTTGGAAGCTTCATCCTAAACTGAAACCAGAAAAATTCAAGAACAAAAACAAAACCAAAGAAAAGGAGAAAACTGTAGCAACAGTTGAGCAAGACTTAGGGTCAGACTCAGGTGATGAGACAAAAATCATAGCCATGGTTTTAAAGAACATTAATGGGAAAGAAGTGGTGCAAGACACAATTCCTAGTTCTAGCTCTTTGAATTGTCACAAAGATACTCATGATGAAAAGAGGAGGATAGAGATTTTCCATGTGAGGGTAATTTCAAAACATACCAAAATTGACACACTATTTGATAGTGGGTCACAAGCGAATCTTATATCTGAAGACTTGGTCAAGCAGCTTAAACTTGAGACCATTCCACATCCAAAGCCTTATCCACTTGGATGGATATGCAAGGATGCCAATTTGCAAGTTTCAAGGAAGTGCATATTGTGCTTTTCAATAACTGCACACTTTATTGACACAGTGGAACTTGATGTGGTGCCGCTTGATATCTCAGGTATTGTTTTGGGAAGTCCTTATTTATTTGACAAGAAGGCTATCTTTAATCGCCATGAAAACAAGTATCACTTGTTCAAAGATGGTAAAGAGTACATTTTGAGAGCTCACAAGAAGAAGCTAGAATCTTCTTTACTCCATGCATGTCAATTGAAAAGACTGGTTAATGCAAGTCAAAGTCTAACTTTGTTGATGTTGAAACGACCAGATTTTGAGCATTCGCCTTCTTATGATGTTGCTAATGATTTGTCTCAGTTTTATAACAGTTTGTCTTTGAGAAAAGATGATGTTTTGTTACGAAGATTACCTTTTGGGTCAGCCAATGCAGTGAATGAAGTGTCAAAGAAAAGCAGTGCAAGCAAGGAGGACACAAAATTCAGCATGGGAAAAAGTTGGTTTCAGAATGGTACAATTCACCATGGGAACAGTTTGCAAGGTGAAGGTTATTTTAAGTCTTTCTGGAAGTTTGATCAATGTAGAGAAAGTTTGTTTTTTGCAGATTACAATTGTTGTTCTGCAAATTTTAATCATTTGCATCATGACTCTGTCAATCTTAGCAATGTTCGATCAGTTGATTCCAGAGACAGATTATCATTTTCTCAAAAGCTTCAGTTGATTAAATCAGGCAGATTTCAGTTAGTCAAGGGTGGAAGAGTGGAGAATCAGTCTCCACATCATCAGTTTCAGTAATCAGAAAGCTTTTGAGGGTCCAAAAGCTTCCCATTTGGGAGGTTTGATCAGGAGATCAAAGTCCCTTGTAGAAAAATGCTCAAAAATGAAGTTGCTTAGAATTGGTCTGAAATAGATCGACTGGAAAGAGCTCACCAAAACGATCCTGTAGCCACGAATGACACTCAAATCCGTTACCGTATGGAAGAGATACTGCATTTTGAAATCGCCCAATAACTTTCAATTTTGAAAGAGATTTTTTTAATATATGTGTTGGGATAATTTTATTTTTTTATTAAGGTTTAATAAATTAATTAAATTATATAGTTTTAATATTTTATATGGTTTTTTATTAGATAATATATTATATTATTAATTATATATTTTAATTAATTATTAAAAAAAAAATTAGTTAAACCTTATTAAAAAAATTTAAATGTTAAACCATACCATATATTAATTAAAACTTCATTTGATACGTTCAATAGTTTAAACATTGGAGATGGAAACGTATGTTTAAAAATTCAAAGGTATTCGTGGTGGCTACGTGGAGCAAAGAAACGTGGGTTTAAAGCCACATGGGCAAGTTCACGTTGCATTGGAGCGGAGGTTAAGTATTGTTTTAAAAAACGTGATGTATGACGTCACGTGGAGTAAAACTTTTGTTGCACACGGTGTGGTTCGACCCCAGGTCGGGGCGGACACAGCATATAGGCCCGACCAACGGGCTACAACGGCAGTTCATGCTAACCATTGGCGCGGAAATTCATTTGAACGTTTGAATGTTGGTTTGGGCGCACAACAAACTCCGACGGTTGTGTTAACCGTCCACATTTCATGCCGACATGTGGCCACGCGCAGCTTCACATTAAATGTAGCCCCCTCTAACTGGCGGCAGTTTCGGCGGACCCCTCAAATTTAGCGCCGACCTCCATTTTTGTCGGGCTATCTGGCAGTTAACCAGACTTAGCTGGAGAGAATCTAGGCAAACTTCAGTTAGCCATAACTTTGGCTAGGAAAGTCCTTTTGGGACAATTTATTTTATTTTATTTTGGGGTATTGAATCATTCTGGAGCTGTTGGGAGTGTTTTTAGAGCCATCAGGGCGCTCTATCAGAGAATTTACCAGCGTTTTTTGTCATGGAGCCACCAGGGCCTAAGGAAAGAAGAGCTATTTTGGACTATCCTCCTCCAATGGAGGTGATTGATTAGTCATTTTATACTGATTTCAGCCTTCTGAATCTTAATTTGCAGATTATTTTTCCCTTTTAGGCTTCTATACAGTTGTATTCACATTTTGAGCATTTAATCAAAAAGGGAAAAGCCTAATTAGAAGCGTTTGGACCTAGCAGAGGTAGCCCAAGAGAGGGGTGAACTGCTTAAACAATTATTTGCTATCATACTGTATATTTTTGCTGCATTATTTTAGATTCTGCTCCTTTAAACAATAAATTTTTATAAGTAAACTTTTCCCAAGCAGGTTTAAACAGTGAACAAAACTTATTAGTTCATCTTCAAACCACTATACTTCATTTGCAGAATACATAATCTTGCCTATTCACACATTAAAGTTGGATTAATGAATACTTTGCACATAAAAAATACTTTCATTGATCGGATCTATTACAGTGATTACATTTTATTTCTTTAGGCAGAGTCAGTTTGTGGGCCAGGTAGCCTCTGGTTTCATCCTTTCTAGTAAAGGTGAAATAACCAGTAAAAGCCCCTTACTGTCAATCTCTGTATGAGAAATACTTTGTTCTCGCAATTTCAGATCATCCGAAGTCTTTTATTGTAACATTTATATGCCCTACTCCTAGAGGAGTAACCAAGAAATATTCCTTCATCTGCTCTGGGTTCAAACTTGCCAAGTTTTTCATCATTATTTTTTATAAAACATTTGCTTCCAAAAATTCTAAAATGCTTTACAGTGGGAGAATTACCATACCAGAGTTCATATGGAGTTTTATCTCTACTTACACGAACATGTGCCTTGTTAAGAATATTTACTGCTGTATGTGCTGCTTCTCCCCAAAATGTGTCAGGTGTTCCGGAATCATCAAGCATAGCTCTAGCCATTTGTTGAACTGTTCTGTTCATTCTTTCTGCAACGCCATTATGTTGTGGAGTGCCAGCTACAGAAAACTGTCTTTTTATGCCATGTTGTTCACAAAATTCAAGGAATTCATTGGATTTATATTCTCCTCCTCGATCAGATATAAGACACTTGATTTTTAAATCTAATTCATTTTCAACCAATGCTTTGAAGATCTGAAATTTCTCAAATGCTTCATCTTTGTGTTTAATCAACCCAATCCAACACATTCTATAGAAATCATCAATGAATAAGATATAGTATTATTCACCACGTGGTGAATTTTTCCTCATAGGTCCACATATGTCAGTATGAATGAGTTCAAGAGGCTTACTTGATGATCCTTCCTTGGCATTAAATTGTACTCTAGTTTGCTTACCGAATTGGCAAGATTTGCATATGATATTTTCAGGTAGAGTAATATTGGGAAGATCACGAACAGCTTTAATTCTACTTGATTTGTTGATTTGAGAGAAGCTCAGATGCCCCAACCTTCTATGCCATAGCCAGTTTTCTGAATATTTACTCAAGTAACATTGTTCTTTACAGTTCTTCAATACATACAGGTTGCTTGGAGTTCTTTTTCCTTTTATAATTGCTTTACCTGTATCAAGATCACGTACCACACATTCTTTTGAACTAAATACAACTTCAGTTCCTTGATCACGCATTTGACTTACACTTAACAGGTTATGCTTTAATCCATCCACATACATAACTTCATTAGCTTTCACCTTTTCTTTTAGAAAAACAGACCATTTTCCCTTAATGACTGCAGGAGGATCATTTCCAAATGTAACATTCTTTTCTTTTTCTAAAGCACTATATGCTAGAAGTTTGTTTTTGTCACCTGTCATGTGTCTTGAGCATCCACTATCAATGTACCATTAGTTTTCTTCATCTTCTGCAAATAACGCTATGCCACAATTTTCAACTTGTAATTCCTTCTTTTTCCATACTTTGGAGCTTGAAGGAACATGTTCTTTTGGCTGAACTTTGCTCCTGCATTCAGATTCTTCATGGCCAAAGTTATTGCAATAAGCACATTCAACTTCATTTTGAAGAGGATAAAAGTTGTTATAAGTATTCTTCTTTGTTTCAATATCAGTCCTTTTCTTTCTTGCTTCTCTTGTCATGATGGTTTTATATGCAACACATTGAACAGCTTTATGACCAAAATTGTGACATGAGAAACATTGTCCATTGAAGAAGAAATTTTTGCGATCATAAAATATTCTACTTGAATTTACCTGTTGATTGGTGTTTCTTTGAAAGACATTCCTGTTAGTGTTCTTTGAATTGAGATGATCATGCTTTACCTGTAAAGATTCTTTATTCCCTTGCTGAGTGGCAGCATGTTGTAAACCAGCTGTAACTGCTTTTAGATAATTTGGTGTTGAAGCCTGAGAAAATTCTTCGATATATCCAAGACCTGTCTTTATAAGAGGATAACGTTGTACCTTGATAATCTCATCTAAGGTTTCAAATCCTTTAGCAAATCTAAGATTCAAAGTCTTTACTTTCTCAAGTTCTTTTCTTAGACTTACTACTTCACACTCTAATTTCTCATTGTGTTTCTCTTTTTCTTCAAGCTGATTTTTTAGAGTTTCTATGGTTATTTCACTCTCTTCTAAGAAAATTTTGAGTTTATTGTTTTCTTCAAGAAAATCACTGTCTTCTAGAGCATCCACAAAAGTATCCTTTTCTTCTCTAGATTCTTTTTCAAATGCCATGAGAAGTCTAAGATCTTGTTCACATTCTTCCTCACTATCAGATAACCCATCATTGTCTTCATGAGTATAGTAACTCTTTCTAGTGCTAAAACGATTATTATTCCTTCTTTCTACTTCCTTCCCCTTTTTATGTGTTTCTTTATAAGGACACTTAGTAGCATAATGACCAACTCTTCCACAATCAAAACATTTGAAAGGAAGCTTACCTCTAAACTGTCCTGTGCCAAGTTGAAGTTTCTTTACAAAGTTTATCTCATCTTCTTCTGAGATATATCCTGATCCTTCTGTTTTTTGTACTTCCTTCCCTTTTGTAGAAGTTCTAAAGACTACTTATTTGACTTCAGATGGTCCTCCTCTTCTCATTTCATATGTAGTTAGTATGCCATGAAGTTGCACCACAGTAAGATTTTGAAGATCCTGCTTTTCTTCAAGAGAAGAAACTTTTGACTCAAATTTTGTCGTTAGTGATCTTAAGACTTTCTCAACCAAAGTAGATTCGGTTATTGTTTCTCCCATATTTCTCATACGATTTACAATATCATCAAGACGTAAAAATAAATTGGCAATGCTCTCCTCATTATCCATTTTTAGATTCTCATATTGAATTCTGAGAGTTTGGAGTTTAGCACTTTTTACCTTTGCATCACCTTCATAACTTAGAATGATTTTGTCCCATACTGCCTCTGTTGTATTTAGCTGCATGACTTTGACAAATTCTGATTCGGTTAGACTTCCCAATAGAGCATTGACCGCCTTTGCATTTGTTTCATAATTATTTCTTTCCGTCGAATCTATTGGTACTGTAGCTGGATATTGATATCCTCCTTCAACAATTGCCCATACCTCTGATCCCAGAGACTAAAGATATGATCTCATCCTAGTTTTCCAGAAAATTAAATTGTTTCCGTTAAAGAGTAGAGGCCTGATAGATGTTGTTCCATCTTGATTTCTCATCTTGCTTGATCTTCCTTCTAGCGGCTAAGCTTTTTCAGAAGGACCTGAGCTGATACCAATTGTTGGAAAAATACTAAGAGGGGGGGTGAATCATTATTTAAAGCTGACTGAAATTTTTTTTGTTTTCATTTCTCTTAAAACCATATGTTACATTACTGCATCCAACTTGTATGTCCAGAGATCTTTTTATGTCTTTACTTAGATCATTGCATCATTTATTCATCAGATAAGCAGTAAGCATGAACAGAAATAACAGAAAAAACCATCAAACATAAGCAACACGTATGAACACCAGGATTTAAGGTGGAAACCCAATTCAAGAGAAAACCACCGCTGTTGTTATCTCAGTCTTCAATATTTATCATAAAGAAAACTTCTTACAATTTTATGCTGGTGCAGACTCATACCAGCACACAGGCACCCACCTACAGAAAGCTACAACCTTCTCTCGTTTACCAGCCTCTCTTGGAAGGGATATACAACCCCCTGCTCTCATTTACCAAATACCACTGGAAGGGAGCTACAACCCCCTCACTGAAGGCTTCATTGATCTAAAGATCTTGATCAATCATCATATTCACAGGTGCAACATGGATTCAGATATATCAGAGTTTATTCATACATATATCTCTAAAAGAGATTCGTTTATTATCAACACTTTCACATGCACACCGTTCTTCATTATTCTCATCACCTTATATAGTTTTCGCCTTTATTAAAACCTTGGGTCAAAACCATTCACTTGCTAATGGTATTCCTGGACGGGGTCAAAATAGATAATCCAGCGGGGTTTCCATAACTCACACTGTTCTATTGATCTTGGTAATTAATTTAATACTTTTGAACTTAACTTTAGGATTAAGGTTAACCCTTCGCATTTTAACGCTTTCAAACAATATGATAAACCTTTGACCCCAGGCCCACAAATATAGTCAATATCCAATCAAATACTCGCATGGTACCATAGGTAAACTTCGCGCAAGTCCAGCGTCTAGTCATTGTTCGATAGCAAGCTTCCAGATCAACGGCATATATGCATATCGCTCAACCTCTAATGCCGAACGTTAACGTGCGATGGATCACCGTACTTTGGTTATTATTCGTGCACCTTCCTCATACGACCACCATCCGATGTATTCCCTCCAAATCAACGGCGCACAACAATATCGTTGGGCGTCCTGGGTCGAACTATAACGCGCGATGGCGCACAGTGACAAGCGGTTTTCCGTGGGTCCTTCTTGCCACGTGTCGAGTGATTTATGGAATCGCTCCCAACTCCTCAAATACGGCTCACTCCCCATAGGTGGTGCGATGAAAACCGTAAACTGCCTTCACTGTTCACTTGGTCATGGTTCCGCTCTTCCACGCAGGGTTCCGTCGCCTTTTCAATGTATTATTATAATTAAGTTGCGCTTTAAGGTTTTGCCTTTTATTACAGTTCCATTGCTAAGTTTAACACTTCTAACTGCACATTCAAGTTCTTGATTCCACAAGCTAATCACTGTACTATGGTCCATCGCAATTATAATCTTCGCTACATTCATCATATCTCTGCAACCATTAATTCCTTCAATGGATTTCTTACTTATCATAGATTACCATTCACTTATTCTTTTCCATTCGATGGCCTTTTTCTCCTACTCTGTCTCTGGACAATTCTGCTTCAATAATGCATTCTACTTCTATTCACTGTCTCTGTGTTGTCTGCTGCCTTAGTTCCTTATCTGCCTTGCTTCCTCTCTGCTTCTTTGCTCTTTCTGTTGCCTCTGATATCTCTCTGTTACTATCTCTGCTTCTTGTTTAATGCTGCTCCATTATCTCCACCGGTCTCTTTGCCGCCTCTGCTATCTCTCTGTTACGATCTTTGCTTCTTGTTTAATGCTGCTCCTTTATTCTCTGTTTGCCTTGTTGCTGTTTAGATGCTCCTTCTTTGCTACTTCCTTTGCCATCAATGACAACATTTCCAACATAATGCTTACTCCATACTTCTCTATATCTTCACTTCTTCATGTCATCAAAAGACTCTAATTGAATAAACCCTAACCCTACTAATAAACTCTAACCCTACTATCTAAACACTACCCTACACCTCTCATATACCTTACACTCTCATCTCCCACCATCCATTTCATCTCTAATGGTCATTTTCATGAAACCCTAAATTCTAGCTAAATTTCACGGTGATATATTGGAAATATCCTTTGTTTCCTTGTTTTAACCACCTTACTCATATCAATTTCACTTGATTTCACTCACAACATGGAGCTAACATGCAGCCCTATATACTGAATTTTTTATAGAATTTTTCCTAGCTCCATAACCCTCCATATCACCCTCTAAACCTACCTCATCCCTACACTCTTTTTTCCCATATTACATTATACATACCCATCCCATCAACACACTAGGTTTTTCATCCTTTTAGTAATAAACAAGATGTAGAGTGAGAAGAAAAACTTCAAGGGAGGATGCCATCTCAGGTTAGAGCCCTTCACAATGAATGAAATAAATTCTTCACCCTTGGCCAAAATATTTTTTGAGAGGACTGGGTGTTTGAGGTTCTGCGAGAAGCTCATAAAGGAAGGATATCATCTTCAACTGGCAAGCTTATTTTCCACAAGCTTCAGCATGTGAAAGGTCATCATTGCAGGAGTTGAGTTTAACCTATCAGTAGACCTGATTTCTTCAGCAACAGGTATTCCTTTTCATGGAGAGAAGTGTTTCAAGGGCATGGACTTAGGCATTGAAGAGTACAAAAAATATCTAAAACCTCATGCTAGAGAGGAACCATATTACCTATTCCCTTTCAGACATCTCTATAATAAATATGCTCCTTTGATGATGTTAATAATGAATTATTTCACATGTGAAGGAAGATTTTATAGGTTGTATAGGTATCATATCAGGTATTTGATGCATTTCACCTCTCAAAACACTTGATTTTCCACATTACTTGTACAAGATTTTGATTAAGATGACTGAGAAGGTTCAAAGTTGAAAACAAGATCATCACCCTAGTATTTTTCATCATGGTTTGTTCAAGCTCATTATATTTCACCACCTTTCATCCATCAACATGACTTGGGAAACCTTCATGGAAATATTAGCAGCAGTTCCTACCACTATCCCTCCTATTTTTCATAGCACATCATCAACACAGCCAATGGAGGTTGGCTCTTCTAGCATGCCAACTCAGTTTTCAGAGGCTCCTAGGGTTTTTGAGTTTACTCATACCTATGAGAAGGGAAAGAGACGAGTATTTGTGCCTAAATATATCAAAATTGTTCTTACACTTGACACCATTATTAAATAAAGTTAAATGTAGGAGCAACCTCTTATGCATCAATATGAAACACTTTTGCACCAACATAGTGAATCAGCACCATTGGAGGTTGAGGTAGCAGAGCAAGTTGAAATTTTCAATTAAAGGTAAAGCAGTTGTTACAAAGAAAACCCAATCCAAACCTAGAGGCAGATAAAGGTAAAGGTAAGAAGGTCATATATTTTTATCAATTCGGGATATGGAGACTAAAACAAAGCCAAGAAGGCCAAAGACAAGATGCCTCAAAAGGGCGTTGGAGCTAGAAAGACAATCAGCTCATCCACCTGAAGAGTTGACCATTGATGAGATAATAGCCATCGAGATCAATCAACAAAGAGAACTTTGGTTGGAAATGTTAAATGAGAATTTGGAGAAGCTCTTGAAGAGAGCTAAGAGGGAAAATAAGCTTCAAAGAAACATGGAAAATCATTATCGCACCAGGAACACAATTTCTCAAATAAGGCTAAAACAACTGGAGAAAAGGCTAAAAGAAGCTCAAATGAAGCTTAAAGAAAAGGATAGCTTAGATTTGTTGGCCGAAGCTTCCTTTTTTGTTTATACCATCACTCACAGGTGCTACAAAACCAATTTTGAGAAGTTTTGAACAATTTTGGTATTTTTTGTGATTTTTGCACAATTCTATAAATTCCTCCTCACATAAGTGTAGAAAATTTTTGTTATGCTTATTTTAGGGGCATAAAAATGATGATTTCTTTACATGGTTGGATATGTTTTGATGAATACATCATATATTAGGAACCCTCTTTGCAGGACAGGCTTTAATTTTGCAAAAAAATCCAAAAAACCACTCATTTTCTATGCTTTTGCCACCTTTTTGGAGTCTCTGCTATGCTTTTGGGGTAACCTTGGGAGAAATATTTTTTAGAGGCCTTCCCATGGGTCATTTTGACAAATTCAAGATGTTCTGGAAACGAGACACACATGACTAGATGACCAGTCTTTTAGAATTGGATTTGGACTCTTAAAAGTGCCTCAAAAGTGGCTGCAAACTTTCGCTACGCTTCTGCAAAAAATTTCTACGCTTATGTCAGAAATGTTACATACTAGCATTGGATTCCTTAGGACACTTGTCAAGCTCAAAAATTGTCAAAATTTTGAGGTTTATCTATCCTATGAGTTTTCATTACGGTAATTGAGTTGGTTTTTACCTCATATCATGATGGAATATGTAATTTAATGTAAGTGACAAACACTCCTAGTTCATAGATGAATTTTAGGGAATGGTTTCTAACCTCCCTAGAATCTAGGAAATGACTCATATTGTGTATTTATGATGCATTTTGGATTGGATTTCGACCTGATGAGGTTTCATGGTTAATATTTTCTATAAGTAGACTCTCTTTAGTATTTTTTTGGGTTGGATAGTCTTATTTTGCAATGGAGCTATTGTAACAGCATTTTGGAATGAAATCAGAGACAAATTTGCAGAACTTGTGTTGAGAATCTTGTGGTATGCATTGGAGAATTTTTTCTTCTTATGTATGTTTATATACTCATGCTAAATGACATATTTTCCTCTTTTATATAGATCTTTCCATGTTTTTATCTTGTAATTTTATAAGCAGAAATCATGTTTGTTCATGCTTTGTTTTAGACAATTTTTACATGCTATGTCTATTTACTTCTAAATGAATGAATTCACCTCAATGCTCATTCAAACTCTCTATCACTTCTTCCTATACTCAATGAACTATTAAGCATGATTTCAAGCTACCTATCTAGCTTCACACATTCTCTGCAAATGGGCCTTGGAATTTAGACCTAAAAACCGAGACCTAGCCTTCTCACTGACATTCCTATCTAGCACTTAGAACATCAAAAAAAATCCTATTTATTGAGCTTACATACCTAACCTAAGATTAATAGATATTAAATTAATCCATTGACTTCTCTAGTCCTAGTAGGGCTAGCTACCTGACTTAATGCCTGGTCTATGGTTACCTTTCTTCAATCCCATTTTCATCCTTGGGAAGTTTGCAAGAGTGATTAGATTTTTTGCATCGTTGTCGGGGAGTGATAGCTAAATTTTCCCTGGGAATATTTATTTAGTACTGTGAAATTTAGACTTGTAGGTGACAAGCTCTAGCATTTGAAATAGGTTGAACTCTTAAATTTGAGCCAAAGTCAAAAAATCCTATCTAAACTAGCTCCTAAAAGACATACTAGGTCATATCTAGACCCAAATCCCTCACCAGTTGTGAATGACCCTGAGAGTATTTTATGAAAGAATAAAACCAAGTCTCGGAAGGTTGGAAGAGCTATTCCTCCACTTGTCAAATAAAATTCCTTGCCTATGAGATTTGCTTCAAAATATTTGTTCTATAATTCAGAATCTGAAAGATCTTTGTTTAGGACTAAGTTTGAAACCTTTCTTTCGGAAACTATCTTTAATCCTTTTGATTTTGAGACCTTTGCACCATTTTTTGAGTCTTTTTATTCCAAAGTTTATAGTTAAGTCTTTTCTAATTTCTACAAACTTAAAGTCTCAGTGGATAAGTTTCAAGAAAATCCATAAAGAGCTTATTTCCAATATCAGCAGCAGGCTTTTGCTTCACCACCTATCATTACACCTTCTCATACCACTACATCATTAACCCTTCCTTTCATTCCATAATTACCTCTGCAAGTTTTCACCCCATCAGCACCTTCACCACCTCCTCCATTAGTCATGGCTAGATTTTCTTCGTTGATCCTACCTATACAACTCATTGCACTACCTCATAAATATGGTCAGATACTTCCTCTTTTTGATGGAACATTAGAGGTCACTACTTATCAACACATTTCCAAAGTGTTTGATTTCATAGATCTTGAAGAGATTGACAATGGCGATTCCAAGATGTGCATCATTGCACAGAGATTCTCAGGAGAGGTTAAGAAACGGTTCCACTGTCTAAGAGTTGCTTTGATAGGTACTTCACATCAGCTGATTGATTTCTTTATGGAAAAATCAGAAGATAAGAAGAATCCATTACATATTTTAGCTGAGTATAACGCCTTGAAAAGGAATCGTAATGACTTTTTCCAAGACTTTACAACTAGATTCAATAAAATGTATGATTCAATTCCTGAGAATATTAAGCCTCCTCCATGCCTTTATTCACTTCCTTATCTTGATGTTTTTGATCCTGACATGGATTATCATCTGAGGGAAATAAACCCATCAACTCTTGAAGAAATATAAAGAAACACAGTGAGCGCGGAAGCTAATTTGATCATCAAAAAGTATAAAATCAAGACAGAGAAAAGATTCACTATAAAAGAGGAAACATCTACTTCATCAGAGGGAAAATTAGAAACCTTGATCAAGACCATGGAGAAGATGATGGATAAAATTTCCATCACTAATAGACAAGCTAAATCCTCCATTAGAAATCCCAATTTCAAAGGCCAAAATCACCAGCCTTAGTATAAGATCAAGCAAAGGGAATAGAAGGGTCAAGATCCACAAAGTCAGCAGAAAATTCACACTCCATTTCAGCAGAACTACACTAAAGGACTTGATGAAGATGATGAAGAAGAAATTTATGGTGACAATCATTTATTTGAGGAAAATCAGCAGCCTATTTTCCTCACTGAAGAAGATAAATTTTCTGCAAAAATTTGTGCATCAGATGATCAACAATATATCTTGTAAAAATATGACATGTTATCAATGTGGACAGAAGATTATCAGAGGGGGTATCAAAATTATCTTTCTCAAGTGCAGAGACAATATGGTTTGAGGAGGAGGAATGTTCCTGTAACCTCCAATCAGAAAAAAATAGAATGCTCAAATAGATGCTCATCATAAAGAATTTGCTGCTCTAAATCAAAGTAACGACAAAGGACCTGTTGTTCCTAATCCTGCTAAAGGAAATGAAGCTTCCTCCACCAGTCATATAAATTATAAAGAATTCCAACATGCATGACAGAAGAAGGAGACTTCACACAAAGATCAGCCAAAAAGGAAGGATGCACCATTGAAAGAGGTAGAAAAACATTATGTTCTTTTTTGTCTTGAAAATGAAATTTTCAAATTGAAAGTCTCTTCCTCTAACTGAAATATTCAATAATGATTAGTAAAAATTTCAAGTAGCTAAGTTGCTTAGAGTGGATCAAATGTCTCACATGGTTAATGTGAGCGTTGATCACCTTGAGCTTCTATTAGGTCATGATGTTGATGGTGATTTAGAAGATAGTGAGGTCCCTCCATTTTATCTAAGCCTCAAAATCCATGATTTCATCCTCCATAATGCCACGCTTGATTCCGGAGCCTCTCACAACCTCATGCATAAGGCCATTATGGATAGATTAGGATTTGATATCACAAGACCTTATCATAATCTTTATTCATTTGATTCAGGGAGGGTGAAATGTCTTGGTATCATTAAGGACCTAATGGTTTCATTAGAGAAAATCACAGCCAAGAATGTCCTCATGTATGTTTTTTGTGGTTGATATCCCTCCCAGGTATGGAATTTTTCTCTCCCCATCATGGGGAACGAAGCCTTACAGCTTGACTTCTCGTATGCTACCATTCCCATATTTGGCCAACTCAAGAAACTATACCGGGAAAATAAAATGAAGTACATGACCAGTAGCTAAGAAAAGCCAAATAATCATTTCATACATGTTTTCCACACAGATTTAGAATCCTTTATCTTATTCAATGATGAATTTTCAACATCTTCTGAAGTTTTGATCGAAGAGAAAGTAGAAAATTCTAGTTTTCAAATTTTGTTTTAGAAATGGAAAATGCAGAAATTTATGAAAATATGCCAAGTGGTTTGGAACCAAGTGCATCATCCCAAAAAAGAGATGAAACAATGAAAGAAACAAAAAAATTTGGTACAACAGAACTCTCTCAAGCAGCAAGTAAAGTTCAGTCATCCAATTTGCAGCGTCTTGATGAAAAAAGTAGTTTGTGGACCATGGACTTCGATGGACCTTTGGGTAAATAAGGGGATGGCATTGGAGTGTGGATTCATAGCCCTATAAATCAGTCACTAAACATTTTGAATTTCCTCTTATAAGTTGGCTTTCGATTGTTCAAATAGTGAAGCTGAGTATGAGGCTTTGATATCTGGTTTGAAAATTCTCAAGAAGCTAGGTGCCAAGAAGATTTATTTATATGGCAAATCCGAGCTAGTAATAAAGAAAGTCAAAGGGGAATACCAAGACAGGCATCCAAGGATGTGAGCTTACTGAAATGCAGTGTTAGATATCCTCAAGACCTTCACCGGGTATACTTTTTCATTGATCCCAAGGGACAACAATGTTATTGTTGATTCTCTTGCTACTTCATCCATCATGTTCAAAATTCCATTGTATCCTAATAAGAAGTATGAGATCAATGTTAAACATCACCTTGTTTTCCCAGATAATGTTCAGTATTGGCAGTTCATTCAAGATGATAAATAGATCAGAAAATTCTTGCAAAAAAAAGAAGAATTTGTGAATTCACAAATGGATAACTAGTGCTATGAAGATGACCAAAAATTCCATGCAGCATAGATGCAAGTGCTTCAACTGAAAGAGAACTCCATTCCAAGAGGTTTAGTACCTTTAGAGGAGATTTTTTATCAATATGATGTTGCACACAAACTAACCATGCTACCAACAAAAGTGGGAGTGGAAGATCTCAATCTTGGCAATCCGGAAAAGCCAAAGATGGTCAAAATTTCAAAATCCTTGAGTGCATAAATGAAAGGTAAATACATACCACTTATGTCTCAGTTTTCTAATGTATTTTCTTGGCAATATTCTGATTTGAAAGTGTACAATAAGAGTATAATCCATCATATAATTCCCTTAAAATCAAATCAAAAACCTTTCCGCTAGAAGTTAAGGAGAATGAATCCCAAGTTGCTGCCCTCTATTCAAAAGGAGGTAAATAAATTATTTATTGCTAGTATTATAGTTCCTCTTTGATTTTCAAATTGGATGTCGAATCTAGTGCTAGTGAGAAAGAAGATAGGAGAGATTCACTTGTGCATAGATTTTATAAATATGAATAAAGTGTCATTGAAAGACAATTACCCACTACCAAAGATGGACCATATTCTGCAAAGAGTAGCTAGATCTTCCAGACTTTCATTGCTAGATGGATACTCCAAGTATAATCAGATTTTATTTCATCCATATGACCAGGAAAAGACAACCTTTACAACACCATGGGGCACCTTCATGTATGCCAAAATGCCTTTCAGATTGAAGAATGCAGGGGCAACTTTTCAACGAGCAATGGATATGTCTTTCGCCAATGAAAATGATGTCTTTTTGGTCATCTATATTGATGACATCACTTTTTTTTCCAAGACAGATGAGCAGCACTTACAACACTTGAAAATAATTTTTTAGAGATGTAGAAAGTTTGGTATATCGCTGAACCCAAAGAAGAGCCTTTTCACTATGGAGGAAGGTAAATTTTGGGGCCATATCATATAAAATGATGGAATTAGGATAGATCCTTCAAGGATTGAAGCAATTAAAACCTTGGACTATCCTAGGAGCAACAAGGAAATTTAGTCATTCAATGGAAAAATCAATTTTTTGAGAAGGTTTGTCCCCATTCTTGCTGAACACTTAAGGAAAATTACTGACATGTTGAAGAAATATAGTGAAGTAAAATCGTTTGAAGAGGCGAAGAAGTCATTCAATCAAGTTAAATTGGTTCATCATGGTATGGTCAAGCTCATTGTATTGCATCACCTTTCATCCATCAACATGACTTGGGAAACCTTCATGGAAAGATTAGTAGTAGTGCCTACCACTAGCGCTCCTGTTTTGCATAGCATGTCATCAGCACAACCAATGGAGGTTGGCTGTTATGGCATGCCAACTCAGTTTTCAGAGGCTCCTAGGGTTGTTGAGTTTACTCATACCTATGATAAGGGAAAGAGATAGGTATTTGCGCCTAAATATATCAAAAGTGTTGTCACACTTGACACCATTGTTCAACAAAGTGAAATGTAGGAGCAACCTCTTATGCATCAAGATGAAACACTTTTGCACCAACATAGTGAATCGACACCAGTGGAGGTTGAGGTAGCATAGCAGGTTGAAATATTCAATTGAAGGTAAAGTAGTTTTTACAAATCAAACCCAAGACAGACCTAGAGGTAGATAAAGGTAAAGGTAAGCAGGTCATAGATTTTGATCAAATGCAGGATATGGAGACTGAAACACAGCCAAGAAGGCCAAAGACAAGAGGCCTCAAAAGGGCGTTGGAGCTGGAAAGACAGTCAACTCATCCACTTGAAGAGTTTACCTTTGATTAGATAATAGACATGGAGATCAATAAAGGCAGAGAAATTTGGTTGGAAATGGTAAATGAGCATTTGGAGAAGCTCTTGAAGAGAGCTAAGAGGGACAATAAACTTCAAAGACACATGGCAAATCATTATCGCACCAGGAACACAATTTCTCAAATAAGGCTAAAAGAAGCTCAAATGAAGCTTAAAGAGAAGGATAGATTAGATTTGTTGGCTGAAGCTTCCTTGGTTGTTTATACCATCACTCACAAGTGCTACAGAACAAATTTTGAGAATTTTTGAACAATTTTGGTATTTTTTGTGATTTTTACACAATTCTGGAAATTCCTCCTCACAGAAGCGTAGAAATATTTTGCTATGCTTATTTTTCTTTACATGGTTGGATGTATTTTGATGACTAAATAACAAATCATGAACCCTCTTTACATGACAGGATTTAATTTTGGACAAAAATCCAAAAATCCACTCATTTTCTCTGTTTTTTCCACCTTTTTGGAGGCTCTACTACGCTTTTGGAGTAACCTTGGGAGAATGATTTTTTGGAGGCCTTCCCATGGGTCATTTTGAAAAATTCAAGATGTTCTGGAAACTAGACACATGGGGCTAGTTGACCCTTCTTTCATAATTTTATTTGGACTCTTAAAAGTGCCTCAAAATTGGCTACAAAATTATGTTATGCTTCTACAAAATTCTTCTACGCTTCTATCATAAATGCTACATATCAGCATTGGATTCCTCATGACACTTGTCAAGCTCAGAAATTGTCAAAAATTATAGTATTTTCTGTCCTATGAGTTGGAATTAGATTAATTGAGTTGTATATTACCTTCTATCATGAGGGAATATGTAATTTAATGTAAAGGACAAACATTCCTAGTTCATAGCTAAACTTTAGGGAATGGTTTATAACCTTCCTAGAATCTAGGAAATGACTCATATTGTGTATTTATGATGCATTTAGGATGGAATTTAGACCTGATGGGGTTTCATGGCTCATATTCTCTATAATCTGACTCTCTTTAGTCTTTTTTTGGGCTGGATAGTCTTATTTTATAGTGGATCTATTGTAACAATATTTTGGAATGAAATCAGAGACATATTTGCAGAACTTGTGTTCAGAATATTGTGGTATGCATTGGAGAATTTATTCTTATTATGTATGTTTATCTACTCATGCTAAATGATAAATTTTCCTCTATTATATATACATCTTTCCATGTGTTTATCTTGTAAGTATATAAGCAGAAATCATGTATGTTCATGCTCTGTTTTAGACAAGGTTTACATGTTATGTCT
>CM076578.1:249581448-249663144 GCA_034641835.2 Pinus albicaulis | reverse complement strand
ACAAAATTGTTAGGTCCTTTTAAAGAAAACATATTTAATCAACTTTCATTGAAATATATGATAATCTCAACCCAATTTTATGAAAAGTAGTATACCATTTTGTACATAATTTCACATAATACAAATAGATAAATTTTACTTAAGTATTGTTATAAAGATTTAACTACCCATTGAGAGATGGCCAAGTGATTGAGACAGGGCATCATCACAATAAAAAACCAAGTACAAATTTTAGTAATCCTAGAATCATGCTTTACATGAGGTAAAATTGGGGAACTCATGACTTGTACTATAGATAAAAAAAACATTTACCCTTACCAAAAAATATATGATAAAAATTGACAAACTACATAAGCTTAAGCTTAGGGGGATATAATCCTTCTTGCCTTCCATATAGATAATGAAAATGATTGTTCGAAGTCTCATGTTGCTTCTCATGTTATTTTATAAGCCTTGATTGGAAAGAAAAATAGGCTCGGGCAGAAATGTAAGAAAATAAAACATAATGAAACACAACGTAAGAAATAGAGAACATAACGAAACACACACATACATATCTCTAGACAATCAACACAATTATTTTCCTAGGAAATCCTTATATGGGAGACAAGCAACCCTAAAAAGTAATGATGCTCTAGACTCATATTTCCCTAGGAAATCCTTATGGGAAAAAAGCAACACTAAAATGTAAACATGCTCTACTCTCTCTTTTCTGGTATGGAAAATATGTGAGTACAAAGAAAGAAGTAATATCTCTAGAGTTAGCTAAGACTTTTAGCGTGTAAGGTTGCTATAAAAACTTAACTTCATACATTTTTCTCTCTAACTTCACACTCCTAGTTGTATTTTCAACTATGGAAAAAAATACAATAACACAAAATGGAACTCTTATTCCTCCTAGTGGCCAAGTTTCCCTTTTTCATATGACCATCTGCATCAATCTTCAAACCCCTTACATCACAACATATGCAATTATTTATATCACAACATCTGCACTTGTGTCCATACCTCTCACCACAAGGGCTTCACTCAATGAAGCTTTGACATATCGCGTGCGTTCGTGGCATATTAAACAATACCCTTAATTTGACTACATATTGGAAAATACCTTTGAAAATCACATTATTTAACCCCCTACCAATACGAACCCAATACACCTTCCCAATTTAAAAAACCCTTCCTTTCCCATACTAAAGTATGTTCTTTTAAAACATGTTTTCTTGGTGATATGGGTGATTTAGAAATGATTGGGAGAGCGAAATTCGTCATTTAATATGTACAATTTGTTTGGTTGAATCCACATGAAAAATAAGACTCCCAACCGTGAGAAGAGGAAATTACATCCTATTTCTCCCCCCTAGCACAATTACCAGTCCAGTTAGAATTTAACAGCCCCAAACTGGTTTTTACTCTCAGGTACTGGAACCTCTACAAAGGTTCGACCTGGAAACATAGTTTTTCCTTAGGTTTCTCTACTGGTTCTATGTCCAACTTGGATAACCTACAACAACATCCTTCTTTTCATTTTTTATATCTCCTCTTGGATAACCATAATATCTTGAAATGGAGCTAGCCAACTCAAATATAGTATTGCAAATCCCTGGCTAAGTTAGATGAGGATTACATATGGTCTTGAATGAGCATTTGGACTCTTTAGATATGCGTACCAATTATGTTCATATAACACAACAAATAGATGATTCAATACAAATGTCGCATAGAAGTCATATTTATCTCATGGGCCTTCAACTTAAATTATATATCTAGCATTACATTAAGCTATAGGAGATAAATCAAAGAAGCATTTGAATGTAAATTAAACATGTGTAATAATTATATGTCCTTTCTAGTTAAATAAATAGATAATAATTTGGCTCAACTATGCCTTGTACATGTTTTCCTTTAAACCTTTACTTTCATAGCACATTTTCATCAAAGATTTTATTTGTCAATTTGGAATCTTTAGATATGCGTACCAATTATGTTCATATAACACAACAAATAGATGATTCAATACAAATTTCACATAGAAGTCATATTTATCTCATGGGCCTTAAACTTAAATTATATATCTAGCATGATACATTAAGCTATAGGAGATAAATCAAAGAAGCATTTGAATGTAAATTAAAAATGTGTAATAATTATGTCCTCATTTAATATGTACAATATGTTTGGTTGAATCCACATGAAAAACAAGACTCCCAACCATGAGAAGAGGAAATTGCATCCTATTTCTCCCCCCTAGCACAATTACCAGTACAGTTAGAATTTAATAGCCCCAAATTGGATTTTACTCTCAGGTACTGGAACCTCTACAAAGGTTCAACCTGGAAACATAGGTTTTCCTTAGGTTTCTCCACTGGTTCTATGTTTGACTTGGATAACCTACAACAACATCCTTCTTTTCATTTTTTATATCCCCTCTTGGATAAACATAATATCTTGAAATGGAGCTAGCCAACTCAAATATAGTATTGCAAATCCCTGGCTAAGTTAGATGAGGATTACATATGGTCTTGAATGAGCATTTGGATTCTTTAGATATATATCTAAAGAGTCCAAAAGCTCATTCAAGACCATATGTAATACATAGCCTCCTCATTTAATATATAAAACTTTAATCCATGTGCTTAACCTTAACATTGACACAAATGGAATACAATTTTACTCACTGCTTTATGATAGAAAAATATGCAGATGAATATTGCCCACATATCCGAAGTCAAAAGGGATAGATGAAAAAGGGATGCTCCGGTCATCTATAAAAGATAAATTAAAGAAGCATGACATATTAAAGTAATGTAAATTAGATATGCGTACCAATTATATTCATATAACACAACAAATAGATGATTCAATACAAATGTCACATAGAAGTCATATTTATCTCATGGGCCTTCAACTTAAATTATATATCTAGCATAATACATTAAGCTATAGGAGATAAATCAAAGAAGCATTTGAATGTAAATTAAAAATGTGTAATAATTATGTACTCATTTAATATGTACAATATGTTTGGTTGAATCCACATGAAAAACAAGACTCCCAACCGTGAGAAGAGGAAATTACATCCTATTTCTCCCCCCTAGCACAATTACCAGTACAGTTAGAATTTAACAGCCCCAAACTGGATTTTAGTCTCAGGTACTGGAACCTCTAAAAAGGTTTGACCTGGAAACATAGGTTTTCCTTAGGTTTCTCCACTGGTTCTATGTCCGACTTGGATAACCTACAACAACATCCTTCTTTTCATTTTTTATATCCCCTCTTGGATAACCATAATATCTTGAAATGGAGCTAGCCAACTCAAATATAGTATTGCAAATCCCTGGCTAAGTTAGATGAGGATTACATATATGGTCTTGAATGAGCATTTGGAATCTTTAGATATGCGCACCAATTATGTTCATATAACACAACAAATAGATGATTCAATACAAATGTCACATAGAAGTCATATTTATCTCATGGGCCTTCAACTTAAATTATATATCTAGCATTACATTAAGCTATAGGAGATAAATCAAAGAAGCATTTGAATGTAAATTAATCATGTGTAATAATTATATATGTCCTTTCTAGTTCAATAAATAGATAATAATTTGGCTCAACTATGCCTTGTACTCAACTATGCCTTGTACATGTTTTCCTTTAAACCTTTACTTTCATAGCACATTTTCATCAAAAAATTTATTTCTCAAATTTTTATTATATATTATGTTTTTTAATTAATTAATAACGGCCATTATTACCGAAAGGGATTTTACAAATTTATCTTTTATAAAATGAATTATGGGGGGCATATTGAGATGGTTATCTCACTTTTTACTGATTCTTCTAATATTCCTAGAATTTTATGAAAGAAAATATGAATTTGAAATGTTTGTATAAATTTAATGAGGATACATGAGTTGATTTGGAGAAGACCATCATCACTTATGTCTAGATTGAGGCAGGGCATCATCACAATAAAAAACCAAGTACAAATTGTAGTAATCCTAGAATCATGCTTTACATATAAGGTAAAATTGGGGAACTCATGACTTGTACTATAGATAAAAAACATTTACCCTTACCAAAAAATATGTGATAAAAATTGAAAAACTACGTAAGTTTAAGCTTAAGGGTATATAATCCTTCTTGCCTTCCATATAGATAATGAAAATGATTGTTCCAAGTCTCATGTTGCTTCTCATGTTATTTTATAAACCTTGATTAGAAAGAAAAATAGGAGGGCAGAAATGTAAGAAATATAAAACATAATGAAACACAACGTAAGAAATAGAGAACATAATGAAACAAACACATACATATATCTCTAGAAAATCAATACAATTATTTTCCTATGAATCCTTATGGGAGACAAGCAACCCTAAAAAGTAATGATGCTCTAGACTCCTTTTTCCCTAGGAAATCCTTATGGGAGAAAAACAACACTAAAATGTAAACATGCTCTAGAGTTAGCTACTGATTTTTAGCGTGTAAGGTTGCTATAAAAACTTAACTTCATACATTTTTCTATCTAACTTCACACTCCTAGTTGTATTTTCAACTATGGAAAAAAATACAATAACACAAAATGGAACTCTTATTCCTCCTAGTGGCCAAGTATTTAACATAGCATGATAGCCAATTAGGTGTAAGATTTGACTCTGTCAACCATTAACGAGGTTTGTGATTTTAGACCTTTTATAGAGTCTTGTTAAAATTCCACATGTAGCTAGCTTGCCATGCATGATTAATGGGGCTAAAATGTCATTCTCTCGTACCATGACCTGGTCAACATGATAGGTCAACTTACTAAAGGCATAAATTTTGAATGAACTTCATTTGATGTTTTCTTGCACCATTGGATATGTCTTTAAGTGTAGAATAATCATCAAGATTTTGGCGCAAGGGATAATCGTTTGACCCCCAGAAATGTCATTTAATACCTCAAAATGACTCCAAAAGGTTTTAGACCCCAATTCTCCACCCACCATTAAAATGACCCTACAAGTTGATTCTTTCAGTTTTTTCACTCTATAAGCATCAAAATATAATATGACAAATAAGTTTTTTCAGTTTTTTCAGTTGATCCATTTATGGTAAAGAAATCAAATAGTTATATCAATTCCACCTTGCAACTCTAAGAGACATTGAATTAAATTTCATCTCAAGACAGGGCTTTGAGAGAACACTCTTAAAGCCAACCTTCGTTATGGCTTTGAAACACATGGTAAGTATCAAGACTTAGCAACTTTATTTGCATAATTTTTTCTAGCATGGACCTTAATGTCATAGCCTTCTTTTGCCTAAATGAATGCAAATTTCCTTGCCATTTGGCTTGCGAAATTCATAATTCATGCTCATGGAACATGATTGTGTTGCAATTGTGATAACATTTGCTGTATGTAGAAGCTAATAAAAAATGATCGAAAATGACATTTTTGCTCTGTTTTTTTGAAGATTTAAGGAAAATTACACTAAATAGCTTCCAACCTCATATGACCATCATGTCAAACTCATCTTAGGATATTGTCCAAGTAAGAGCCACTTAAACAAGCAATCTAGTATACATGACTCCAAATTCAATTAGCAACAATGAAAGTTCTAAGTATGGTGCAAACATTGCTCTAGATCCTCAATGGGGCATGTTTGATGACAATAATTTGGGGAGTGAGAGAGGGAGATGGTAGGAGAAAAAAATCAAGGAATCCTTAAGAAATTGAAAAATATATAACTAATAAGGTGGAAGACATTTGTAACCTAAGAGAGAAACCTGTGAGGAAATGTGTGAAGTTGGTATTACACACCCAATTGGACAACCTCGAGGAGAAAACATTTCTCCCACTTTATTTGTTGGCATAACCTAGTAAGTGTTATTCACTAGCACGTATTTTGTAAAGGCCTTTCAACCTAGTTCCCATTCAACTCCATCCACCGGGTTGTAGAGGATTCCAAACCTAATTTCATAAAAAGTAAGTTGGGGATGATCACATTGACTTGCTTGATGACATTTCTATGAAGATTAACTACCTTGAACTATTTTTTTGCGTAGGGAAAGAGACACATTCCCATGTCTGAGCATGAAAACGTTCTTTGATATTGTTAATTCCTCTAGTGTTTACTTCTACAAGTTCTATAGGCAGAGTCTGTAAAGGGCCAGGTAGCCTCTGGATCTCATCTTTTATGAAAGGTGACATATCTAGTAAATGCCCCTACAGTCAATCTCTGGAATGGATCTAAATAGAAATTCTTCATTTTAATATCCGTAAAACACAACTACTTTAAGGTAAACTATGTACATGTGTCATTTCTTCCACAAACTAAAGTGTATAAGTAGGAAATTTTATACCAAGTGTGCACCCACCATGTAAAGCGCAATTTGGTGAACTTATCATTTTTATAATATCTTTTTCGATTAAATTTAGTTTCACACATGATCAATTATTGCTTTGAAAGTTGTGTTCTACATAATTTGTGTACACTAAATTACCAATTGATTTTTTGAAATCTATTTTGTGAATGTCGACCAATATATATATATCATGGAGGATGAAAGACGAAGATCAGCCGAATCCCATATGGAGGTTCAGGGATCGAAGGATGTTCACGGTATTTAAATATAATCTTAAATATCCATACATGTGTGTACATATGGAATTGATTTTTTTATTAACTTTGTGAGTGAAATTAGTTGTTAATAAGTTTCATATTTTAATTTTTAGGAGGCAAGAGGAGAAGGCTTTCTACTCCATCCATGGAGCGTGGCCAAGGTTCAATCGGTCGAGGTATGAGTGGTAGCAGGTTGCGGGAAGGGGGTGATATTTATTCCCCTGAAGGCCAATCAACGGCTGCTGGTTCTCAACAGGGTCACTGTGGGTATGGTTCTCAGCAGCATCATTCTGGGGTTGGTTCTCAGCAGGGTCATGTTGGAGATGATGTTAACCAACAACATCAAGGTTGCCATCAATTTCAATATTTTTTCATTAAATTTGTACAATTTTTTTTACACGTGTTTTTTCTAATATACGAAATTTTATATATATTGATGCAGAGGCCGAAAATGTTCGAGCCAGTGGTCAAAATAGACGCAGGGCAGTGCGCTACATTCAAGAAGAAGGCTGTCAACCCAACACAACTTATCCGGCTGAGATTACTGATATACCATGGGAAACCAACATTGCGGAATGCACCTTACAAAGGTGTGAAAGCCTTCATGCAAAATTGCAAAGAGATCTTGTGGCTTTGTCTCTACCTGCTGAGAGTAGACAAAGCCTTGAAATAGTTACACATTCATTGGGTGAAATGGTAAATGTGTACAAAAATTTGGGGCCAACGACTGATTCATTTGTAGAACTGATGAGAAAGAGAAAAGAAACAGTGATAGGTCCCAATAAATGGCAGGACATAAAACAAAGAGTTACAAGAGCAGAGGCCAACTCAATGTTTAATTATAAGGAAGGGCCAAAAAGAAAAATGTTGAAGGTGCAGTATTTCAAGCACCCAGACAAAGCTGCTTATTTGTATGATCGACATCTTGCGGCCTTTGGAAGGCTTCCATGGAACGATGAGGTTCCTGTTTATTTTGCACAAATGTTTTATGTAGAATTTTTTTTGGGTATGAAACCTGACTACAATGACCTTCCTTCAGAATTTTTTGGCCCGAGGAGAGGTCGATTATATCAACGTAAGAGTGCTAAGTGAGATGTGGAGTTGCCTCGCCCTGAGCCGCCATTGGTGAGTCGACCGTTTCGAGTCGAAACCCTGCGATCAGAGATGGATGCGACTTCTCAAATAAGTCGTGAAGCAAGAGATGTTATGATCGACAATGTTCATAGCGGATTGACTGGAGTCGATATTTGTTTAAATCGACAAAGAGCACGTGAAAATGCACGTGCCAATTTTGTTTATCATACAGATGAGGATATTTACAACATGAATGTTGAAGATCTCGGAACATATGCGATAAATTGTCGCAATGGTCTGCAAGACCTAATTTTTCGTGAGGAAGAGGGCACCAGAACGGTATGTGTTAGTGACCTTAGGGTTTGAAATTATATTTACATATACATGTGTACAATTTGTAATAAATACATGTGTATGTACACATGTATACATTTATTTGTATGTGTACATTAATCTAACAAAAATGTATGATTATATGTTAAAACACCATTTTCAGTTCTTAGGCATGATGCGTGATGAAAATGTTAATATTACGTTCGGGACCTCTGGCTCAAACGATGCAGATGGGTCTGACCATCATGATATGTTGGCACATGTATGTTAGTTTTTTTTAAGTGACTCTAAAATAAATAATTGTTTCCACACATGTACATGTATGTATATATATAATTTGATAAAATGTTTTAACAGGTACCGATTCCGTCTGATGTTTTTGGGATGGCGGTACCTTCTTCTTCCTTAGGAGATATACCTTCTACTTCATTGGGAGATGTGCCACAAGTATGGACAATTTTTCACAAGTTCAAAATTTATGTTTAAAAGTTTTATATATATATATATATATATATATATATTCTACCTCAAAGAGTTCCATTAAAAATTGAGATATATAGAGAGAGATCTATATTTTGAGTTATTTAAAATTTTTTGAATTTAGGTTCCTATAGAAGATTTTTTTAATCCGAGGACTTTAGCGACGGAGATAGGAACATCCACAGCATTTGAAGAAGTTGTCTTTAGTTCTTTTTTTTAATATTATTGTTCAAATAAGTTTATATATGTACACGTGCATTTTCATTTGAAAGTTTTTAATTTATATAAATTATTTATGTATATATATATATATATATATATATATATATATATATTTAACTGTACATGTATATTGTACAGGTTACCACTGCAGATGTTTCTATGGCAGAACCTGTCCATCAAATGGAGAGGGAACCTTATGAGGTATTGCATGATTTTTTTGTTATATTTTGTTTTTTACATGAATTTCTAGATATATATATTCTCATTCATTTTTAAAACTTCAAATTTTAATGTTCAAGTACATGTGCATTGTGTATGTAGGTTTCCTATTCACAGGATAGGGCACGGACTGAGACCCAGACGCTAGATCCTCCATTTGATGGACATCATTTACAGTAGATTTGATTTTAAAATTTAGATGGTTTTAAAATTTGTTAAGCTTGATACAGTTTGATACTCAAGTGAGATTTACAATTTTTGGACATATTTTATTACATTGTTATTATATAATTTGTTTTATTTAATTTTTGGATGGTTTTAGTACTTTTGGCATGTGAATGTGAAGTAATGTTGTCATTTGAACTACATATGGCATGTGATATTTAATGTTAAATGTTTTTTTTGGATAGTTGAATTATAATTGGCATGGCATGTGAAGTTTTTAAAACTCAAGTTTTGGATGGTTTCAATACATTTTGCATGTGATATTTAATGAACTTTAAATGTTTAATGTTTTAATGTTTCACAATATATAATCAAAAGGGTTTTAAAACTTAAAGTTTTGGATGGTTTCAACCTACATTTGCACATGTGGTAAATTGAAATGTTACTTGTAACAAGACAATCCCCATTGATTTCATTGTATATATGTTGATTTTTGATTTGATATAATTGCATGTATGATGGTACATTACTTGTAAAGTCATTGGATTAATAGTGTTCATTGATTTCAGTGTAAGCGCAAAAAATTATTGACAATGTAGAACGATTTTTGTGTTATAATAATTTAACCTAATAATATTGGAGAGCAAGAGAGACTTGAGGTATGGTGTTTACTACAAGAGTTCGAGCTAAATATTTAAATGGTTTATGATTTATGATTTTTACTTTCTTTTTAATATAATCGATACGTAAAGATGACAAAACTAATAAGGGTGACAATAATAATAGAAGAAGAAAATAGTTTAAGATTGATCACAATAAATGCTATTTGTAATTGATTACATTCTAATTATTCACATTCTATCATTCAATATTATTACATTGTCACTTTGAATTCAAAAATTTTATTTGATCATTTTCCATTATTAAAGTTATTCTACAATATTTATCATCTCAACAAATTGAGGTAACTAAGAAAATTTAAAATTAAATTGACTTGATAAATCTCAAACATATTTAGCATATTTAAAATGGTTATATTAATATTAGATGTATTTACATATTATTGATAAAATTAATCATATGTTTCTCATATTATCAATAGTTTTTCCTTGGTTGCACACAACTGAAACCAACTTAGATCCATCTTAACTACGGATCTATTAAGTGCCGAGAGGGATCAAATCTCTCGAGGTGCAAACATTTCCTCAAGTTTTGCACTCGGAAAAGAGGTTTGCACCTCTAGATATTTGATCCCTCTCAGCGCTTGATAGATCCATAGTTATGATGGATCTAGGAAAATAATTTTCTAAAAATAAGTAAGGGAAAAGCAGCATAGGGAACAATTAGGAGTAGATTTAGGGCATAGGGAACAATTAGGAGTAAATTTAGGAACATGTGATAGTTGGGTGAGATAAAATCATATATTTTAATAAAATAATGGGAATTTGTAGGAGAGACAAATAGTGGATATCACATGTATTTTGGTGAATAATAAAATTTATGGAATTAAACAATTAATTATTTTTGTATGTGAAAACAAGATTCACACTTAATCCTCACCTAAAAGACTAAATTAAACACGTTATTATTAAGGGGACGAGGAGCTTTCTAGGTTTTGAGCTCCCCATTGTTAGATGAGTGTCGTAATGGCATTCTAAGTATTTTTGTGAGAACTTATGATATTGTGATATTCTAATTACGAAATAGTGATCTTGAATACACGCTGGATAATGTAGTAGATAGGAACTTTTTGATAAGGGGAGATAAGGGATGTGACCAAATTCCTATCAGTGAAAAAAAATTTCTTCACCTTCCTATAACTCCATTGTAGCTTTGGGGGCCAAAGGTAAGAAGAGTACCTTGGAATTTCTTGGGTGAAAAACCAAGTGGGTCACCAACTTTGGTCTAGTGCATTGGAATTCATTAAAGAATTGGTCATTGGAGCTGCTTCAAGCTAGGAGTGAGCATCGTCACCAACCTACATTGAATATTTTACACTCCCTAGGGTGAATGATACTTTAAATTGATTGACAGTATAAGACTTTCGAATTTTTCTGAATGCCAAATGATCTTACAAAGCTAGTATTTATAATATCCTAGTAGGTCATTCGGTGACAACTTTTACCGGAAACTTGAAACAAAGAGAATCTATCCTTGGCTAGGACATCATGTAATATGTCCGCCATAAACAGTAAAATTGTACTTAAACGATGATATTCGGGCAAGTGGGGACAACCACTTGTTATCTCGTCCCTTGGAGGCTAGGCCATATGGGGACCGAATCTGACCTTACAAAATAAAGTGAAATAATTTGTACCATATGGTTGGAAAACATATACAAGAACAATTAATATACAAGAGCAATTAATTCCATTCTAGAATATATATATCCAATACAAGAGCAATTAATTTCATTCTAGAATAGAAAAACTACTTTCAGTTGATACTAGAGCACGTGCTTGTACCCAAACAATTTGTAACATGTGCAAACCACAAATAACATAAGCAGCTCAATTTTTAGTTGAGTATTGGAAGTTCTAAAACATATTTAATTCAAAGATAATAAATTGTTGGACACTTCACTCAAAAAAATTCTAATGGAATTCCATCTTCAATAATCCGTTCATGATCGGATTTTGACATTTTCCATTTCTTAATTTTCGATTTTTTCTTTGATTGAACTTCTATCAACTTTATGTGTGCTGCACACACCAAGTGACTATATTGACAACTTATGGAATCAGGTTCATAGTCTTCAAAGTAAACAAAGTCTCCACTTTTATGAGTTTGTTTGAAAAAATAACCTTTCAGTATAATAGACCCTCTGTCATACTGAAATCCGTGATCATTATAGTCTTGTAATAATTTCATTTTCCGTTCAGTGCAACGCATCAAATAATACTTCACATTTTCATCGTTGTCAATAGGTGCAATTACAGCAAAAACATCTCCTGCACAATAAAATAAAAATTTAACATTTAATTATGCATATTTAAATTTATTTCTATATCTTTAAATCATTAGAAAGTAATTCAAATGTTACCTTCTCTAACAAGATCAGAAACTCGATCACCATCGGATGATATTGTAGTTTCCTCTGATTGCATTTCTTCAAACATTACAACAGACATTTTTCCCTTTGTATTTAGCTCTGTATGTTTCCAATCGTTCACATACATTTTGTTTTCACAGACGTCATTGGATTTTGTGTTGTCTATGCAAACATCACAAAAACAAGAATATTTTCTTTTATCCAATGCAAACACATTTGTGGACAATTTTTTTTGAATTGAATGCAATTTTCGAGTCCCTTTTATTGTTCCAACGTCATTTCCAATTGATCTATTTACGTCTCCGATTCCAATATGCCAGAAAAACCTTTATATGGAAAATTAGAAAAAGAATTTGTAAATATGATATCAAAATACAATTAAAAATAACCATTGCATGATAAATGTACAATGTTTAAAATTAGATTTCCAATATAAATTAAATTGAATGTACCTTCGCACTTCTCTTGATGGGTTTTTCTCATGGCTTAGAGCAGCGATGCACCATTGAAAAACTTCTTCAGCGTTCACAAATCGGCGTGTAGAGTGGTTCATTTGATATCTTCGAAGTACTCGTTTTATGCATGCTCCTGCACCGTCATGTTCTCCTTTTCCATGGCCAGTCTCGAAGAAATTCCAACAATGTTTAATGCAGGTTTTCTTATGAAGACAACACAACCAAAAGAATGATCGTGCAGATTTGAATTGACCTGCGCATTCGTCTGACCATATCCAATGTTCATTGAATGTTATTCCACGATTTTTTAATGAATCATAAATTCTTCCAAAACAATGTTGTACAAAACATGTATCATGTGTACGATCGTCACTGATATAAAAGTGATATTCTTTAATGATATGTTGATTTTCACTCGTGCTTTCTATATGATTGACATTTTGTTCAGCATGTCTATATAGAATATGGACGAGCATGGAGACTTGGTCAGAATGATAGTATTCACTCTGAATTTCTTTTTGTGGAACAAATGTGTAGTTTTCTGCAAAATCAATCACGGACAAAATGGTCCCTGGTGGAAAAACTTCACGAGATTTTTTGAATTGCAAGTCTTGCCATCGAGCTCTATGGGAATGCTTGGTGTATTTGTAAATTTCTGCCTCAAACTTTCTCAAAAAGTCTATCAGAAAAATTTCGTCTTCTCGTAATTCGATTCTTTTAACACTATTTGCACCTTGAATCGATGAACCGATATATTCATATCTCTTCCATTTCACTTTCATGTTGGACAATGATTAATCATTTATATCAATACGATATTTGTTTTGAAATTTAGTCAAATTTCCACAATCATCACATTTTTACCACCAACACATTTCTTTTTGTAAAATAGTTCATCGCTTTCTCTTTCACATAGAATTTGAGATATGAATTCACGGATAGTGGAAGGAGGAGGTGAATCCTTCCATAATTTTCTACCGAAATCAAGGAATGTGTCATAATATAACTCAAATTCCACATGATAACGACAACAACAAGTGTCACGTACGGTGATAGGTTTTACATACCATGGTTTTTGTTGAACAAAAGCACTGAGTGAAACTTGAATTTGACGATTCTCTTCTTTGAACTTGTTGAATAACTCTATCTGAGTGGTTTCCAAGAGATATTTTTCATGTTCTTCGTACTAATTTCGTGCTATTCTTCTTCGCATCACATGTTTTGCAGTTGGTGAAACACGCGAATTGTTCTTCCAATATTCATATATTATTTTTTTAACATTTTCTCCAAGTCTATCTTTGTATGGTTGCCTACAAATAGCTCTCCAACAAGCGAGTTCATCATTTACATCTATTTGCAGTCGAAATTTTCGATGTTTGTGCAGATTTTTTTCGCGAGGTTCCCAATGCTCATGCCATAGATGTTATCAAACAATTCTCTTGAGTACTTGGTGAAACCATTGCCATCTATATTCCTCTACGTACATTTGAAACATCTTTATCTCTAGATCTCTTAATTGACTTTATAGCACTACTCATATTTTTTATCGCCTCTTCCTTCATTTTTTCATCTTTGGTTGATTTTCGAATACCCAATAGTGTCGTCGGTTCTTTTAATTTCCTTGATGATAGGAGACCTTTCAACATTTGAGCCTGAACTGTCACTCGCTCATTTAAGAAATGCTTTTCAAAAATGCGGTCGACACGATATCGTATAACATGGTCAGGTTTTTTATCTCCATATGTGTGAGTGTCAACATTTTCTAACATCTCATTATCAATAGCGATTTCATCTGTACATATTCGAAAAAATAATACATATTTAATAAATCACTAAATTAATAAATATGTCAATAAATATTAGGAAAATTTTAAATATATCAATAGATCATAATATATACATTTACATACCTGCTTCAATTTCTGCTTGAGGTTGATTTTCTTCTTCAATATTTTGAGGAGTATCTCTGTCTGTTTAAATTAAACAAAATATTTTTCAAACTAGTTCATCAAATAAAAATTAAGCTTCACATTTTACATTGGGAAAATTTTAAAAATATATCAATAGATCATAATATTTACATTTACATACCTGCTTCAATTTCTACTTGAGGTTGATTTTATTCTTCAATATTTTGAGGAATATCTCTGTCTATTTACATTAAACAAAATATTTTTCAAACTAGTTCATCAAATAAAAATTAAGCTTCACATTTTACATTAGGAAAATTTTAAATATATATCAATAGATCATAATATTTACATTTACATACCTGCTTCAATTTCTGCTTGAGGTTGATTTTCCTCTTCAATATTTGAGAGGGCTTCTAACTTTCTTTTGCAAGATTGTCTAGTCTCTTCTCTACGTGTCTCAGGGTCTATTTTTCGATCATATTTTCTAGCACAAGTTCTTCGATTTCCCATGATAATAGGGTATGAAGTTCAAAAAATTTCTTTCAAAAAATTGGACAATAACTCAATTACAAAAAATATCACAAAAGATTTAATTTAAAAAAATTCAGTGTAAATTTTTTGCAAAAAATACATATTCCAATTCAAAACATTTACTTTAAAAAATTTGAGAGAAAAATGTCTTATAAAAATGAAACGAAGCTCAAAAGATTTACTTCAACTCAAAACACATACATACCTCCAAGAAATGTCTTTTGAATGTACGTCCAAGAAATTTTTTACAATTTTTGCCAAAATCACGCCGCCTCTAAGAAATGTCCTCCAAAAAAATTCACGCCGCCTCTAAGAAATGTCCTCCAAAAAAATTCTTTAAACCCAAAATTGTAAAATCAACCAAGAAATGCTCTTAAATCCAAATTTTGAAGAAAATTTTTTGAACCCAAACCAAGATCTTTGTAAAATGAGAAGAAGTGTGCGAAATGTGCGAAAATTGTGAATCATTTCGCGCCAATTTATATTGACGTGAAATGTGTTTTAGTAGGGGGCTCCGCAAAACTCTCCGGCCGACGGAGAGTTACAAAATAGTTCGGCCGAAATTTTGATCAAAAGTTCGGTCGAACAATTAAGACGTTAGATTTAACGGGTCTTAAGCGGAAAACATAGTTCGGCCGAACTTTATTAAAAGTTCGGCCGAACTAACGCGTCATCAATTACGCAAAAACCAGGTTCTGAATACGGTTCTGCAACTTTGGACTGATTAAACTCCATGAAAGGTTGTTAATTAGCTGTCGGAACCAAGACAAGCATTTTCAGAATTGAATCTACTTTCAGGAAATACAACTTTTATGGAATTTCATAAATGTTTAATAATTTTAATTATTTTTCTAACAAAATGGGTGCAAACAATTTCTAAGGGTCGTTGTGATTCAATGAAATCAAAATTTTGTATCTCCCAAAATACATTGTAAAAAAAATTGAAAAAATTATGGGGCATTACATTGGTCCGTCGTATCTAATGGGTAGCTTTTAGATTTTTAGTTTATAACTTATATGTTAAGAAATTTCTTGCGACGCAAAACATATCCAAAATACACAGTTTTTCGTATTGGACCAGTTCAAAAAATTCTAGTAATTATGATATGCATCCATTGGCTTTGTAAATATGACGAAAACAAAGTAGACTCTGTCTAAATTGTTGTAACACATTTTGTTTTTTCAAAAACACAAATTTTCAATGAATACAACATTGCGTCATAACATGACTTCTTATGAATCCTTTGATTGTTAAGAAACACACACTCAAAGAAACGCTAAGTTGACATATCAAATCTGCATAAAAATTTTTCAAAAAATAAGTAATAGAAAGCTAACAAAATTTCTCACAACTTTTATTTTTATCGCAAAATGAAATTCTACACAGAAAAATTGTTATAGTTTGCAGAAAGTTGAAGAACCGAAAAAAATGAAATTTTTTTCTCAAAAAATGGCAAAAAGTGTAACCCAAATTCACATTTTCACCCTTTCACAATTTACACTAGGAAAATTATAAATATCAAATTTATAATATTTACATTTACATACTTGCTTCAACTTCTAGTTGAGGTTGATTTTCTCTTTCAATATTTAAACGTTCTTCTCTCTTTTTTTTGCAATATTCTCTCCTCTGCTCTCTACATTCCCCAGGGTCTCTTGTTTGATCATATTTTCTCTTGTAATTCCTTCGATTTCCCATGATAATTGAGTATGAAGCTTAAAAACATTATTTCAAAAATTTAGACAAAAACTCAATTAAAAAAAGCATCACAAAAGATTTAATTTAAAAAAAAAAATCACTTTAAAAATTTTGCACAAAAGACATACTTCAATCTAAAACACTTACTTTAAAAATCCAAGAAAAAAATGTCTTCTAAAAATGAAATGAAGCTCAAAATATTTCCTTCCAAGTCCTACAAAAAAAAATTATTTAAAAAATTAGAAAAAAACATGTACTCTAAAAAAATGTCACTTCAAAAAATACCTCCAAAAAATGTTCATTGAAAATTAAGCCCAACCTCTTAAAAAATGTCACTTTCAAAATGTACCTCCAAAAAATATCCTTTGAAAATTAAGTCCAAAAACCTCTAAAAAAATGTCTCTAAAAACAAAATACCTCCAAACAATGTCATTTGAAAATTAAGCCCAAAAATCCTCTAAAAAAATATCACTTTAAAAAATACCTCCAAGAATGGCCTTTGAATATGAAGCCTAAAAAGAGTCCTTTGGAAATTAAGCCCAAAAAAAGTCCCAAAAATGTCTTTTGAAAATCAAGCCCAAAAACCTCTAAAAACAAAATATCTCCAAAAAAATGTCCTTTGAAAATTAAGCCCAAATACCTCTAAAAACAAAATACCTCCAAAAAAATGTCCTTTGAAAATTAAGCCCAAAAACCTCTAAAAACAAAATACCTCCAAAAAAATGTCCTTTGAAAATTAATCCCAAAAAGCATCCAAAAAATGTATGACATACCTCCAAAAATGTCTTTTGAATATTAAGCCAAAAAGAGTCATTTGAAAATTAAGCCCAAAAAAATTCCTTCACCAAATCAACTCAAATGAAGAAATATGCAAAATTAACTACACATTCCTTAATTCTAGTAAAACATTTTGGAAAGATTCATCTCCTCCTTCCACTATCCATGATTTCATATCTCAAACTCTATGTGTAAAAGAAAACCATGAATTATTTTACCAGAAGAAATGTGTTGGTGGTAAAAAATGCAATGATTGTGGAAATTTGACTGAATTTCAAAACAAATATCTTACTGATAAAATGATCAATCATTGTCCAACATGAAAATGAAATGGAAGAGATATGAATATATTCATACATGGATTGGTTCAGATAGTACTACAAGTGCTAAAAGAATTGATTTACAAGAAGAAGAAATTTTTGTGATAGAGTTTTTGAGAAAGTTTGAGGCAGAAATTTATAAATACACAAAGCATTCCCATAGAGCTCGATGGCAGGACTTGCAATTCAAAAAATCTCGTGAATTTTTTCCACTAGGGACCATTTTGTTAGTAGTTGATTTTGCAGAAAACTACACATTTGTTCCACAAAAAGAAATTCAAAGTGAATACTATCATTCTGACCAAGTCTTCATGCTCGTCCATATTCTATATAGACACGTTGAACAAAATGTTGATAATATAGAAAACACGAGTGAAAATCAACATGTTATTAAAGAATATCACTTTTATATCAGTGACGATCGTACACATGATACATATTTTGTACAACACTGTTTTGAAAAGATTTATGACTCTTTGAAAAGTCATGGAATAAAATTCCATGAACATTGGATATGGTCAGATGGATATGCAGGTCAATTCAAATCTTCATGATCATTCTTTTGGTTGTGTCGTCTTCATATGAAAACCTGCAACATTTTTGGAATTTCTTTGAGACTGGTCATGGAAAAGGAGAACATGACGGTGCAGGGGCATGCATAAAACGAGCACTTCAAAAATTTCAAATGGACCAATCTGCAAACCTATTTGTCTCAGCTAAATAAGTTGTTCAATGGTGCATCGTTGCACTAAGCCATGAGACTAACTGATCAAGGGAAGTACGAAACTACATTCAATTTAATTTTTATTGGATTTCTAATTTTAAACAATACATTTATCATAATGATTATCTTTGATGGTATTTTGATATCATATTTATATTCTACTTTGAATTTTCCATATAGGTTTTTTTGGCATATTGGGGTCAAAGATGTAGATAGATCGATTGGAGATGATGTTGAAACAATAAAAGAGACTCGAAAATTGCATTCAATTAAAACAAAGTTGTCCACAAATGTGTTTGCATTAGATAAAAGAAAATATTCTTGTTTTTTTCATGTTTGCATCGACAAAATAGAATCCAACGATGTTTGTGAAAACAAAATGTATGTAAAATATTGGCAACATACAAAACTAAATACAAATGGGAAAATGTTTATTGCAATCTTTGAAGAAATGCAATAAGAGGAGACTACAATATCATCTGATGGTGTTCGAGTTTCTGATCTTGTTAGAGAAGGTAACATTTCAATTGCTTTCAAATGATAGAGATCTAGAAATATATAATAAAATCAAGTACACATGTTAATTTTAAAGTTAATTTTTCATGTTAATTATGATCTAAATTTAAATACATAAGTTTGTTTTATTGTGCAGGAGATGTTTATGTTGTAATTTCACCTACTATGAACGATAAAAATGTAAAGTATTATTTGATGCGTTGCACTAAACGAAAGATGAAATTATTAGAAAACTATGATGATCATGGGTTTACATATGATAAAGGATCTATTATACTGAAATGTTATTTTTTCAGTCAAACTAATTAAAGTGGGGATTTTGTTTACTTTCAAGAGTATGAACCTAATGTCATAAGTTGTCAATATAGTCACTTGGTTTGTACAACACGCATAAATTTGATAGAAGTTCAATCAAAGAAAAAAAGGAAAATTAAGAAATGGAAAATTTCAAAAGCCGATCATGAACAGATCATTGAAGATGACATTCCATTGGAATTTTTTTGATTGAACTGTCCAACAATTTCTTCTCTTTGGATTCATATTTTAGAACTTCCTGAACTCAACTAAAAAGTGAACTGCCTTTTTATGTTATCTATATGAGTATTTTCACATGTACATTGTTTTGGTACATGCATACGAGTAATTTATACACGTGTACACACACACATGTCTAGATTATATGGTCTAAACAATTTCATACATTCTCTGGTACAATTTATCATAATTTCATTATTGCAAAATGTACATATATATGCATCTAACATAGTTGATATAATGCAAATTGGAAGTTGCACAATTTTGTTTTAGATACGTGTCTATTAAAAGTAAATTATAATATTCATTCTTGAATGAAAAATGTGTGGTGCATGTTTTGTAATTTCCAGTTTACTATCAACTGAAAGTAGCTTTTCTATGTGCATTAATGAAAAATGTTGTGTACTAGATATATATGTTCTAGAATGAAATTTTAAAATTTTATGATTGTTTGACACATCTAAGAACACCTAGAATATTATGATTGTTTTTAGATATATATATATCGATATTTATTGTACTTCAATCGTTTTAACATATATTCAAACATGTACTTCAATAATTTTTATGTACATATATTCATGTGAACTTTTTTTGTTTGTAACTTGGGCTAAACTGTATTAAAAGCATGAAAAAATGTACAGAGGCAATGGGCAAAGATGGAAAGCAGTGCTTAGCCTATCCATGCCTTGATAGTGTTAAAAATAAACCAAGTTTGGGGCTGCTGCAAAGGAGGAAACCAACCCCTTAAGAGTGGCATCCAGTCTTGTAATACAAAATATTCAGTGGCCCAAATAAAACCAATAGAGTTGAAGTATATCGTGAGGTGAAAATCATGGAGTTCAGTCATCTTCTTCTGTCTCCTGTTCCTCTTCCTCTATTAGGCACCTGTATTCTCTAGCAATGTCTTCCTCCTCAGCTGTGGGCATTCAAGGAGGCTTAAGAGGGGTCGCATGGAAAATGGGAGCGACTAGGTACTCTGCATCGTAATATCTTGTCCAGATACCGTCCGAGTCCATAACCCAAATGCCTATCTCCTCCATCGTGGGCTCACAACCTGGAAGCGGGTTGGTTTTCCTGGGTAAAGGCTGCACAAATTGTGGAATAGTGGATTTCCTGCCTCTTCTACCCTTGGGATTCTCTGGAGGCAAAACAGTCTCCCCATGATTGTTATCAAATGCTTGAGGAGCCAGCACCTCATGGCTATCAAATGTAGAGCCCTTGGTGGATTCCAATCGTTGGTCATTGCCACGGTGAGAGCGACCTGAAAACACACCTCTGTAGTTGACTCTAATGGGTTTCTGTCGCTGGCGAGGAGTAATGGTATGGCTTCTGACCTATACATTTTATAAATGTTTTTAGATTTTAAAACATCGATATGTATTGTACTTAAATATCACCTAAATAATAGATGTACATCCTAAAATTATATAACATTCACACTTCATGTACATCCCAACTTCATTTTATATTTAACAAATATAGTGACAACTTGAGTTTTAAAAACAAAATATTATATCACAACATGTGATCACATGCAAAATGTAGTTCAACTATCCAAAATATACACATGTATACATGGTTTGTAATTCGAAATTTCCATCTAGAGAGATTCATTTTATATTTTTAACAAATTATAGAATGACAACTTGAATTTTAAAAACAAAACATTATATCACAATCACATGCCAAATTTAGTTCAACCATCCAAAACTTGAGTTTTAAAAACAAAACATTATATCACAACATGTGATCACATGCCAAATGTAGTTCAACTATCCAAAATATACATATGTATACATGGTTTGTAATTCGAAATTTCCATCTAGATAAATTCATTTTATATTTTTATCAAGTTTATAAAATGACAACTTGAATTTTAAAAACAATACATTATATCACAACATGTGATCACATGCCAAATGTAGTTCAACTATCCAAAATATACACACGTATACATGGTTTGCAATTCGAAATTTCCATTTAGAGAATTCATTTTATATTTTTAACAAGTTTATAAAATGACAACTTGAATTTAAAAACAAAACATTATATCACAACCACATGCCAAATGTAGTTCAACCATCCAAAACTTGAGTTTTAAAAAAAAAACATTATATCACAACATGTAATCACATGCCAAATGTAGTTCAACTATCCAAAATATACATATGTATACATGGTTTGTAGTTCGAAATTTCCATCTAGAGAGATTCATTCTATATTTTTAACAAGTTTATAAAATAACAACTTGAATTTTAAAAACAAAACATTATATCACAATCACATGCCAAATGTAGTTCAACTATCCAAAATATACACATTGTGAAAATGTAATTTGAAATTTCCATCTAGAGATTCATTTTATATTTAACAAATAAAATGACAACTTGAGTTTTAAAAACAAAACATTATATCACAACATGAGATCACGTGCCAAATGTAGTTGAACTATCCAATTTAAAACAAAACATTATATCACAACATGAGATCACATGCCAAATGTAGTTGAACTATCCAATTTAAAACAAAAAATTATATCACAACATGAGATCACATGCCAAATGTAGTTCAAGTGTCCAAACAAATGTTTATTATATCACAACATGTGATCACATGCCAAATATAGTTTAACCATCCAAAATATACACACATGTACATGTGTTTGTAATTTGAAATCTCCATCTAGATTCATTTTATATTTAAAAAATAAAATGACAAATTGAGATTTAAAAACAAAACATTATATATCACAACATGTGATCACATGCCAAATGTAACTATCCAAAATTTAAAATCATTCTTGATAAAAGTAATTGTAGTTTAAAACTATATTCAAAAAGTAAAATATTTCCAAAATTTGTATCTCAGACATGAACAATAAAAATGAATATATATATCTAGTTCAATGTATAGTGTTACAAGTATCAAGTTATATAGAAAAATAAATATGACTGCATAGATAAGACTATATATAAAAAAAAAAATTTAAACTAGATCTATCAAATATAATGTTGCACACATGTGCATCATTCATCAAATACAAATGGATCTGGTGTCTCTGCCAACAAAGTCTCGGTCCTCGTGCTATCATGTGAAGCATGGGGAACCTGTACACAATGTGTACAAACATTAAAATTGAATGAGAATATAGAACATCATGTAAAAAAACAAAATGAAGAAAAAAAAAAATTCATGCAATACCTCATGTGGTTCCCTCTCCATTGTGTTTTGTTGCTCGTCCATTAAAATTTCCTCCATAGGAACATCTTCCACAGTAAACTGTACAATATACATGTACAAGTATATATATATATCTATATTAAAAAGTTTCAAATGAAAATGCATATATATAAACTATTTTTCAATAATATTAAAAAAAAAGTTAGACAACTTGTTCAAATGGTGTGGATGTTCCTATCTCCATCATAAACTCCATCACTAGAGTCTGTGGAGAAGGAAAATCATCTCCAAGAACCTAAAATTCAAAAATTTTAAAAGTATAAAATAACTCAAGATCTAGATCTCAATTTATAATAAAACTTTTGAACGTCAATTTATAACTTATAACTTAAACATATTTAAGTGAAAATTTGTTCATACTTGTGATGGTGGATTTGGCACATCTCCCAAGGAAGAAAAAGGTACCGCCATCCCAAAAACATCGGACGGAATCAAAATCTGTTAACATTTAATTATATATACATGTACATGTGTGCACAATTATTTATTATAAAAATATGTCATCATGTTTCGATATATATAATAATAGATAAAAAATAATTGTACATCATCATGTTCACTTAAAAAACACTAACATGTGCCCACATATCATCTTGATGGTGAGAACCATTTTGATTGTGTGATTGATGGTGAGAACCATCTTGATTGTGTGAACCGGAGGCTCTAACCGTGATATTAACATCTTTTTTCATCAAGTGTGAAAACTACAAATGGTGTTAACATATAGTGATACATTTTTGTTAGATTAATGGATACAAATAAATGTACGTATATATGTATTTATTACAAATTTTACATGTGTTAAAATAATCACCCTAACCATTAACACATACTGATCTCATGCCGTCTTGCTCATGAATAATTAGGTCCTACAAACCATTGCAAAAATAATTTGCATATGTTTTGAGATGTTCAACACTCATGTTGTCTATGTCTTCATTTGTATGATACACAAAACTAACATGTGCATTCTCTCGTGCTCTTTGTCGATTTAGACAAATATCAACTCCACCCAATGCACTTTGAACATTTTCAATGATGGAATCCCTTGCTTCTCGACTAATTTGAGAAGTGGCATCCATCTTTGATCGCAAAGTTTCAACACAAAGAGGTCGACTAACCAATGGTGGCTTAGGGAGAGGCAACTTAGCATCACGCTTAGCGCCCCTATGGTCACACAATCGACCTTTCCCAGGACCAAAAAATTCAGAGGGAAGGTTATTATAATTAGGTTTCATTCCCAAAAAGAGTTCTACATAAAATAATTTTGCAAAATAAAGCGGAACCCCGTCGTTCCATGGGAGCCTTCCATAGGCAGCAAGGTGCCTATCATACAAGTGGCTAGCTATATCAGGGTGCTTGAAATATTGCACCTTTAGCATCTTTCTTTTCAACTCTTCTTTGAAATTAAACATAGACTTAGCCATTTCTATTGTAAATCTTCGTTTAACAACCTCCCATGTATCGGGACCCATCACTGTTTCCTTTCTTTTTCTCATCACTTCTACAAAAGTATCAGTTGTTGGCCCAAGCCTTAGGTACACATCTACTAGTTTTCCTAAAGAGTGAGTAACTATTTCCAAGCTTTCTCGACTCTCAGCAGGGAGTTTCAAAGACACAAGATCTCTCTTCAATTTTGAATGAAAATGTTGACCACTTTGTAAGGTGCATTGTTGCATGTTTGATTCCCAAGGTATATCGGAAATGTCAGACAAATAAGTTGTGGTTGGTGTACAAACTTCTTCTTGAATAACACATTTTGTCCTACGTCTTTTTTGAGAAACATTTGTAGCAACATTTCCACTCTCCGCATCAATATATAAAATTTTGTATATTAAAAAACCATGTAAACAAATTTGTACAAATTGAATGAAAATAATATTCAGATTGATGGCCACCTAGATATGGTTAGCTAGCATCTTGCCCACCCTAAAACTGTTGAGAACCAGAACGACCACTAATTGGTTGAGAACCAACATGACCATCCATTGATTGGCCTCTGGGGGAATGCACATCACCACCCTCACACAATTGGGCACCACCTATTGATGGGCCTCCAAGGGAATGTGTACCACCACCAACCTCACGCGACGAGGGGGAAGCTTCATAAAAAAATATGAATTTATAATCAATTCAAAAATACATTCATTCATATAAATACATGTACATATGATTGATTAAATTGTGTGAACCATACCACGATTGCATGAACCATGGCCATGCTCCATTGATGGAGTAGACACCCTTGTTCTCCTACCTCCTAAAAAATAAAAAATAAAACTTATTAAAAGAATCAATTCCATATGTATACATGTATGTACATAGATACCATGAACACCATGATCCCCCTCTCTTGTAGAGGCATGGGATTCTATTAATATTCTTCTTTCATCCTCGATGATATATATGGATATATCTATAGTGGACATTTACAATTATTTTTAAATTACTATTTAAAATAAATTCAAAAGATTTCAAATAATTAATGTAATTTAGTACACAAATTATATAAAGCACAACTTTAAAAGCACTAGAATTGATGTGGGAAACACAATTTAAACAAAAATTTGTTGAATTCCTCACATTTTAATTTAAATATAAAAATGTGAAGTTCACCAAGTTGCGTTTACATGGTAGGAGCACACTTGGTATATAATTGAAAAAAACACATGGCCATTAAAAATAACACATTTATAAGTAAAAAACACACACATATCAAAGATATGTTACAATGTCCATCAATAAATTTTGAAGGAGAGCGTCTCAACACTAATTCATCTTTTAGAGATGAATCTTGATTTTTTGAAGGAGAGCGTCTTAACACTAATTCATATTCGAGATATGAATCTTGAATTGACATTGCCCCATATAATACTAATTCATCTATTAATTCATCTTTGATAGATGAATCTTGAATTGGATTTTCCCCACACAATAGATCACCAAACATCTTGTTAACATTTGCATAATGTCTTATACTAAAAAATTGAAATTGGCTAACAATATTGTTTGCTTTTCCATGCAGTTATTTTAGCCTCTCCTTCTTAACTTGGTACACGCATTTCATCTGGTTGCACACAAGTTCAGGAATGGTGAAAACTACAATTCCATTTGATCCATACTCTCTATTTGTTCCCAAGCCTTCTATCAATGCAATATAATATGCCTTGTTGTCTATTGTTCTTCCCGGTATATTCATTTTCCTTTGGAGGACCTTTTTAGTCACAATATTGAAAAGAAAATATGTAATCACTACTTTCCCTGGATTGGGATAGCAAGAAACATCTATGCGTAATGTCCATTTTTCAACCATATTTAGTGGGCTTTTTGATCCCTGAAAAAAAATAATTCAATAAAATAATTAAATTAACATTTATTACAAATGTATGGTAGAAATGACATGTGCATGGTTTGCCTTAAATTTTATGAGAGAAATCACATCTAGAAATGACATGCCTTAAAGTTTGCCTTGCCTAGAGTTTAAGGTAGAAATGACGTGTACATGGTTTGCCTTGAAGTTTGCCTTATAGTTTATGGGAGAAATGACAGAGAAATGGCATAGAAATGGCATGCCTTAAATTTTGCCTAAAATTTTATGGGAGAAATGACACATGTACATGGTTTGCCTTAAAGTTGCATTAAAGTGCGCAGGAGAAATGACATGTACAAATGACATAGAAATGGCATGCCTTAAAGTTTGCCTAAAATTTTATGGGATAAATGACACATGTACATGGTTTGCCTTAAAGTTTGACTTAAAGTGTGTGGGAGAAATGACATGTAGATGGTTTGCAAAATTATTTTATGCAATTACTAAAATTTATGGGAGAAATGGGAGAAACGACATGTATGTACATGGTTTACCTTAAATTTTATGGAATAAATGGCATAGAAATGACATGTACATGGTTCCAAAAACACTAGAAAATGCATTAACTTTTATGGGAGAAATGGCATGTACAGAAATGGATATTACAATGAAGAACTTATATTTAGAGATGTTATAGATATTGAATGTAGGGGAATTTAATGGATATGTCACCTTTGAGAAAGGATGAGATCCAGAGGCTACCTGGCCCTTTACAGACTCTGCCTTTAAAACTTGTAGAAGTTAATACTCAACAAGCATACTAAAATCCCATGGAAGTTCAATCACTTTAGGTTCATTTTTTAGGCCTTAAAGTTTGCCTTGAATTAATGGGAGAAAGCCTTGAGTTTGTGGGAGAAACAACATGTGCATCATTTGCCTTAAATTTTATGGGAGAAATCACATCTAGAAATGACATGCCTTAAAGTTTGCCTTGCCTAGAGTTTAAATAAGAAATGATATATACACGGTCTTCTTTATAGTTTATGTGAGAAATGACATTGCCTTATAGTTTATGGGAGAAATGACATAGAAATGACAGCGAAATGACATAGGTATGGCATGCCTTAAAGTTTTCCTAAAATTTTATGGGAGAAATGACACATGTACATAGTTTGCCTTAAATTTTGCCTTAAAGTGTGTGGGAGAAATGACATGTACATGTTTTTCAAAATTATTTTATGCACTTACTAAAATTTATGGGAGAAATGAGAGAAATGACATGTATGTAAATGGTTTGCCTTAAAGTTTTCCTTAAAGTTTATGGGAGAAATGACATGTACATGGTTCCAAAAACACTAGAAAATGCCTTAAAGTTTATGGGAGAAATGGCATGTACAAAAATGGATATTACAATGAAGAACTTCTATTTAGATATGTTCCAGAAACTGACTGTAGGGGAATTTACTAGATATGTCACCTTTGAGAAAGGATGAGATCCAGAGGCTACCTGGCTCTTTACAGACTCTGCCTTTAGAATTTGTAGAAGTTAATACTCAACAGACAGACTAAAATCCTATGGAAGTTCAGCGAGTTTAGGTTTGGTTTTTAGGCCTTAAATTTTTCCTTGAATTAATGGGAGAAAGCCTTGAGTTTGTGGGGGAAATGACATGTGCATGGTTTGCCTTAAAGTTTATGGCAGAAATCACATCTAAAAATGACATGCCTTAAAGTTTTCCTTGCCTAGAGTTTAAGGGAGAAATGGCATGTACATGGTTTTCCTTAAAGTTTGCCTTATAGTTTATGGGAGAAATGACATAGATATGGCATGCCTTAAAGTTTTCCTAAAAGTTTGCCTTAAAGTGTGTGGGAGAAATGACATGTACATGGTTTGAAAAATTATTTTATGCGCTTACTAAAATTTATGGGAGAAATGGGAGAAATGACATGTATGTACATGGTTTTCCTTAAAGATTATGGCAGAAATGACATAGAAATGACGTGTACATGGTTCAAAAAACATTAGAAAATGCCTTAAAGTTAATAGTAAAATTGGCATGTACAGAAATGGATATTACAATGAAGAACTTCTATTTAGATATATTCCAAAGATTGAAAGTAGGGGAATTTACTGGATATGTCACCTTTGAGAAATGATGAGTTCCATAGGCTACCTAGCCCTTTACAGACTCTGCCTCTAGAACTTGTAGAAGTTAACACTCAACATACAGACTAAAATCCTATGGAAGTTCAGCCACTTTAGGTTCGGTTTTTAGGCCTTAAAGTTTGCCTCAAATTAATGGGAGAAAGTCTTGAGTTTGTGGGAGAAATGACATGTGCATGGTTTTCCTTAAAGTTTTCCTTAAAGTTTATGGGATAGATCACATCTAGAAATGACATGGTTAAAGTTTGTCTTGCTTAGAGTTTAAGGGAGAAATGACATGTACATGGTTTTCCTTAAAGTTTGCCTTATAGTTTATGGGAGAAATGACATTGCTTTATAGTTTATAGGAGAAATGACATAGAAATGACACATGCCCATTAGGGGAATTTTAAGGTCTAAAATGGGCCTCCTAAGGAAATTATAAAATAATAATGGAAATAATAAAATAAGATTTGATGACATCATCAAATTTTAGAGGGAAAAAAGAGAAAACTACTTTTCAACTCGTATTTTCAACTTATCTTTAAAAAATTTACTCAAATTTGGAGCGGGAATACTCGTTGGATGAAAATTTTAATTCCTCATCCAAGGAGTACCCATGTTGCATACTTTCGATGGACCCTGGTACACGAAAAATGAGAAATACATGAAAAATGTGATTTCCTTAAAGTTTAGTTTGCCTTAAAGTTTATGGGAGAAATCACATCTAGAAACCTTTTCTTTGACATCTATAAATAGGCCAAGAACATTAAAAATGAATTTTCAACTTACATTAATTATGTCCTTAATAAGAAGTATGATTTAGCACCTGATAGATTGTCTAATAATTTATAATAATGTAATTTTTGGCTTGTACTATCATTCATCCTTGATATGTACAAGAATTTTACAACTTGAACATCAACCTACACTATCATCATATCATTGTACATAATCTAGATTAGTAATATCCATTACATCATAAAACACTCCACTTTTAACATTTTACATGATTAGAAGCATCATGGAAGGTGTAAATTTAGGTACATTAATAAAAAGTAGTTATAGCATCAACATAAACCTATAGTAGCATTATGGTAAGAAGCCAAGGGTATTCATTGTTGGGCCGAGAAGAAGGTAAGTTTCATCCCATCTTTACCACAACTTGTTCTATACTTTTATGAATTTTCCCCTCATCTCAGCAATAAAGCAAAGGGAAATAACATAAATCCAAGGCAGATTGAACTGATGATAAAATGAATGTTTAACAACATTAAAACTAGCTTATTATATCTTTATTGATAGGGAAGAAAATAAACTAAACTGCTGATGACCAAAAGACAGCTGACAAAGGAGGAAAACGGGATCATGGACCGGCGGGAGATGGAAAGGCACATTCACACTTGGAGTACTCAAACGTTAGCCACGAAGTAGCAGGGTCCCGTATGGAAAGGAGTCGTTACTACTTTCGAATTCTCCTTTAAAAGGCCGAAGAAGAACAAAATAGACAGAGTTGCATCGGGATTTTCCTATGTAATAGACATATCAGGACACAATAGTCCAGTTGTATTAATGTATTAATCTCCAGCTTAATAAATATTTTGGTGTTTTTGGAATAGTCAACCTCTGAGTTTTCTTTAGAAATAGACTTCTAGTGGCTCTAGGCCCAACCCTGGGAGTTTCTCTACTACTTTTGTGCTATACGTTTAATTACAGAACTTGCGTTTTTAGTCATCTAGTGCATTTTATAAAATATCGTTTAATTGGTTAATTGTGCACATAAGATGCTACAACTTCCTCTTTCATTAGAATAGTTCACCATTCATGCGTTCTTCCTTAAAATCAATGTTTCATATTTTTTTAGATGCTTTCATCATTTCCTAATGCTTTTATAATCGTTTGATTAAGCTTTAACACGACTGTTGTTGAGTTCTGCATGTAGTTAATGTTGGATCTTTTTATTATCACTGTGAGCATTTGATTGCTGCTTAATTCACGGGGATGCCATTTATTGATTTAAAAGAGAATTCCATTGCAAAATTTAGAGTAATAGATTGTTGTTCAATTCATTAAAGTTGTTGTTCAATTCATTATGATTGTTGTTCAATTCATCACAGTACGTTGTTCAATTGTAGTTTTCTCTTCTCAGCTCGAGTAGTTATTTCTGCATATGCTTAGAACAGAATAGTCAAAGCATCCTATAATTTCCTTCCGAATTGATATGATTGAACTTTGAGAATTAGATTGTCTTCCTTATGATAATTTAGAGTAGTTGTCCTTTGATATCACTTGCATATATTGTTCTTACACTCTTGAAACAACAAGACTTGCCCTGGGTTGATAATTAAATGAGAATCATTGAGGTTTCATGTAACAGTCACCTTTATGAACCAACATTTTTGGCGCCATTGCCGGGGAGAGTGTTTAAGAGTGATTTCCTTTATTTATGATCAAGGTGGATATCAGTGGCCACCCACTTATTCCACTTGGGGCCCCACCATTGTCTCTTTTAGTTTTTCAGTTTAGGCACAACTTACTATTTTTAGCAGTTTTTCGGGTCCTGAACTTCCAGAGCCGTTTTGAGTCCCTAAACGATGTTTTTTGGACATCGTTTGTTCAGAAAATACGATCCCATTTTGAAATCGATATTTGCAACAAAATTTGTCGCCCTCGGATAGATATTTTTAACGATGTGTCATACGCATCAAACAGAGATCATATGTCGAAGTTACATCCCTAGGAAGTTGAAATACCAATTTACCCAAACGGGGCCCATCGTTTTGGCACTTCATCTCCTAGGGTTAGGTTTTTGGACTTTTAGAGTTCTCCATTATTTATCAATAATAAATAGGCCCTCGCGCCTCATTGTAACATAGTTCAGAGGTCTGTAGCCGCCAAATCTCTTCTCAGAGATTCGCTACCAGCACCCTAGCTAGTTTATTTCCATTCTATCTGTAAGCAAATTTCAGTTCTTTGATATTAATGAAATGAAGTGTTATTTCTACTGCATCTTTGTATTTATGGTTATATGTGTATTCTATTTCATTCCTGCAAAAATCCAGATCAGTGGTATTAGAGCAGTCTGTTTTTTCTTGATCCTTCTTTGCATGTCCCCAACAAGGTCGGGGTATAAGGAGTTAGGGCTCGATCTAGTGGAACCTTTCCAAGATCAGCCTCGCAAATCTTGACAGACGCCCATGGGGGACGAAAAGAAGGATGAGGGAGCAAGATATCCTATCAAAATATTGCTCGAGGAGGCCCTCGAAAAACAAAGGAAAGCGATGATGGATAACTTTGCCCAGATCCTTCAACGACTGCCCACCAGCGGCGCATCTGCATCCAACAGCCACTCTGGAAGCACGACTCCCTTTAAGGTACAAGTAAACTTTGACATTCCCATATTTGAGGGTCAAATAGATTCAGATGCCGTAGATAGATGCTTGAATATATTAGAAGGATATTTCTCAGTTCATGACTTTTCCGACCAAGAGAATATTATTTTTGCACTCCTCAAAGCTACCCCCCATGTCAAGGACTGGTGGGAAACCTACTATGAGAAAAAGGATGAGATAGAACCCTCTCTATTCTTAGCTGTACCCACTTGGAATTATTTCCGAGATGCCATCAAGGAACAATACTATCCCATGGGGAGCTATGAGGACAAGTAAATACAATGGACCACGTTGCAGCAACAAAGGGATCAAGATGTGCATGAGCTGACAAATCTGTTCCATACCCTACACACAAAGTTGGGTATCAAAGATTCAGAGAAAAATTTGGTGCTAAAGTATCATGGTTGTCTGCACAGATACATTCAAGAGGAAATGGAGTTCCTCGATATCTCCTCACTTGGTATGATATACCAGTATGCTGCCAAGATTGAGCAGAAATTCAAACAGAAGAAGCGAGACTTTGGATCTGCGAATCAAAAGAAAGGAAAAGGTGCCCCCAAACGTCAAACCAAAGGACAAAGCCAAGGCATGGAGCCCCAAGACAACCTGACAAAGCCACAAGCAAAGAACAACACCGCGAAGCCAAAGAAGGACATGGGAAAGTGGTGTGAGTTCCATAAGAGCTTCACTCACAACACAAATGAGTATCGGGCCAAGCAGTCACTGGTGGTCGAGATGAGGGCTTCTAAATCAGATGCATGCTCCGAATCTGAATCAAAACCTGACAAGGGGAATGATAAAGGGTAGTAGATTATTGATGCGGAGCCCAATGCCACTGTTGCCACTACGAAGATCCAGAAGGAGGAACCAGAAGATCCAGAGGAGGCAGAGCGTCTCTTCCACTCCTAGATGTGGGTAAAGGGTTCCCCGCTACAGTTCATTATCGACAATGGGAGCCAAAAGAACCTCATTTCAGCAAATTTCGTGAAGCGGTTGGGCTTGCCGACCACAGCGCCGCACCCACAACCATACACCATCGGGTGGCTTCACCAAGGACGGTATCTTCGCGTCAAACGGCAATGGCGCCTTCCCTATAGCATCAAGCCCTTCACGGATGAGGTATTGTGTGACATTGCTCCTATTGATGTTTCTGATGTATTGTTAGGACAACCATACTTGTGGAAGCGACATGCTGTGTATGAGTCCCGGCCTCACGGTGTTATTGTTACTTTGGGAAATAAATTGTACATGATACCAAAGGTACCACTGACTCCCACTATCTCTTTGGTTACTGCAAAATAATGTAGTAAGCTCATTTCCCAAACTAGGAAATTTTTTTTCCTGATGATCCGCCCCCAAGGCAAGAAGAAGATTGTGGCCACGACCTCTAGACATGGCTCCTTTGAATGACAAAAACAAATGGACAAGGTTGCGGAGGAGTACGGGGACATCTTCACCTCACCCACAGGGGTGCCTCTACACTGTCAGGTCAAATACCACATTGACCTGACCCCAGGTGCGCTGCTACCCAATGGACCGATCTATAGGCGCTTTGTTCTGGAGAATGATGAAATCAAGAGGTAGATTCAGGAGCTGATGTAAAAAGGTCACATATGACCAAGTTCATTGCCCTATGGGAGCCCGATCGCGTTGGTACCGAAGAAGGATGGGACTTGGAGACTCTGTATTGACTATCAGGCGCTGAACAAGATCACTGTCTAGAATAAGTACCTGATCCCAGGGATTGATGACCTTCTGGACCAACTCAAAGGGGTAAAATATTTCAGCAAGATCAACTTGAAGTCTGGGTATCACTAGGTACCAATCGAACCCTCTGATGTGTGGAAGACTGCCTTCAAAGCCAAGGAGAGCCTTTTCGAATGGCACATCATGCCTTTCGGGTTGACGAATGCTCCTACAACATTCATGAGGCTGATGGATGACATATTGCATCCATTCAAAAACTCATTTGTAGTGGTGTACTTGGATGAAATTCTGATCTTCCGCCAGACTTGGGATGCGCACCTCCACCACATCCGAAAGTCCTGCAAACACTACAGAAACACAAGTTGTGTGCCAATTTGGAGAAGTGCACTTTTGGCATGACCTAGGTTCAATATCTAGGATACATTATTGATGAAAGGGGGGTGCATATGGATCCAACCAGGATCCAAGTCATTCAAGATTGGCCAGCCCCAACCACTCTAATAGAGCTTCACAGCTTTCTTGGTCTTGCTAATTTCTATCACAGGTTCGTGTTGGGATTCTCTCATATCACTTGGCCCTTGATTCAAGTCACCAAGGGAGGAGCGAAAGCAAAATTATTTTGGTCGGAATCTCAACAGAAGACGTTCGTAGAATTGAAACATCGCCTCTGTTCTGCCCCAGTGCTCACATTACCAGACTTGCAACAACCATTTGAGATCGAGACAGATGCCTCTGACTATGCTATTGGGGCAGTTCTTACTCAATAGGGGCATCTAGTGGCATATCATAGTGAGACATTTTCTGACACATTTCGCAAGTATCCCACTTATGAAAAAGGAATGTATTCCATTGTGCAGGCTTGTCGATAATGGAAGCATTAAATTTTGGGGAAGGAAACAATCATCCACACAGACCACCGACCCCTGTAGCTCATACAGACACAAGGGAAGTTGCAGAACGATCTCCATCAGACGTGGTCCACATATCTGCAACAATTTCATGTGAACATCAAGTACAAGAAGGGTAGCACCAATAATGTTGCCGACTGCCTCAGCCGAACACCAATTGTGGCCATAACCATGGTTCTCAACTCTTGTGGGCATGAGACTTCTGATTAGCCGCTTCTCTACAAGAGCGATCCAGAATTCAGCCACACATACAAGGCACTCTTGGTGGGTACGCAAGTTCCAAATTTTCACCTCCAAGATGCACTGTTATGTCACCTAGGACACATTTGTGTTCCTTCAAGCAAGCATGCCAAGATGATATGGGAAGTGCACTACAGTCGAGTCGCTGGCCATTTTGGGGTTGAGAAAATAGTGGCAGTACTGCAGAAGTATTTCTATTGGTCGAACCTTCAACAGGATGTCGAGAAGTACATCATATCCTGCACTACTTGTGCCATTGCCAAACCGGCCATCAAGAAGCAAGGGATCTATACTCTGCTACCTACCCCTAGTCGACCTTGGGAATCCATCTACATAGATTACATGTCAGGCCTTCCTTCTACTAAGCATGGAAATGACTGTGTTTTCATGGTCGTCGACAGATTCTCGAAGATGGCCATTATGGCGGCCTACAAGAAGAATATCACAGCAGAAGCCACTGCTAAACTCTTCTTTGAACGAGTGTGGGTTCACTTTGGGATCCCACAGTCTATCATATCAGATCACGACAACAGGTTCCTCAGCACATTTTGGTCTAGCCTCTGGTCAATGTTGGACACCAATCTCACAAAGTCCATAGCTTTCCATCCCCAAACTGATGGCTGGACAAAGGTCGTCAATAGGATGATTATACACATTCTGCGCATGTACAATTCAAAGCATCCATGCACATGGGATGAGAGCCTCTCCTATGTGCAACATATTTATAACTGGGCTCTCTACATCTCAATAGGCCACAGCCCCTTTTAGGTGGGCTTGGGATTCTAGCCACTATGTCCCATTGATGTAGCGATGACATTTGCGGCTACTCTGGCCGATTCAACTCATGTCTAGTCTGAAGCTAACAAAGCGAACAACTTCATCGAGCACATTCAGCACATCCACCAATAGGTTCATGAAATATTGGATAGAGCCAATGCTAAGTACAAGCAACGACATGATCAACATCGGGTGCCACACAACTTCCAGGTGGGTGACAAAGTGTGGCTACATTTATAGAAGGAGCACCTCACTAGACCCCACCACAAGCTTCGCTTGCTCTGATATGGGCCGTACACCATCACTAAGGTTGTAGGGAACAATGCCTTCGAGCTCAGTATTCCACCATTCCTTGGTCTGCACCCAGTATTCAATGTAGACCACCTTCGTCCCTACTTCCCACCTCTACTGGACACCTCTGACATTGTAGAAGAACTCACACCAAAAGAGTTAAACCCAGACTGCATGGAACAGGCCACCACAGATTGTATCATGGACATGCAAATCAAGAACACTCGCCAACGGAAGATCCAACTGTATCGGGTTGTCAAATCTGGCCAACTCCTGCACCAAGGCAAGTGGTTCACCAGGGACCAAGTTCAACAAAAGTTTCCTCATCTCATGGAGGGACTCAACGCAATGGGGACCATTGCTTCCTAATGGGGGAGGAATGATCCAGGTGGATATCAGTGGCTACCCACCTATTCAGCTTTGGGCCCCACCATAGTCTCTTCCAGTTTTTCAGTTTAGGCACAACTTACTATTTTTAGCAGTTTTTCGATTCCTAAACTTCCGGAGCCGTTTTTAGGCCCTAAACGACATATTTTGGGCATTGTTTATTTGGAAATAATTCACAACAATAGTTGTATTCCTCAGATAGATATTTCTAACGATGTATCATACACGTCAAATGGAGATCATATGCCGAATTTATATCCCCGGGAAGTTGAAACACCAATTTACCCAAACGGGGCCCATAGTTTTGGCGCTTCATCTCCTAGGGTTAGGTTTTTGGATATTTAGAGTTCGCCATTGTTTCTCAATAATAAATAGGCCCTCGAGCCTCATTGTAACACAATTCAGAGGTCTGTAGCTGCCACATCTCTTCTCAGAGATTCGCTACCAGCACCCTAGCTAGTTTATTTCCATTCTGTATGTAAGAAAATTTCAGTTCTTTGATATTAATGAAATGAAGTGTTATTTCCATTGCATCTTTGTATTTATGGTTATATGTGTATTCTATTGCATTCCTGCATAAATCCGGATCAATTTAGTTTTCCTTTTGCTGTGAAGAATTGGATATTGAAAACGAGAGGTAAGAACCCGCGTGCCAACAAGCAAAACGCTTTCTCTCCAGCCTGCTTTTCAAAAATTGTGCAGAGGTTAGTAGGATAGGTGCCCTTGTTATATGACTAGGAAGAAAAATATAAAAGTAAATCAAAATCCCTCACTTAAATCCACAAAACCCAAAGGACCAATGATCCTTGGCATAACAACATATATAGAAGAAATCATTAAGAAGGCTGAATCCCAGGCATCCGTAGGACCCATAACCATTCCTACTCAATGTCCTACTACACTCCCTTAGGCAGCAAACTCACCATCTGCAGCCTATTCCGACATTCATAATCAAACAAAAGGTTCTGAACAAAGCCTTAAAATTGATGATCACGTAAGTCCTGACCCTTCGAGAGAGGGAGGTTCTTGCAATTTGCAGGAAGGAGAGGGAGAAACCAGAAGAGAAGCACAGGTAAAAACTCTAGAGTCTAGATCCCCTGAGAGAGTGGTTGAAGCAGAGACACCGAACATCCCAGATCGGGGAAGTGTTGTAAGGCTTCCTCCGCACCCACTCCCTAATTCCACCGATATTATCCCTCCAGAACAAGAAATTCCCGAAGATTATTGGCATATCTTTGATCAAATGGAAAACAACCAGAACCAGAGGCAAACATAAAAATTGGAGAATCCCATTGTTGATCCAGCGGAAAATTTCCCTATGAAAGCCATTCCATTACAAAACATCCCCACCTTACATGGATTGGCCTCGGATGATCCGGATGCATTCTTATTTTAATTCGATGTCTTATGTATGGGATATGACTACACCACTGGCCCTTAGAAAATGAAATTATTCCCCTCTACCCTTAAAGGAACAACATTACGTTGGTTCATGGGGTTCGGTGGAGGAACCATTAATCGCTGGGACCAGATGAAAAAATATTTTCTTAATAAATATCAAGAATATTGTCAGACTCGAGAACTAAAAGATGAAATCTTCAATACGTCTGCAAAGGAAAATGAGACATTAGAAGAATACGTCGAAAGATTTCAATATAACTTGCAAAGGTTTCCATATACTACAATGTCTAAAGATATCTTAAAAGCAATGATGATTAAGGGAATTAAAGAAGAATGGGTCGAAACACTTAACATAATGGGAAAGGGGGACACGTATCAAGAAGAATATGATGACATTATTTCACTGTGTATCAGGTGTTCTCAAGGTAGTACGCGAAGTAGGCCAACCGGGCGAGACTCAGTTACAAGGAATCCTAAACAGTCTGATGGCAATGTGACCAGAGCAGAATTTGGTAATATCTTAGAATATTTCAAAACTGATATCTTGGGCACCATGGAAATGCAACTAGATGTCCTACAAGCCAAGAAGAAGCAAGCTATAGCAGAACAAAACTTGGTTAACTTTTTCCACGTTGTCAGAAGAAGCACAACCAACAGGAATGTCCATTAGATATGGTCCAGACATGTGCTATTTGTACCAAGGACCATGCCACTGACCATTTTCCTTCACTTCCGAGGCTAAAAGAAGTTTTTAATGAAGCAGAAGAAGAAACAGAACCAGTCTATCTAATGAACCATCATCGACAGTGGCAAGAACGACCAGGTATGCCACAAGACCTGCGTCTGTTCTTTTCTTCTCCACAGTTTAATCAGTAGAACCCTGAAACAGCTTGGCATAACCAATCACCTTTCTCTACTTGACCATATCAATAATTTCTTGTGCCTCCTTGGCTAACACAATCCTCTTCATGTAATAATTGGCCAAATTTTCCTTCTTCTCCCATTTACTAGCAAAACAATCCCTATCAGTCCCAATGGCCTGCCTCCCCTTCTCAACCCATAAATTGGCCTCAAAATTGGCAGTGACCTCTAGGAATGACCAATCTATCGATAGGGGCAGGAGTTCAGAATCAGCCTACATCACCAACTCCATACCCAGTCCAGCACAATCCTCAGCCTATCATGCATCCTCAACTGCTGACTCAACCCAATCTTAATACTAACAACAGTTCAATTCAACTAATTCAGATTGTTGAAAACCCAAAGTTCGGAACTGAACAGAAAAAATGCAATGAACTTAGGCTGAGATCAGGATGTGTTACCTCACCAAAAGAATATATGACCCTACCACAACTTGAATTTGAAATTCTGACAGTGCCTAGAAAAAAAACTATGACTGAAATAGAGGTAGAGTAGGGGAGGCAAACGGTTAACCAAAAGAAACCTGAAAACCTTATGATTTCCCCCCCTCCATTCCTTGAAATATTGACATTACCTAGACCGATAGTCTCTTCATATTTTGATATCCTAGGGGAATTAAAAAAAAATTGTATCAAAATTCCTCTTCTGTGAGCTATACAAGACATTCATATCTATGCCAGGACAATTAAAGAGTTGTGTGGAAAGAAACAGGTAAGGAAAGAAAAATTTTTACCCACTATCCATGTGGTAGGGGCACTATTAGACTTATTTTTGGGTAAAGAAACACCCGTAAAATATGAGGATCCAGGGAACCCCATAGTAACTGTACAAGTCTTTGGCCACTCCTTTCTAAACACATTGGTTGACTTAGGGGCAGCCATCAACATCTTAATCACAAAAACCTGCGAGAAGTTAGGCATAACAACATTAGAACCCACTTCTACCTTGCTGGAACTTGCTGACATATCTGTTATCAAACCAAAAGGAATATTACAAGACATCCTGGTTTTTGTGGACTCATGGGAGTATCAAACTGAATTTTTAGTTATTAAACCAAAAACTAGGATGGATGGACACCCGTTGATACTGGGTCGACCTTGGTTATCAACAGTCGATGCTTACATAGGCTGCTGGACAGGCAGCATGACCATTGCTAGAGTTGATGCCATAAAAATATTATCATTTACCAACCTGCCAGACCAAGTCTACCCACTGTAAATATTCACAGGCATCCACATACATACTAGGAACAAAACATCCGTTCACCACTGACAATAGTTGAAGCTCTTTAATTCAAAGATCAAACTGAAGATGATGTAATCAATAACTTCATGAATCATCCATCTGTGTCTGGAAACCTAAAATGCCAAATGTTAAAAACTATTCTTGATGATGAAACACAATAATACCCCTTGACAGACATTGATAATCAACACATACCCACGACTTTTTTTCGCAACAACATACCAATTGAAATTGAGCCAAGGAAGGTTTTAATATTAATGGTAGTATGAATAGTAACCAAAAGAAAAATCTCATAAAGGTTTTACAGAAATATTAGGGAGAATTTTCTTGGGACTACCTAGACATGAAGGGTATAGATCCTCAGCTATGCACACATCACATTTATACTGACAAGGAGGCTCGGCCTATTCGACAGCCTCATCGGATCCTAAACCCGCATCTAAAAAACATTGTAAAAGATGAGTTGCAAAAGCTGCTGGATCTAAACTTCATTTATCCTATCTCGGAAAGAAAATGGATCTCTCCTTTAGTATTCATTCCTAAGAAGAATGGGAAGTGGAGAATCTATGTGGATTATAGAGAACTTAATAAAGCAACACAAAAAGACCACTTCCCCCTTCCCTTTATTGACTGGGTCCTTGATACATTGGCAGGGAAGCAGTTCTTTTCCTTCTTTGATGGGTTCAACAGTTACCATCAAATCGAGATAGCCCCCAAAGACCAGGATAAAACAACCTTTACTTGCCCATGGGGTACATTTGCCTATAGGATATTACCATTTGGATTATGTAATGCCCCATCAACATTCCAAAGACCCATAATTAGCATTTTTTCTAATTTAATAAATGAAGGACTTGAAATTTACATGGATGACTTTACCCCATATGGAGATGATTTTGATTAGGCACTAGAAACACTAGAAAAAGTATTAGAATGATGTATTGCTACCATATTGTGTTTGAGCAATGAAAAATTTCACATGATGATGACAGAAGGAGTAATCCTAGGACACTACATCTCTACAGATGGGATACAGGTAGATCCAACAAAGATAGAAGTAATTATTTTATTAGACACACCTTGTACGCAGACAAAGGTACGTAGTTTCCTTGGATATGTAGGGTACTATTGCAGGTTTATAAATAATTTCTCACAAATTTTTGCGCCCTTGTATGCATTAATTGGAAATGTTGAATTCCATTGGTTTGATAAGTGTGACATTGCTTTTACAGATTTAAAGAAACTGGTCTCGACAGCACTAATCTTACGTGATCCTAACTGGAAACTGCCCTTTCACGTTTCTTCGGATGTATCTGAGATAGCGATAGGGGCAGTTCTCAGTTAAGAAGAAGATAAAAAGCACTATGCTATTTATTATATCAACAAGAATCTCACTTCTGCTGAATTAAACTATACAGTGACTGAAAAAGAGTTCTTGGTTGTCATTTATGCTATTAATAAATTTATACATTATATAACTGGCTATCAAGTAATGATGTATACTGATCACTGTGCCATTAGATATATATCCAATAAACCAATTACAAATGGGAGAGCAACTCGTTGGTTGTTTCTTTTACAGGAGTTTGACATAGCGATCAAAGACCGTCTAGGGAAGGAGAACGTGGTTGCAGATTTCCTGTCCAGAGTTCCCAAATTAGATGATACATTAGCAGTGGAAGATCAGTTTCTTGACGAACATCTGTTCAATGTAGCAGTAAAAACACCATGGTATGCAGATGTAGCAAATTACCTGGCAGTAGGAAAGCTGCTTAGACACTTTACATCAAGGGAACGAAAGTTGATTGTTCATCGCAGTGCTAGATTCTCTTGGTTCGGTGGATATATTTTACACACAGAAGCTGATATGCATATACGCAGACGCATTTGGGAAGACAATATTTATGACATTCTACATGCCTGTCATGATGAACCATGTGGTGGCCATTTTTCAGATCACAGAACGGGGAAAAAAGTATTACAAATGGGTTATTATTGGCCTACAATTTTTAAAGATTCCAAGAAATATGTCCAAGCTTGCGATAGTTGCCAAAGAATGGGTCGGCTGATACAAGTTGATGAAATGACATTACAACCACAATTGGTTGTGGAACCTTTTAAATGGTGGGCACTGGACTTCATTGGACCATTCAACCCCCCATCAAACCAGAAGATTTACATACTGGTAGCCACAGATTACGTAACGAAGTGGGTAGAAACAATGGCTTTATCAAGATCCATAGAAGAATCAGTTATTAATTTTCTTTTTGAGATATTTGTGCGATATGGCTTACCACGGGAAGTGATAACTGATGGAGGGGCACAATTTGTGGGGAATAAAATTACAACCAACCTAAAGAACCACCATATCATCCATAGAGTCACATCTCCCTACCATCCACAGGCAAACGGGCAAGTTGAATGTACCAACAAAGTCCTTGAGGCAATTCTCACTACAACAATATCAACACATTGCCGGGATTGGGCTACTAGACTACCAGAGGCCTTGTGGGATTACCGCATAACATGGCGAAACACCACTAGATATTCTCCGTACCATTTGGTATTTGGAAGAGAACCAATTTTTCCTATTAAATTCGAAATAAAGACTTTAAGGACAACCCAGGAGGTGGGGGTGGACTTAACAGAGGCCTAGATAAGAAGACTTCAGCAAATAAATGAATGAGATGAAATATGGCTACTAGCTCTACAGCGCACCGCAATCATCCAACAACAACGAGCTAAGTGGCATGACAACCTCATAAAAAAGAACACATTCCAGAAAGGAGATTGGGCACTTCTCTACAACTCCAGATTCCAAGACTTCCCGGGCAAGTTATAAACAAGGTGGCTCGATCCATACGAAATTCAAGAAGTACACAACAATGGTACCCTCACCTTGACTACTATAGACGGATCTGGTTCTACATTCCAAGTCAACAGACACAGAGTGCGCCTCTATCACAAACCATTTACAAGGGAGTTTTTCTACCAGCAGGTATGCAACGATCCCACCATCCAAATTTTAGCTGCAGGGGGTGCTAGCCCCACAACTTTAAGTACATGAAAATTTGTTAATCCCTCTCGTAAATATTGTATATAGATTCCCTACAATTTATGGTTTTCTCATTTATTTTACATTCTTCATACTCTCAGCTATATTCTCTTCCTTTATCCTTCCTTTTGTGTGTTTATTTTTATTGTTCAATCCAATTGAATAGTTGTTGTTCAATCGGATTGAACAACTGTGCATGTTTATCTTCGCTGCTCAAATATTTGAATGGCTGTTGTTCAATCATATTGAACATTCGTATGCTTGCGCGTTTATTTTTGTTGTTGAAACCTTTGAACGAATGTTGTTCAATCATATTGAACAACTGTGTGTTGTTTATTTTTGTTGTTCAAACATTTGAATGGTTGTTGTTCAATCCAATTGAACAGCTACTATTCAATCGGATTGAATAGTCGCGTGTTGTTTATTTTTGTTGTTCAAACCTATGAACGACTACTGTTCAATCCAATTGAACAACTGTAGGTCAATGCGTTTGAACAACCGTGTGTTGTTTATTTTTGTTGTTCAAATATTTGAACAAGCTGATGTTCAATCCAATTAAACAGTTGATGTTCAATCGGATTGAACATCGATGTGCTTGTGTGTTTATTCATTCTGTTCAAACCTTTGAACAACTATTGTTCAATCCGATTGAACTGATGTTGTTCAATTGAATGGAACAACTGCTTTTTTTTCTAAGCATGTTTTTTTCTTTCTTTTTGATGATCTCTTCTTAAATATCCACTCCTCATCTCACACCCTGGCCATAAAAGACATTTCTGAACAAGAATTGGCACCTGGAAAGGAGAAAATCAATAATTTTACTAATATGATGATCCTTTGAAACTTTGATGGAAATCTCTACTCTGGAAGCTGACACAGTTTATCTATGCAATGAAGGGCTAGACATCCCCTGCTCAAACATGTTATCATACAATTCATAGTCTTATAACGGTATATATTTCTACACCCTCGAGTAGTATTCCCCTTTGACATATAGGAATAAGGACTATTAATTGTATTGGCATTATTTTTACTTCTCACACCATCCCTAAATCTTAAGGAGTTAATGAGTCTCCCTTCATGTATAAAGAATAAGAAATATTATGTTTATATTCAATTTTTTAAGAGAGAATAAGGGGTCTCATCACGAGCCAGCCTACCATGGTCATACGGATTTAAAAAGTGGCATGCCCACAATGGCCAACACACCAGGGTAATGACCTTCTCGACAGCTCAAACTGCTTGAAGGACAAGAGGTCTCATCACAAGCCGGCCTGATCACTCTGTTACAATTCTAGTGAATGGCACTATGATCATCTGGCCACCACACCAACACAGGGGTCTCTTCATAAAACAAAGAAAAATTCCTACCTTTCAAAAAGAAATATTATTTTTATATGCAAATTTTTAAAGAGAATATAGGGGGTCTCATTATGAGCCAGCCTACCATGATCATAAGGGTTTAACAAGTGACATGCCCACAATGGCCAACACACCAGGGTAGTGGCCTTCTCGACAACTCACACTACTTGAAGGATAGGAGGTCTCATCACGAGCCGACCTAATCACTCTGTTACAACCCCAGTGAGTGGCACCTTGACTATTTGGCCACAACACCAGCATGGTGATCTCTCCATAAATTTGTCAAAATATCTACCTTTACATGAAGGATTCTGGCTCATTTTTTGGGTTAAAATAGCATCATTGTCGAGGATATGAACGCCTGCTGGAAGAAGTGGGTCTACTTGTGGTATGGGATTATTTATCTAATGATAGCCAATTACTTTTATATATGCCTTACTTCCTATTTCATCTATTTCTGAGATAAGTGCACTACTTGAATAAGTGTTAATACTATCTACCCGCATAATTAACTATGAATGAATTATCCTTTCATGTTTTGAATTAAGGGACGATGACACCAATAACAATCCATCACTATCATGCTTCCGTCATGTTATACCATTAATAAGGACATCCTATCATAATCATTGCTATATCACTTTTCTCCCCTTCATTGGTCACTTCCACCTGGTATATACTTATGACAATTACCAATTCTGACCTCTGCATCACATGCATTCATGATTGTTGCAATCTCTCCTCTTTTATAGAGCTCCAAGGCCACAGACTCTTGTACAAACTGTTACTGATTTCTGACCTTTTCCATCATGTGCATTCATGATTGTTGTTGAACCTCAAAATTACCCTCTCTGTGACAGCTTTTCTCAACTCTTTCCCTCACTTTCTTATCAGATCATAGACCCCAATCAATGATAAATGCTAGGTTTTGCCTTAAGGAATGCATTAAAATGATTTCCATATTATTTTTTTCATGTTCTTGCTATTTGAATAGATTTTTTCAATTTAGCTACAAAACGTAGCCTATTCTGCAGCTAACTATGGATTCCATAGCTACTCTCATGGTCTGGCAGGTTCCAGTTGTAAAATGAAGAATTGGGCCACATGGGCATTTCTAGAATCATCTCCACATAGATTCTATCCTATTCACTCGATCCAGATCGACAAAAAATCAGGCCTAAGATCATGGTCAAAGGTGTGGTCAAAGTACGTTATCCGAAAGCAGCATGTCTCTTGATTAGCTCTATCGTAGCAAGTCAAGAGTTTAACAGTCCTATTGCAAGTCTAATTCGAATTAGCTACCTGTAGCAATTTTATCTCACAAACAGTTATGTTATTCTCCTTTAAAAACCGGTTGTATAGAACTGAGAAGACAGTTCAAAAATTAAGTGTTAAGTTTAGGCTTTTTGTTGATACTCTGTATCAAGACTTCTTTTTATCATAATACAAAGTTCGTGTTGCCAATGGTTGTTTAAGTGCATCCTTAACCAGCGAGAAGTTCAACCGAATCAGTTGCAGAGGGCCCCTGCACTGGAGGAGGTTTTCCATTTATTGTTTTTAGTTCAATTTCCATTACTCTATTTTTAGCAAATCTGTTTTCTAATTAGGTTAATGTTTCATTCCAATTTTTGATCAGTAGCATAATATTAAATCACAATTGTGCAGCCTTATTCTTCTAAGATATTTGTGAAGATAGATAACTCTGCTTTCAAATGGAATTAAGATTGAAGTAAAAGAATACACAGTTGCCTAGTTTCCTTATTGTTTTGTCATTCATTTTCTTAGAACAGAATTGTCAATTAAATGTGTCAATGGATGTTTTTAAAAGCCATTTCAAGATGATGATCCTAAACTAAATAGTTGAATGTCTAATTCATACAGTGATTGAATTTACTCTGTGCATTGTTATTTTATTTTTAGGAATTTAGAAACTAAAGCATAATTTACTTCTCACACATCTCAAGAGGGTAATACTTCACATTGAATATTGCAAAAAGTAAAATATACATTAGTTGTTTACAATAAGTTTTACATGCTTTGTTTTCATATCCTCACTTAGTTTCATCACTAATATTCCTAAAGGTCATTCCAAGGAGATTATTTAATCACATTTTAAGGTTGAATGATTGAATGTTTTATGAATGCAATTATTGAGTTACCTTCTACATACTTTACTTGGTTTTTCTAGATCATTAGGTATAATTAGTTACTTAACACCATCTCAAGGAGATCACATTTCATAATTTAATTTTGGAGTATCTAAATATACATTAGATGTTTTCCTTTGCATCCCTTGCTTACTGTTCTAGGACATTAGAAGTTAAAGTACAGACAGTTGCTTACACATCATCTCAAAAAGGTCATACCTCATAATTGAATGCTGGAGTAAGTAGAAGTACATTAGTTATTTTCTTTTTTTTCTTTTAATTAAAGACAAGCACTGCAATTTCAATCTTAGTTTTTAGAATTAAATCCATGGAATAGAACTAATGATAAGATAAGATAGATGCTCTATTAGATCCTAACTAGCCAACAATTTTTGGTTTATTTTTATGAAAATTAGATTAACCTAGGAACACTTCCTTTTCTTCCTTCTTAAAATTCATTAGATTCATTTAAATCTTTTCATAGCTTTAGATTAAACATTCTTAGACATCAAAGAACAAAAACCCCCCAAAAAAACATAAAATACAAAACAACGAAGTAAGAAATAGGTTAACTAAGCACATGCAGTGCATCACACTTCATCAGTTTACAAACCTTGGTTGATAATTAATGCAAGCAATTTAACACATTAAATAGACTAAAAATTTTGGCACCATTGTCGGGGAAGTGTAATTAGGTAACCTCATTTCTTACATCTAAAAAAAATGATATGTGTAGAGAAAGAGACTCTAGGGGCAGATTCATAGCTAGAGGTAGGAGTTTAATCCCTACAACACCACTCACTCCACCAAGACTAAGAAGTGATAAACCTCCATCCCAAACTCATATTCCATATTTTACTAGCCATAGACTTCCTGAAGTTCTAAGGTCAGAAATCCAATTAGGAGGATCCCCTACTTCATCTACTGAGGCAGCATTAGAAGAAGAAGAAATTAGATCTCCAACAGAAGGAGTAATCTATTTCACCTCTAAAAAAGAATACATTTTAGCTGAAGAATTATAAATTCCTAGTGGAGAGGAAGAAGAAGAACCTTTCTTCAACATACCATTGATAGAAGAACTAGAGGAAGAGCAGTTAACCTTATAATTTGACTCTTATATCAGCTCTGAAGAATCTATAAGGACAAGAAGAGGAGAAGAAGGGGAAGGAGAAGGAGAAACTCTAAATGGAGAAAATGTAATATTTGGAGGAGGAGATAGATGAAGAGGTAGAGGAAATGTAGAAAGAGGCAGGAGAAATAGGGTAATTGAGAGTTCTTTTGGATTCCCTATAGTTGATGAAGATAAAAATGCCACCATGAAAAATATCTCACCTTCTATCCTCCCAAACTTTCATGGATTGAAAAGTGAAGACCTTGAAACCTTTTTGTTTGAATTCGAATTCTTATGCAAAACTTATGATTATTTACAAGACTCTCAAAATTCAAATTGTTTCCTTCAACATTGAAAAGAGCATCTCTAAAATGGTTCATGAGTCTAATCACTCGATCTATCAGAACATGGAATGATATGAAGAGAGATTTTTTAGAAAGGTATTTGGATTATTGCATATCTATTAATCACAAGGATGAAGTGTTTAAAATGATGCAAATAGAGAATGAGAATTTGGAGGATTTAATTGAAAGATTCAACTACAACATAAAAAGAGAAAAAATGGATAATTTAGATCAAGACACTTCAAAAGATATTTTGTTGAAAGCCATTAGAGATAAGTGGATAGACATCCTTAACATGATGGGGAAAGGGGACATCTCTCAACTCCCATTACCTAAAATTAGGGAATTATGTATTCATCTCTCAAGAGGAAATTCAAAAACTCGAAAAGGTCCAAGAGATCCTGCTCTTGCTAGAGTAAATAGATTTGCAACTCGAACAGTGAGTAGGGCAGAAATTGGAAACATGCTTAATGAATTTAAAATAGATATTATAGGGAGTCTTAGTGAATAGATAGACACCCTTAAATTACAAAACAAGCAGATAGCCGAGACTGATGCTTTAGCTATTTTCTGTCCCAAATGCAGAAAGAATCATGCTTTAAGAGAATGTCCTCTTGATGCCAAAATCATAGAGACCTATATGATTTGTTCATAAATTCATGAGACTAAGAGTTGTCCTTCCATTCCTGGTCTTAAGGCTATTTTTCAAGAAGAAACAACTTCAAGTCCAACATAATCTCTTTGCTTTGTCTCTAGAAGACCATGGACGAGGCCACAAACTCAAGTTTTTAATAACTAAATGTATACTCAGCCCCCACCAAACTAGAATTCTTGGCAGCAACCTTGGCCTCAATCTCAATCTCAATCTCAACCTTGGGCTCAAGGAATGAAAAATAGCTATGGAAGATTCTCTCAATACTATCAATATCCTCCATCTTATCCAAACTATCCTCCCCTACAAATTCCTCAACAAAATCAACAACCCCAACTCCAAAACCAAAACCAAAATCCACAACTCTCACTATCATTCCCTCAAAAGCCAAATCAGTTACCTGCCCAACCATTACCAAACCCCAACAATAAAAATCCTCAGAATACCTATATGATAGAATAACATCAATTTCCAATCTACATGATTACTCCTTTAGATCTTAAAGATGTCCAACTTAGATCTGGTAGGATATTAGAAAAGAAAAATCCTTCTGTAGTCATTTAAGAACAATACAATTCTGAGGAAGATTCTCTACAGCCCAATAAATTTTTTAAAGAAGGAACATCTCTTCAAAACCAAAATTTTGAAAAAGAAAAACAAAAAGAACCAATAAACTCAACTCCTATCATAGAGCAACCATCAATATCTACTTCTACACCTCCTTTTCCTGAAAGATTACAAGTTGATAGAGGGGTAGAAAAGCATATTATGTTGCCTCATTATGATTTTCTAGATGAATTGAAAAATGTTTGTATCAAAATCCCTTTGTTACAAGCCATCAAGGAAATTCCAATTTTAGCTAAAAAAATGAAAGAGTTGTGCATGAAGAAACCAGGAAGAAAAAATAAATAAATAAATAAAATTTAGCTTGTAGGAAAAATAGCAGACATAATGATGGGAAAAACTGCCATACAAAAATATTTAGATATAGGAAGTCTAGTTGTAAAAAAACATATCAATGGAGTTGAAATTTCAAATACATTGATTGATTTAGGAGAAGCAATAAACATCATGAGAAAAAAAAACCATGGAACAACTCAAGCTTCCTAATCTTCTTTATACACCTACATTACTGCAATTAGCAGAGAGATTTGTAATCAATCCAAATGGTGTGTTAGAAGATATCTCAGTGTCCTTAGATTCTTGGGAGTACCCTGTTGACTTTATGATCTTAATCCCTAAGAAAAATCTAGGAGGACATCCACTTATATTAGGAATACTTTGGTTGGCTACAGCTGATGCTTTCATTACCTGTAGATCTGGTGACATGTATATTTCTGATGGTAACTCAATTAAGAAATTCACTCTATATCCTCCAACAAGAACAATCATAGAGATAGATGACAAAGAATGGATTGATGATGAAAATGATATACAACGTCTCTTTACTATTTCAACCACTAGTACAGATAGTCAAATCCTAAATACAATAGAAAAATTTGAATCATCCCCAGAATATGAACATGATCAATTTCAAGAAAAATCCAATATTGAATATTTGTCATCTAGGCAGATGTATGTTTATTCTATGGAAGAGTTTGGTAGCTCTACAATTGAAATATTTTCAAAGAAAACTTTAAACATAAACAATAACTTGGAAAAATTACAACAGGAAAAGCCAATCAAAACATTACAACAACATTCTTCTGCATATGCATGGGAATACACTGACATGAAAGGAATTAGTCTTAAGAATTGTATACATCACATCTACATTCAGGAAAATTGTAAACCTATCAGACAACCTCAAAAAGGATGAATCCAAATCTTAGGGAAATTGTGAAAGAGGAGTTGCAAAAGTTGCTAAATGTAAACTTCATTTACCCAATTTCAGACAGTCAGTAGGTTTCCCCTCTAGTGATTGTGTCTAAAAAGAATGGTAAATGGAGGGTATGCATTGATTACCGAGAATTGAATAAAGCTACCCTAAAATATCATTTTCCTTTACCCTTTATAGATCAAGTATTGGATACATTAGTGGGTAAAAAGTATTTCTCATTCCTGGATGGATTTAGTGGTTACAATCAGATTCAGGTAGCACCTGAAGATTAAGATAAAATCACATTCACTTGTCCATGGGGGACTTATGCCTACCGAGTACTTCCTTTTGGATTGTGCAATGTACCTGTAACATTCCAAAGGGCGGTACTAGGATTTTTTTGTTAATCAAATACATGATTTTGTAGAGGCGTATATGGATGACTTAACAGTTTATGGTAATACATTTGAAGAAGCTTTAGAAAAATTGGAAAAGGTTCTTAAAACATGTAAGGAAGCAAACCTTTCACTAATCCATAAAAAATGTTTCATGATGTTTACAGAAGGGATTGTTTTAGGACATCACATTTCAGGAGATGGAATTAAAGTTGATAAATCTAAAGTTGAAGTTGTTGTCAATCCTAGAGATAGCCTTGAGTTGTGAAAGACTAGTGCCTAGGACATCTTATATAGCAAGGAGAAAAATGATATGAAGGGGATAGTTAGGAAGGCAAAGCTCTCATGCTATTTCTTTGTAAATAGGAAATTTAACTTGAATGGGACCAAAACTTCCAGAAGTTACTAACAGAGAAAGAAATACTGCAGAGGCAAGATGTGAAACTCTAACACGAAATGTAGTAGACAATTCAAAAGCAGCTTAACTACAAAGAGGGCTGAATTCTAAACACTTCACAGAGATTGGTAATCACAAAGTATCTATTGCATTCGTAGAATAAAGAGGATACTAACTGTTGTTGAGACAACATCCAGAAACATATACCAGCATGTAGTGGGCTTAGTAGAATAAGAATCCACACATGAAGACAACATTTGTAAATAACATCTCATTAGCAGTCAATATAGCAGAAATGCGGATGAACTGGAAATGAAACAATATGTCACACCTGAGCCATATTTAAAGTGCCGAAAAGATTATGACATAAGTATCGACAAGGATAAATTTATATCAGAAACAGTGGGCTACTCGCATTCCAGAATGTGAGACAAGATAAATGGATATAAACGGAATTAATGGCTAAACTACAGCACATAAGAAAGAAGTACACACTGTAAAGCACCAAGATTAGAATCCTCCTTAATGATCAAAACTATTTCTCATTGGAAACCCAACGGGCTCTTCACATTTGTATTAAAACTTTCACAAAAAGCATACAAGACATTCTTTTACAATCAATTCTTCAGAAAATTTGGAACCAGTTCTTCTCTTTGGATCTTTCTTATATAGACATCTCCATAACTGAGCGAGAAGATATTTTTGGGAAAAATATCTTCTTCGCATGAACAAAATTTGTTACAGGTCCTTATCAAAATAAAAAAATTTATGATGAGGAATAAAGGCCTCTCATCATGGATAGTCAGGCACTCGGCCGTTTTTAAAACAAAATATTAAACAATAGTCTGGTAAAAAGTAAATGCTGAAGTGGAACATGAAGCCCACTTGAAACTTGAAAAGTAGTTTAACTAAGTAAAAAGTAAAAATGCCACTGAGGCCAAATCATGAGTTGACAGTGTTTCACAGATGTGAAGGGGTTGAGGCAGTTGCAGATGCTGGTGGTGGAACATTTGCGGACGAGCTGGCGATCTGACAGGTGAACTGAGTGCATCTTTGATCGCTGTCTACTGATGGTACGAGCGTCGCTGCGAATTTTTCCACCCTGACATAGGCCTCTGTGAGGTCGTTGAAACTTGCCTTGGTGGGGAGCTTGTGCTTTGTAAGATGAAGAAGGGCGAACTCTGGGCGGAGGGATGAGACAATTGTCCCGGCCTTTAACCGACCGGTTTTATCCGACAGGATGTCCGTCCGGTCTTTTTCTTCCTATAGGCATGTCTTATACTCTGTCAACGGTCGTAGCACGGAAGGAGTGATTGGGTCCCAACAAGATGGCAGTCCAGCTGTGGTAATCTCACCCCATACTGCATCAAAACGACCCACGTTTGTTACCACTTGTTGCAGGGCTCTCGAAGCTGTAACTCGGGCCTCCTCCTTGTCAATGATCTTCTGGAATTCAAAGACTTCCATCAATCGACTTGGTATGCCATGTTTCTCCACCTCATCAGATTCCAACTCCTTCAAGAATGAAATGTAGTTTCTGGCATGTCGGGCTCTGTCAAACAAGTTGAGGTTTGCCTCCTGCAATCTCCTGTTGAGGTAGGGTATAGCAGATTTGTTTTCTCCCATTGTTCTTAGGAAACCCCACTATTACGTCACCGCTGAGATTATGTCCGACAAGATTATACCTCTCGCTTCACTGAGGGTGATATTTCCCTTCATGCGGCTTTTGAGGTCAGTGATGGTTTTCTCCTGGTCGGCTCTTGTCTTCTTTTCCTTCTCGACCTCTTTCTGCAGTGTCTCTATTCTCCTGCTATTCTCAGCCAAGAGATTTTCCAAATCAGTGATCCTCTGTCTTGCGGTGGATGCCTGCTTTTCCAATATATCATTTGTATCTCTCGCTGCTTTCAGTTTCTCTGACAGTGGACTTGTCTCTGGTGGAGTTGTAGCAAGCATGCAGCTGTGTGTGTCCCATGTGTTCTGCAGCTCTATCAACCTATTCTGCAAAGTGGCGATTGTTTCAGCCATTTTTTCTTTGTCCTCCCTCTCTTTTGCCAGTGTGTTAGCCAGTTCAACTTTTTACTTCTCTGCTTGTGCCAATTCGACCGTATGCACATGGTGGGAGGCTGGTATGTTCACCTTACCTTTCAATGACGCGACCTCCTTCTGCAATTGTTCTATCAAAGCGCCCTGCGGGTTTGTTTCTCCCATATCCTTTCCCTTGATTAACTCCTGGAGGCCGCGTACTTGATTTTCCTGGGCGCGAGAGTTTGCCTGTTCATTCTTTAGGGTCGCCTTCACCTGTTCATGCTTTTTCTCTAGCTTTCTCAGTGCAATGGTGACCCGCATCACCTCATATTTTAACATATCACCTACGACCTGAAATAGGTTACACATATCGGTTGCTGACACCTTGGCCATGTCAATTGCATGTTCGAGCACCCGGTAACTAATGGTACTTGTATTGGGATCCAAGATGGCCTCAGCCATAGATAATATCAGGTGTTTTGTGTCCACATTCATGGTGGTGGAAATCCTGATGTGATATTTCTCTACATATCCTTCCAGCTCGGCTTTGTACTTATCCCTGATCATTCTATTTACCTGGTTCCTTCCAACTGCCCTTGGTGAGGTATGATCTCTGATGGCCTGTGAGACTTTCGAGAATTCGGAAGAGGTGGTACTGTCTCTCAGCACTTTTATCCCAGCTTTACTCTTGTCCTGCTGACCATACGGTGTAAATGGTTCTAGCAATTTCTCTTCCCCTATGACTTCTGCCTCACTGGAGGCTGTTTTCTACTTTTTGCGAAGGGGAGAACCCGCTCCTGAGGTACCTGCTTTTTCTCCGCCTTGGCCTTTATGGACGTCCTCTTCTTCCCCTGTGGCAGATGAATCTGTCTCCATCTGTGAAATCAAAGGCCAAGTTTCAAGGTTAGCCCTCCACTCTATGAAAGGCCTTGATTCATGTATATAAGGTGCGGACTTGTTCCTCTTTCTTCTGTTTGAGATAATTTCCTGAGGATCATAGGCCCAACCCTTTCCCAGCCTCAGGTCCAGGCCTTGCAACATTTTCTCGACAATGGGAAGGGCATGTCTCGAATTCACAATAAAATGGCCGATTGTGATGGGGAGTCTCAGGATGAAACCCTTCTTTGCAGGGACAAAATGGAGTTGGTCAGCCTTGAGGGTCTGCCGAATGTACTCCAGCGCATGTACTCGTCGAACAGGAAACACAGGTAGCTGGTAAGGGGAAACCTCGGCTCCGTAGACCTGAATTTTAGTGTAATTGTCAAATAGATACCAGTCCCCAGTGCTCTGGGATTTTTCGGCTTGTAGCCAGCTCTTCATCTTAGGAAAAACTCTAGGTGAGGGTGAATCGTGGATAATAGTATAGGCAATGGACATGAAATTATTTACAAAACTGGAATAACCCTCCCCCTTAGGTAATTGACGTACAGAACAATTCCAGTCAAAAACTAGTCGGGGTTGGGAATTCACGTCATATACCCTATATAAACCCAAACCCTCAAACTTATCAGCGTGCTGATGAAAGAAAAGATAGAAGACCATCGAACAGAAATGGAAGTGACTGGCTTCTAAAAGCTCCTGGAACTGGGTTCGAATGTTAGCAGCAAGGAAACCAGGGATATCTAACACCATCCCCCTTTGATACATTAACCACAAGAAATAAACACATAACCTGGTGATTTCCCCCAAAGCGCCTACACCTAAAAGACCAGCAATGAGGGCAAGGATGGGCTGCACTTCCTCTTGGAACAGACTCAGCGGGAAAGGGTCTGCAGCGGGAAGAGAAGTAGCTTGGTTGCTGGTGATAGAGGAAATGAAGTCGTTTTGGTGCTCCCATGGCAGTTTGGTGAACTAGGAGGTTAAAGCCACTTCGTTGAAACTGATATAAGTGGCACTAGTGGGAAAGCAGAGGGCTTTCCTGATAATGTCGGGGGAAAGAGAAAATTTCTTATTCCCTTGAGGAGAGGTAAACGTGCCTCGCTGTTCATCGTAAGCATCTCTGAGCCAGCAAATAAAATCAACCACAGAATAGACTTGGGGAGTAATTTGATGGTATAAACCAGATACAACCACCCGGTACTGGTCTCTACTCTCAACATGTCGTCTAAAAAGCTTAGGTTTAATGCTCCTGATGTGAAGTATTGGGGGTCATGGATTCCAGCTTGCAGGTTGATGAAAGGCTCAAACTCTGGAGGGTTTCTGGTTTCTCAGACCTGAGGGGTTTCTGGTTCGGCTTTCTTGGGCGTGCCCCTTCCCATGATTGACATATAAAACTTTTAAAAGACGAAAGGAAAGCAAAGAGAAAATGAGGGACGGAATACCTGTGCAACAGGGAAATATACTCAGGAAAACGACGTGGGGTTGTTGATAGCGACTGGGTAGACCTTGGCACCGATTCCCACTTAGTTTATACCGTAGCTGGAAGACCTGCGACTTTTACTGGAGTAAACTACGAGAAGACTGTTATTTTACGACCGAGCGTTCTAAGTTAAAATACGGATAGGTAAAATAAAAGGGGAAAGTGTCGTAAGGACACTGACAGTGGAGCACGCGACGCGTAGGGATTGGGCGTCGGCTGGGGACAGGTGAACACTGCGTGCCGGGTTTAATACTGGTACGGGCCTCTGTACCAATTAGCCTAGAGACATACCTTACCTTTCTGCTGCAATGAACCATACGATTCTCGAAACCTCTTATTTGTGAGCCGGGTTAAATATACTGCGTACCAGTCTTTAGGGCCCACGTTCCAATTTTCCACGTCACTAAAATCCCAATGCTTCGATCTACCACGTCGCTCTTTAATTTGGGCCTACACCGTGATGCTTCAATATAATTCTGTGGGGGTATGGGTCTGTCCCTCCTTTCGCCTCTCCACCCCCGCGGAAATTCCCGTATGGAGAATTCCCTCACGTGCCCATTTGAGAGGCGGCCAACATTTAAATTATTCCGCTTTGCATCCTTTGCACCATATCTTTGCACTTTTTGAAGTATCGTTCCCCCTTTTGCGTTGTATTTTGACCTTTCTCATATGCATGTTTTGTTTTGAGCGCAATACTTGTCTCATCATTGTTTCTCACCAATCAACTTTTTTAAATGTTTCGCCATCTGCCATATCTTTCAATAAATGCCTATCCAAAAGTTAACTCCCAGGAATAACTAATGGTAACTCATGACCAACATTGGCTCCACCTGGGGATGGCATGCTCGTCCTCGAGCGTGTCGAGAACTTTGCAGACCACCTGTTTATCTTCCATGAACGCCATTCCTCCTCATGATTCATAACCACACACATTATTTAAGCAAAGATGAAAACAGAAACTAATATACAATATGATACATCAGGCCCTCTTGGCCTGACTCAGAACTGGAAATAAGGCTTGAGAAACTGACCGTTCACAGGGGCGTCGAGCAGATCTCCCTATAAATTTTCCATTCTGAAGGTATTGTTGCCTCCTTATTCTGCAATTTTAAATGGGCCGAACTAGAGGGGATCAAATTTACCATGTTTACCTTTATCAGCCATTCTAATGTCCCATCTGAGCACCAAATCCCCAACCTGTAATTTCCTATCTTTGGCATGTTGATTGAAGAGATCCTTCATTTTATCTTGGTATTCAACTAGCCTTTGATTCACCTGATTCCACGTTTCTTCTAGCTCCACCAGCTGGTTGATTCTCCTGGTTATGTCATCCGGTTCTTCCTGAATTTCCTGCATGAATCGAGCCACTGGTAATGCTAGCTGCACAGGGAAAACTTCCGCCCTCCCATATACTAATTCGTATGGGGATTTCCCGGTTGCCCTCTTGCTGGTGATCCTGTTAGCCCATAGAGAAAATTTTAACTGGGAATCCCAATTCTTCTGATTTTCATTTATAGCCTTCTTTAGTGCCCTCACCAGCGTTTTGTTCGATGACTCTGCTAGGCCGTTCCCCTGTGGGTAATAGGCTGTTGAGTGGCCTAGTGGAATGTTGTACTGTTGACAGAAGTTGACGAACTTTGCAGATTTGAAGGCCTGCACATTATTGGTCACAATCTTAGCAGGGCAACCAAATCTGGATATGATGTTTTATTCTAAGAATTTCATCACCACGGTGTCTGTTGCGTTTTTGGTAGGTATATCTTCTACCCACGTTGTGAAATAATCCGTGGCAGTTAATATCCACTTGTGCTGTCCGCTGGATGGGGGGTGTATTTCTCCAATGAAGTCGATCCCCCACTATTGGAATGGCTCATCTACGTGGACAGGTATCATGGGGAGAGGTGCCAGATTATGTCTCTCGGCAAACTTCTGGCACTTCTCACAGGCTCTAACTCGGGTAAACACATCCCCAAATAATTTAGGCCAGAAGAAACCAGCCTTCAGGATCTTGTGAGCAGTAGCCCTCCAACTATAATGGCCCCCACAGATTCCTTCGTGAAAATCAACCATTATACCTTCTACCTCTTCATCTGTCAGGCATAGGAGCAGGATGCCTGAGGGGTCCCTCCAATACAGCCGAACATTTTCCACCATGTACTTCTATGACTTCAACCTCAGTGCTCTGTATTTAGATTTTTCACAGCTGGGTGGGCAGCTTAGTGTTAGAAGATATTCCACTATTTCCTTATACCACTGGCTGGTGAGGTATTTCATGTGTGTCTTCTAGGAAGCTATCTCTACTCCATGTGGCTCTTCTTTCCCTTCAGATGCCTCGTTTTCCACCATGGACAGATTTATACCCAAAGCCTGGAAATTTGACTCAGATAAGATTTTGGCTAACCCCTGCCCCTTGATTAATTTAGTGGGGCGGATGTCTAGCTCATACTCCTGTATTTTGGCTATCCATTTCCCTCTTTTACCTTCATTATCTCCCTGAACAAGGATATCTTTGACAGCTACTGTGGGCACAAATGCAGTGATGTGGGATTGGAGGACATACATACGAAAAGCTTTGAGGGATTTCACCGGCGCATATGCCTGCTTTTCCAATATGTCATACTTCAGCTCAGCATCATGAAGCACCTAACTGAAAAAGGCAATAGGCTACTCGGACCCATCTTCATTTTTCTGCAACAGACCTCCTGCTACTGTATGAGGTGATGCAAAAGAAAATATCATAAAAGGTTTGGTGTAGTTTGGCCCGGCTAACACAGGGGCTTCAGCAAACGCATTCTTAATCTTAGTAAAAGCTTCTCTTGATTCTTGTGACCACTTAACCTCATTGTTCTTCTTTAGCATATCAGTAATGTGCCTAACTATCTCAGCATAGTTAGGAATGAATCTTCTCAGGAAATTTATACGACCTAGGAATACCTGAACTTACTTCTTATTTCTGGGGAGGGAAATACCGTTTATGACTTCCACTCTCTTAGGATCTATATTTACTCCGTCTCTGGTGACAATATGTCCCAAGAGCTTGCCCTCCTCTAATGCAAACAAATACTTTTGTGGATTGAGGGAAAGGCCATACTTTCTGCACTTGTCAAAAGTTCCGCGCAAGTGTTCAATGTGTTCTACATCATATTTTGAAAACACAGTAATGTCATCCAGGTATACCACCATGAACTTATCCTGCTCTCCGATAAAAGCAATATCCATGGCCCTCTGGAAAGTGGCCCCCACGTTAATCAACCCAAAGGGCATCCTGGCATACATAAATGTCCCCCATGGAGTGGTAAAGGCAGTCTTCTTTTGGTCCTTTGGTAGTATGGCCACCTGATTGCACCCAGAGAATCCATCCATCATCGACATTCGGGATGCTCCTACCACTTTCTACAAGATGTGGTCCATCTTTGGTAGTAGATAATTATCCTTTAAGGATGCTCTGTTCAGATTCCTAAAATCAACACATAACCTTATTTCTCCATTCTTCTTCCGTACAGGGAATAGATTTGCTACCCACTCAGAATACCTTAATGGTACAATGATTTTGGCCTTCAACAGTTTCTTAATTTCTTTCTCAATAGAGGGTAGCAACAGCGGATTTATCTGCCTAAGCTTCTGCTTATGAGGTTTGGCATCTCCCTTCAGTGGAATTTTATGCTGCCTAATGCTGACATCAAAAGTTTTTAAGTCTTAGTAAGACCAGGCAAACACATCTTTATATGACTGAAATAGCTTCTGGTAAAGCTGTTTATATTCTTCCAGGACCTTCTTGGAAAGCTTCATGATCTTGGGGTCAGCCTCAGTGCCAAGATATAGATCTTCTACCTGATTCTCCTCCACCACTTTGTTTGGCTGTAGTGGAACATCATTCTTGTTAAAAATCCTTTCTAAGGGCACTAGTCCTCGGGGAATGACATTCCCTTACAACTGCAAAAATTTGTGGCCAGCTACCTTCTCTTCCCACTTATCTCCAAAAGCATCATCGGTCTCTTCCTCTTCACCACTATCAATCTCCATGTTGGAAAATTCTCCAAATGTTTCCAAAAATCTCTTCACCTACTCCTCATCTTCAAATACTTGCCAGTGTTTGATATTGTCTGGGATTGATGGCCGATAACGTACCTCAATTTCATATCTCAAGAGAGGATTCTGAGGTGGACGAAAAGTGCTGGCAGCTACTGCAAGGGAGTCTGCCATTCTATTCTGCTCCCGGGGCATGAACTGGATATTAAATGCCAAGAAGAAATTCTCCACCAGATCCCAAAATTCATTCCTATAAGCCCTTAGCCTAGGTTTTTTGGCTTGGCACTGATTTCTCACCTGTCTGACCACCAGTTCTGAATCTCCCAGAACTTTTAGACTTCTTATGTTCATACTCCTGGTTGTCTGCAGCCCTAGTAGAAGTGCTTCATACTCAGCCACATTGTTTGTGGCTTCATACTCCAGCTTGAAAGATAGAGGGACCCATTGGTCTGCAGGAGAAATCAATAGCACTCCAGCCCCATTACCTTCCCTGGAGTTAACCCCATCAAAATGAAGTGTCCAGATTTCTGATTCAGGGCATCTTATGGACTGTTCTGTCTTTATCTGGCAAAATTATGGTTCATGTGCGTACTCCTGATCTTCCTCCAGCATTAAACATGAGAAATCCCCCTCCCTGCTATAAACCAGAGAATTAACCGAATCATCTGCCTTAGTAACTGTCTTAACAAACCTGGTTTCCATGTATAGCCTCCTCTCTTGACCCCCAAATACCGGGATAGTGGCATAGGTTAGGTCCAGCTTGATTGATCCACCAATTTTGGTCCCCCAAGATCTTGACAGTAGAATGCCAAAGCGAGCTGGGATGTCAGCTACGACTATATCCATTACTACACTTTTTGTTGGGATCTGAGCCAGGTTAACCACCAAGTCTTTTATCATGCCCAGGCACTTAACTCTTTTGGAGTTAAATGAATAAAGATCTTTGTATGGGCGGGTGATCTGTAGTCCTAGTTGCTCCATGATTGAGAGGGGTAAAAGATCATGGGAGGCTCTCGAATCTAACATGCAGTTATGCAGCAGCAGGTCATTTATTACTAAGGACACATAAAAAGGAGGAGTGGCAGCATCCAATTCTTCGACATGTGGGCCAAAAAAAACCATAGGTCTTTCTTCCTGAAGGTTCAAGTTGTTTAGAATGTTTATTACTTCTGGAGGAAGCATAAAGGATGTGACCTGGGACTGATATGTAGGTTGTTTCAACAACTCGGTCAAGGGGACTGGGATTTTCACTTTTTCAAGCTCTTTCTGTAGACTGAAAGAAGAGGAGGACTTATCTACTAACACTTCTTTTGGTTCTTTATCTTTGGAATATTTTTTCTGAGGGGAAGGTTTGACTTCTTTTAATACTGGTTTGACACTAGGGGGTGTAGCCACTTGCGAAGATGAAGGAATTTGATCAGCAGATTGTAAAGATTGGTTAAGGGGCCTCTTACCTTTGTCCGGGGTCTTTTGAGGAGTTGCCTCCTTCCGTGCAGGTGCTTCTTCTTGGGATGTGTCCTCCACCTGGTCCTGAGTGCGGGTTCTCTTCCTGAAAGATCTGAGGTCATATCTCCTATTGAATTGAGCTTGCATGAAATCGATGAACTGCTTGCAGTAGTCATCAATCTCGAGATCTTCGGTATCTTCATTGTCTTTCACTTCTGTGTGTGCTTGCACCTCCACTTCGTCACTTTCATGGAAAGGACATTCAACGTCATCACTATTTGAGAAAGCAAGGTATGCCTCCTCTTTCTCATAAGCAGTGTCTTCGGTAGAACCCTCTACTTTCCCTTCCAAGTATAGGGGGTGTGGTACCTGATCTTGCTGCTCCGTCTGTCCCCTTTGTAGTATCTGCAAGCGTGGCTTTCTGTATTGAGGGTTAAAGCCTCTGTTTGGAGCATTTTGGAAATTCTTGGAGGATGAATTCTTTGCCTCCATTTAAAGTTTTACCAGTTTTCTTGAGAGATTCTTGATCATCTTGTTCATCTCCTCAATCCCGTCATTAGCTGAATCTCTATCTTGACTCGAGGTGGATACCTCTTCCTTTCCCCTCCTTCTCGCATCTTGCTCAGATTTTCCCTTGGATTTACCAGTGGAGGCAAAGTTTGTCTCAAGCTCCAGTGCATCTGTCTGAGCATCATCCATAGTGGCTGGCTTCCTTTCTCTCAGAGAGAAACCGAATTCTGAGTCAAAGGCTGCGACAAACACAACCTTGGCAGCGGTCTGGTGTGGTTTCATTTCTATGTGAAGGCTCAAGTACAACTTGTTGAATCTCTTAATAAACTTGGCCACTTCTTCATTTTGTCTTTTCTTGAGTGTATTAAACTCAATCAAACAGTGTCCATGGTCTTTCTTCTCTCCCCATTTTTTGAGAAAAATGTCTTCCATTGCTTCCCACGTATTTACAGAACATTCGCCCAGCATCTTGAACCATTTTCTGGCTTCAACGTCGAGGGATTTCACAAATAGTCTTAGGACTATGTCAAGATGTTCCACGTTGAAATTTTCTGCAAAGGAGCAGAAGACCTCAAGGTGTTTTTGAGCTTCGATTTCATTCTCTCCATTGAAACGAGGCAGGATCATTAGATAATCCTGTGGTAGGTCATTCAGTACTTGAGGTAATGCCAGGGGGGCATATTTATTCAACCGGAAGCCCTGACGTTTTCCATTGGGGGAGGAGGTGGAGGTAACAAAAGGGTTTGATGTGTAAGCGGAGGAGGAGGTGGAAGTGAGGTATGGATGATGATGGGAATATAGTGAACAACAGCTTGGGCTGATGGAGACAAAGGCAGAGTATTAACGGCAGATACTTCAGTGACTTCTTTTAATTCTTCAACCTCTGGACTGGGGTGGAGAATGTAACAAGTGGTGTCTATTGACTTGGCCTCATCCTTAACTTGAATGTTTTCAGGAGGCAAAATGTTTGAGTAGTAACCGGTTTCTCCCACGACAGAGTCAGAACCTTGTACTTGGGCTACTTGAGAAGAGGAGGAAGGGAAGTCTTCTAAAGAGAATTGTGGGATTTCAATATGGGTAAATTGTCTCTCCCTCCAATTTCTTCTATGTAAGATTCTTTCTGGGTCAGACACAGAGGGTGTCTTTGGCTGAGACGTATCTGACCTAAGGTGTGGCTTCCGAGGAGCCAGGACTGCCATTAGATTTATCTGAAAAAAGAATGTGGAGTCGCCAAGGTGAGGGATATAAAACTCTCAACTCTCCATGCTCACCTAATTGAAGAGTGAATAGGGTTTTGTTGAGGCCCAGGGATTTCAGTTTGTTCTCAACTTCATTCCCCGGCAACGGCACCAAAAAGATGTTTTCAATCCTAGAGACAGCCTTGAGTTGTGAAAGACTAGTGCCTAGGACATCTTATATAGCAAGGAGCAAAATGATATGAAGGGGATAATTAGTAAGACAAAGATCTCATGCTATTTCTTTGTAAATAGGAAATTTAACTTGAATGGGACCAAAACTTCCAGAAGTTACTAACAGAGAAAGAAATATTGCAGAGGCAAGATGTGAAACTCTAACACGAAATGTAGCAGACAATTCAAAAGCAGCTTAACTGCAAAGAGGGTTGGATTCTAAACACTTCACAGAGATTGGTAATCACAGAGTATCTATTGAATTTGTAGAATAAAGAGGATACTAACTGTTGTTGAGACAAAATCCAGAAACATATACCAGCATGTAGTGGGCTTAGTAGAATAAGAATCCACAAATGAAGACAACATTTGTAAATAACATCTCATTAGCAGTCAATATAGCAGAAATGCGGATGAACTGGAAATGAAACAGTATGTCACACCTGAGCCATATTTAAAGTGCCGAAAAGCTTATGACATAAGTATCGACAAGGATAAATTTATATCAGAAACAGTGGGCTACTCGCATTCGAGAATGTGAGACAAGATAAATGGATATAAACGGAATTAATGGCTAAACTTCAACACATAAGAAATAAGTACACACTGTAAAGCACCAAGATCAGAATCCTCCTTAATGATCAAAAATCTTTCTCATTGGAAACCCAACGGGCTCTTCACATTTGTATTAAAACTTTCACAAAAAGCATACAAGACATTCTTTTACAAATTCTTCAAAAAATTTGGAACCAGTTCTTCTCTTTGGATCTTTCTTATATAGACATCTCCATAACCGAGTGAGAAGATATTTTTGGGAAAAATATCTTCTTCGCATGAACAAAATTTGTTACAGGTCCTTATCAAAATAACATAATTTATGATGATTAATAAAGGCCTCTCATCATGGACAGTCAGGCACTCAGCCGTTTTTAAAACAAAATATTAAACAACAGTCTGGTAAAAAGTAAAATGCTGAAGTGGAACATGAAGCCCACTTGAAACTTGAAAAGTAGTTTAACTAAGTAAAAAGTAAAAAGGCCACTGAGGCCAAATCATGAGTTGACAGTGTTTCACAGATGTGAAGGGGTTGAGGCAGTTTCAGATGCTGGTGGTGGAACATTTGCGGACGAGCTGGCGATCTGACTGGCGAACTAAGTGCATCTTTGCTGGCTGTCTACTGATGGTTCGGGCGTCGCTGCAAATTTTTCCACCCTGACATAGGCCTCTGTGAGGTCGTTGAAACTTTCCTCGGTGGGGATCTTGTGCTTTATAAGATGAAGAAGGGCGAACTCTGGGTGGAGGGATGAGACAATTGTCTTGGCCTTTAACCGAGCGGTTTTATCCGACAGGATGTCTATCCGGTCTTTTTCTTCCTATAGGCATGTCTTATACTCTGTCAACGGTCGTAGCACGGAAGGAGTGGTTGGGTCCCAACAAGATGGTAGTCCAGCTGTGGTAATCTCACCCCATACTGCATCGAAATGACCCACGTTTGTTACCACTTGTTGCAGGGCTCTCGAAGCTGTAACTTAGGCCTCCTCCTTGTCAATGATCTTCTCGCATTCAAAGACTTCCATGAATCGACTTGGTATGCCATGTTTCTCCACCTCATCAGATTCCAACTCCTTCAAGAATGAAATGTAGTTTCTGGCGTGCCGGGCTCTATCAGACAAGTTGAGGTCTGCCTCCTGCAATCTCTTGTTGAGGTAGGGTATAGCAGATTTGTTTTCTCCCATCGTTCTTAGGAAACCCCACTATTCCGTCACCGCTGAGATTATGTCCAACCAGATTATACCTCTTGCTTCACTAAGGGTGATATTGCCCTTCATGCGACTTTTGAGGTTAGTGATGGTTTTCTCCTGGTCGGCTCTTGTCTTCTTTTCCTGCTCGATCTCTTTATGTAGTGTCTCTATTCTCCTGCTATTCTCAGCCAGGAGATTTTCCAAATTAGTGATCCTCTGCCTTGCGGTGGATGCCTGCTTTTCCAATATATCATTTTCAGCTCTTGCTGCTTTCAGTTGCTCTGACAGCGGACTTGTCTCTGGTGGAGTTGTAGTAGGCGCGCAGCTGTGCATGTCCCATGTGTTCTATAGCTCCGTCAACTTATTCTGCAAAGTGGCGATTGTTTCAGCCATTTTTTCTTTTTCCTCCCTCTCTTTTGCCAGTGTGTTAGCCAGTTCAACTTTTTCCTTCTCTGCTTGCGCCAATTCGGCCGTCTGCACATGGTGGGAGGCCGGTATGTTGACCTTACCTTTCAATGACGTGACCTCCTTCTACAATTTTTCTATCAAAGCGCCCTGCGGGTTTGTTTCTCCCGTATCCTTTCCCTTGATTAACTCCTGGAGGCCGCGTACTTGATTTGCCTAGGCGCGAGAGTTTGCCTGTTCATTTTTTAGGGTCGCCCTCACCTGTTCATGCTTTTTCTCTAGCTTTCTCAGTGCAATGGTGACCCGCATCACCTCGTCCTTCAACATATCACCTACAACCTGAAACAGGTTACACATATCGGTTGCTGGCACCTTGGCCATGTCAATTGCATGTTTGAGCACCCGGTAACTAGTGGTACCTGTATTGGGATCCAATATGGCCTCAACCATAGATAATACCAGGTGTTCTGTGTCCACATTAATGGTGGCGGAAATCTTGGTGTGATATTTCTCTACATATCCTTCAAGCTCGGCTTTGTACTTATCCCTGATCGTTCTATTTTCTTGGTTCATTGCAACTGCCCTTGGTGAGGTATGATCTTTGATGGCCTGTGAGACTTCCGAGAAGTCGGAAGAGGTGGTACTGTCTCTCAACACTTTTATCCCGGCTTTACTCTTGTCCAGCTGACCATACGGTGTAAATGGTTCTAGCAGTTGCTCTTCCCCTATGACTTCTACCTCACTGGAGGTTGTTTTCTTCTTTTTGCGAAGGGGAGAACCCGCTCCTGAGGTACTTGCTTCTTCTACGCCTTGGCCTTTATTGACGTCCTCTTCTTCCCCTGTGGCAGATGAATCTATCTCCATCTGCGAAATCAAAGGCCAAGTTTCAAGGTTAGCCCTCCACTCTATGAAAGGCCTTGATTCATGTATATAAGGTGCGGACTTGTTCCTCTTTCTTCTGTTTGAGATAATTTCCCGAGGATCATAGGCCCAACCCTTTCCCAGCCTCAGGTCTAGGCCTTGCAACATTTTCTCGACAATGGGAAGGGCATGTCTCGAATTCACAACAAAAGGGTCGATTGTGATGGGGAGTCTCAGGATGAAACCCTTCTTTGCAGGGAAAAAATGGAGTTGGTCAGCCTTGAGAGTCTGCCGAATGTACTCCAGCGCATATACTCGTTGAACAGGAAACACAGGTAGCTGGTAAGGGGAAACCTCGGCTCCGTAGAATCGAATTTTAGTGTAATTGTCAAATAGATACTAGTCCCCAGTGCTCTGGGATTTTCCGGCTTGTAGCCAACTCTTCATCTCAGGAAAAACTCTAGGTGAGGGTGAATCGTGGATAATAGTATAGGAAATGGACATGAAATTATTTACAAAATTGGAATAACCCTCCCCCTTATGTAATTGACGTACAGAACAATTCCAGTCAAAAACTGGTCGGGGTTGGGAATTGACGTCATATACCCTATCTAAACCCAAACCCTTAAACTTATCAGCGTGCTGATGTAAGAAAAGATAGAAGACCATCGAACAGAAATGGAAGTGACTGGCTTCTGAAAGCTCCTGGAACTTGGTCTGAATGTTAGCAGCAAGGAAACCAGGGATATCTAACACCACCCCCCTTTGAGACATTAACCACAAGAAATAAACACATACCCTGGTGATTTCCCCGAAAGCGCCTACACCTAAAAGACTAGCAATGACGGCAAGGATGGGCTGCACTTTCTCTTGGAACAGACTCAGCGAGAAAGGGTCTGCAGCGGGAAGAGAAGTAGCTTGGTTGCTGGTGATAGAGGAAATGAAGTCGTTTTGGCGCTCCCATGGCAGTTTGGTGAACTGGGAGGTTAAAGCCACTTCACTAAAACTGATATAAGTGGCACTGGTGGGAAAGCGGAGGGCTTGCCTGATAATGTTGGGGGAAAGAGAAAATATCTTATTCCCTTGAGGAGAGGTAAACATGCTTCACTGCTCATCGTAAGCATCTCTGAGCCAGCAAATCAAATCAACCACAGAATAGACTTGGGGAGTAATTTGATGGTATAAACCAGATACAACCACCCGGTACCGGTCTCTACTCTCAACATGTCATCTAAAAAGCTCGGGTTTAATGCTGCTGATGTGAAAAGGGTATTGGGGGTCATGGATTCCGGCTTGCAGGTCAATGAAAGGCTCAAACCCGGGAGGGTTTCTGGTTTCTTGGACCTGAGGGGTTTCTGGTTCGGCTTTCTTGGGCGTGCCCCTTCCCATGATTGACATATAAAACTTTTAAAAGACGAAAGGAAAGCAGAGAGAAAATGAGGGACAAAATACCTGTGCAACAGGGAAATATACTCAGGAAAACGACGCAAGGGTGTTGATAGCGATTGGGCAGACCTTAGCACCGATTCCCACTTAGTTTATACCATAGCTAGAAGACCTGCGACTTTTACTGGAGTAATCTATAGGAAGACTGTTATTTTACGACTGAGCGTTCTGAGGTAAAAAGACGGAAAGGTAAAATAAACGGGGGAAAGTGTCGTAAGGACACTGACAGTGGAGCACGCGGCGCGTAGGGATTGGGCGTCGGCTAGGGACAGGTGAACATCGCGTGCTGGGTTTAATACTGGTACGGGCCTCTGTACGAGTTATCCTAGAGACATACCTTACCTTTCTGCTGCAATGAACCATACGATTCTCAAAACCTCTTATTCGTGAGCCGGGTTAAATATACTGTGTACCAGTCTTTAGGGACCACGTTCTGATTTGCCATGTCACTAAAATCCCAATGCTTCGATTTTCCACGTCGCTCTTTACTTTGTGCCCAAACCATGACGCTTCAATATAATTCTACGGGGGTATGGGTCTGTCCCTCCTTTCGCCTCTCCACCCCCGCGGAAATTCCCGTATGGAGAATTCCCTCACGTGCCCATTTGAGAGGCGGCCAACATTTAAATTATTTCGCTTTGCATCCTTTGCACCATATCTTTTCACTTTTTGAAGTACCGTTCCCACTTTTTCGTTGTATTTTGACCTTTCTCGTACGCATGTTTTGTTTTGAGCGCAATAATTGTCTCATCATTGTTTCTCGCCAATCAACTTTTTTAAATGTTTCACCATCTGCCATATCTTTCAATACATGCCTATCCAAAATTTAACTCCCAAGAATAACTAATGGTAACTCATGACCAACAGAAGTCATCTCCAAACTATCAGTTCCAAGTTTCCAAAATGATGTTAGAAGTTTTCTAAAATTCACATGATATTATAGAAGATTTATAGAAAATTTCAACAAAATAGCATCCCCACTCTTCAAACTACTCACCAAAGATTGTGAATTCAGTTGAAATCCTGATTTCCAGTTAGCATTTGAGACTTTAAAAGAAAAAATTTCTGAAGCACCCATCTTAAGATGTCCAAACTGGAAACTACCTTTTCACATTTCAACAAATGCTTCAGATACATCTCTAGGAGTTGTATTAGGACAAAAATATTTGATCCTCTATGCCATCTATTACACAAGCAATAATTTGACTCCCAAAGAGTTAAATTACACTGTAATTGAAAAGGAATTATTAGTTGTTGTTCATGCTATCAAAAAATTCAGACATTATATAATAGGCTATGAAACCTTTGTTCATACAGATCACTCTAAAATTAGATACTTAATGAATAAATATATTAATAATGGCAGATTTACAAGATGGTTATTACTCCTGCAATAATTCAACATTACTGTTCTAGACTGACCTGGAAAAAAAACACAGTTGCTGATTTCTTGTCTAGGATTTAAAATATCAAAGATGACACTCCAATTGAAGATAAATTTCCTGATGAATATATTTTTGCAATAACTACTCAGAATCCCTGGTTTGAAGATATTTCCAATTACTTAGTTACAGGAAAATTACCTTCACATTTGATTTCTAAAGAGGAAAGAAAAATCATTAAATTAAGTGCAAGATACTCATGGATTACTAATGAATTGTATAAGACAGGTCCAGATCTCATTATCATAAGATGTGTTCGAGAAGATGAAATTCCTGAAATTCTTAAAGCATGTCATAATGAATATTGTGGTGAACAATTTGCTGACAAGAGGAAAACATATAAAATCCTTCATTTAGGATATTATTGGCCATCCATCTTCAGAGATGCCAAACAATATGTCAAAAGGTGTGACAACTGCCAAAGCGTAGGGAAACCTACTCCATCAAATGAAATTCCATTACAAACTCAGGTACTCATAGAACCTTGGATTTTGTTGGACCTATTAATCCTCCATCTAAACAAAAGAAGTATATTTTGGTATGCACTGATTATGTCACTAAATGGGTAGAGGCTAAAGCATTATATTTTGCTAATGAAGGCTCTGTAGTTAATTTTCCTTTTGAGGGTATCTTTACTCGTTTTGGTGTTCCAAGAGAAATTGTGACAAATTAGGGATATCATTTTACATCTAAGGTGGTGAAAAGGCTCGTGTAAGATTACAAGATCAAGCACAGAAATTCTACTCCTTATCATTCACAGGAAAATGGTCAAATTGAATCTACCAATAAAGTGATTGAAGGAATTCTCACTAACACTGTAAATCTACACAGAAGATATTGGGCAGAAAGGCTTCCTGAAGCCTTATGGGCCTACAGAACTACATGAAGGAACACAATAGGACATACTCCCTATGAACTTGTTTATGGAAAGCAAGTCTTGTTCCCTATAGAGTTTCAGATCCGAACCTTCAAAATGGCAGTCCAATTGGGACTTGATTTATCAGAAGCACAGAAACATAGGTTGGAGCAACTCAATGAGCTAGATGAAATCATACAAGATTCATTTCAAAGAACCAGTATAGTCTAGTAGCAAAGGGATAAATGGCATGATAAGTATATCAAGGAGAAGAAGTTTCAAGCAGGGGATTGGGCACTTTTGTTTGATTCAAAATTAAAATATTTTCAAGGAAAGTTTCAGACTCATTGCCTTGGGCAATATGAGATTGAAAAAGTCTTTGATAATGGAGTAGTGAAGATAAGGACAATAGATGAAGAAAAGTACCTCTTCTTGTGAATGGTCATCGGTTGAAAGTATATCACAAACCACTTTCAAAAGAAGAGTTTGTCAAGATTTTCCAAGACAATATCGATATGAAGTTAGTGAAGAAGAATTTCTTCACTAACTTAGCTTTTATTTTTCCTACATAAATAAAAATTATATATATAAATAAATAAAAAATAAAGTGTATAAGTATGAAAACCAATAAATGATTGGCATACTTATACAAAAAATATAGGGTGAAAATCAGAGATTTCTGACGTCCTATATTTTCCTTTTTCTTTTCTGTAATAAGTAGTGACACAAAACTACATTCATTTCAGTTCATAAACTGCAAATTCATTTCATTTTACAATTTCATTCCATCTCACTCCACTTTCATTTCACAAGTCATTCCATTTCACAGTCATATTTAACTTTCATTTCATCTCACATTCATATTCCATAGCCATACTTCATTCTTTTTACAAAGTACATTCTGCAGCTGATATATTTTGCAACTGACTGTATTCTACAGCTGATCACGTTCTACAACTGATTCTATTCTACAGCTAATTTGATTCTGCAGCCACATCTTATTCAGCAGTTCTGACACGTGATGATTGCAAGGAATTGAAGGATTATGTTTTGAAGACCAACATGCTAAAGGATCAACACCAAAGAAAACAAAAAACAAAAAGGTTAATTTATAAAAGGTAAAGTGCAAAAATTTATTTTAAATAGCAAGGTTAAAACATAAAGTCATATGTTTCCTTGAAAAATCATCATTTGATTTGATTGCAATCTCCATCATACTACATATCAGCCACATCCTCCATATTAAGTTGCATAACGGTCCATAATTAACTCACTCGTTGATGATTAATGGTCATGACCTATAATGTGACATACTTGTCTATGTCTCTCCAAAACCCCTACCATCTATTTATTCCTACAAAACCTCAATAACCTTTCAGTAGATCCGCAGCTAATTCATTTCATAAAACAAAAGGGTAATTCTGAAGGTTGAGAATTCTGCATAGTAAAAGGATGGGGCTAATTGTCAGATTAGAACCGGTGGGAGCAAAGTACATGGAAGGATACCCACAGATCAAAGAATTGCTACAGAAAAGTGGATGGCTTAAGTTCATAGAGAAATTCAATGGTTTTCATAAGGAGATTACAAAATCCTTTGCTCGGTCTTTTGATGGCACCGAAGTAGAAATTGGAGATATCAAGTTTGAAGTGACTGATTCATTCATGGCCAAGGCTACAGAACTTCCAAGACATGGTTAAATATGGTTCAAAAATAAGGAGTTCCACAATGAATCATGGAAAGTAATACTCAAAAACCCAGGTATGGATGTCTCTGTTTTTAGAAAAGGTATCCCCAGTTTAGCTCTTAAAAGTAAATGGAGGAACATGCTCTTGGTTTTACAGAAATTTATCACTTGTGAAGGAAGGTTTGGTTGCATGTATGTCTACCATATCCGTTTCCTGATGAATTTCTTAGAAAATGGTGAAATCAATCTTCCTTTATTTCTGCTAAATAGTTTAAAAAGGATGGCCTCAAATGTGCAAAAATGAATACAGTTCATAGACATCACCATGCATCATCATGGGTTGGTAAAGGTACTGATTGAGTTTCATTTAAAAAGCATAAGAGATACCTGGGAGGAATTCCTTATTGGAAACCATTTTCAAGAAGCACCAGAGTCACCTAAAGAAGATAATGTCAGAAGAAGCAGAAGAAAGAAGACTAATATAAATGTTGAAAATAGACCTAAATATTCATTACAGAAGAATGATGACAAGCTAATCTCTGACGAACTAACAGAAATAAAAAATCAAATCAAGACAAGAGAAAAGATAAGAAAGAGGATTAAGGTTACAAATGAAGAGAATGTATGTCCTCCAAAACTGAGAAGGAGCTCTAGACTCCGAGGTTCTATGAAGAAAACATTATCAAAAGGGACAAAACTTATACTTTAGATGAAGAAACACCAATACCATCTCCTGTTAACATTTATCCTGCACAAAGTCTTCAAAACTCTCCTATTCATCATTTTTAAGGTAGCCCCAGCAGAAGATCTCCAGGCATAGACCCAGTTCAACAACAAATATATGGTTATGTAGAATCACTGGAGAAGAAAAATGCATCAATGAACCCAGAACCTTTTGTCAATCCACAAGAACCTCTAGTTGATGCTCTCCAATAAGATATTTATGAACTAGAGATATTGAAAAGACATATCAAACATGAGAATGAGACTTTGAAGCAACAAAACAAGTTGGACAAGGTAATTCATGACAATATCATTCTGCATCTATGACCGTGGTATAAGAAAAATAGGAAATTGAAAAGAAAGAATAAGTTACTACACAAAGCAGACATTAAATTCAAGTACAAGCTTCTTATGAGAAGGCCCAGGATGAAAGTCACTTCAAAGAAGAAAAAAATAAGGAAATTGGATGTACTAGCAGAAGTGTCTGACCAAATGCAGTAAGAAAGAAGAACTCACATTTTTGACAAATTGCATGAGGACATGCAATGATTTTGCGGTGGGGGTATGTTGAACCTCAAAATTACCCTCTCTTTCACAGTGTTTCTCACCTCTTTCCCTCAATTTCTTATAAGATCACCGACCCCAATCAATGATAAATGCTAGGTTTTGTCTTAAGGAATGCATTAAAATGATTTCCATATTATATTTTCATGTTGTTGCTATTTGAATAGATTTTTGCAATTTAGCTACAGAACGCAGCCTATTCTATAGCTAACTATGGATTTCGTAGCTACTCTCATGGTCTGGCAGGTTCCAGGTGTCAAATGAAGAATTGGACCACATGGGCATTTCTAGAATCATCTCCACATGGATTATACCTATTCACTCGATCCAAATTGACAGAAAAGCAGGCTTAAGATCATGGTCAAAGTTGTGGTCAAAGTACATTATCCGAAAGCAGCAGGGCTCTTGATTTTCTTTATCGTAGAAAATCAAGAGTCTAACAGTCCTATTGCAAGTCTAATTCGAATTATCCACCTGTAGCCAGTTTATCTCACAAGCAGTTATGTTATTCTCCTTTAAAAATCGGTTGTACAGAACCGAAAAGCTTTTTGATGATACTTTATATCAAGACTTCATTTTATCATAATACAAAGTTCGTGTTGCCAATGATTGTTTAAGTGCATTTATAACTAGCTAGCAGTTCAGCTGAATCAATTGCACAGGGCCCATGCACTGGAGGAGGTTTTTCATTTGTTGTTTTTAGTTCAATTTCCATTACTCTGTTTTTAGCAAATATGTTTTCTAATTAGGTTATATTTCATTCCAGTTTTTGATATATAGCATAACATTAAATCACAATTGTGCAGCCTTGTTCTTATAAGATATTTCGTGAAGATAGATAACTCTATTTTCAAATTGAATTAAGATTGAAGTAACAATAATACACAGTTGCCTAGTTTCCTTATTGTTTTTTCATTCATTTTCTTAGAACAAAATTGTCAATTAATTGTGTCAATGGATGTTTTCAAAAGCCATTTCAAGATGATGATCCTAAACTAAATGGTTGAATGTCTAATTCATACAGTGATTGAATTTACTCTGCACATTGTTATTTTCTTTCTAGAAATTTAGAAACTAAGACATAATTGACTTCTCACATAGCATCTCAAGAGGGTAATACTTCACGTTGAATTTTGTAGAAAGTAAAATATACATTATTTGTTTACAGTAAGTTTTACATGCTTTGCTTTCAGATCCTCGCTTATTTGCATCACTAATATTCCTAAAGGTCATTCCAAGGAGATTTATTTAATCATATTTTAAGGTTGAATGATTGAATGTTTTATGAATGCATTTAATGAGTTGCCTTCTGCATACTTTACTTGGTTTTTCTAGATCATTGGGTATAATTAGTTACTTAACACCATCTCAAGAAGATCACACTTCATAATTGAATGTTGGAGTAGCTAAATATACATTAGATGTTTTCCTTTGCATCCATTGCTTACTGTTCTAGGACATTAGAAGTTAAAGTACAGATATTTGCTTACACATCATCTCAAAATGGTCATACATCATAATTGAATGCTGGAGTAACCAGAGGTACATTAGTTATTTTCATTTTCTGCTTTTACTTAAAGACAAGCACTGCAATTTCAATCTTAGTTTTTAGAATTAAATCCATGGAATAAGACTAATGATAAGATAAGATAGATCCTCTATTAGGTCCTAACTAGCCAACAGTTTTTGGTATATTTTTATGAATATTAGATTAACCTAGGAACACTTCATTTTCTTCCTTCTTAAAATTCATTAGATTCATTTAAATCTTTTCATAGTTTTAGATTAAACATTCTTAGACATCAAAGAACAAAAACCCTCTAAAACAACATAAAATACAAAACAACAAAGTAATAAATAGGTTAACTAAGCACATACAATGCATCATACTTCATCAGTTTACAAACCTTGGTTGATAATTAATGCAAGCAATTTAAGACATTAAATTGACTAAAAAATTGTTGCAATCTCTCTTGTACTTAAGGACGTGGACGCCCTTCTCCCGAGAGAGGGGGTGTAAATATCCATAATTAATAAGCATGTGAAATCCCTGCACAACTTGCTTTGGATAAGATTATGGGACTAAAAGATCAATGCATTTATGATATGAGGTTACATACATTTACGACATAAGATTGCAAATTCTTTTTCTCTCGCATGTAGTATTTGTTTTAACCAACAAGGCCAAAAGAAACACAGACAGAAGGAGAAATTAGTTCAGATAAGCATCAACCATGGAAGGGAATTCTCTCCAAAATGAATCCACAACCTTCCAAATCTTAGAAGCAGCTCGCGCCATTCTCCAACAAGTTGGCTAGTTTCCATATCCTCATAGACTGCAAGAGTTTGACACAAAAATATAAATTTCATTCCTGAAGAACCTACAGAAGAGACACCTGCCTACACTCCCATAGTAGAGAAGGATGCAAATCAAAAAATACAAAACGAATTAATTCAAGCTCAGCACGAATTGGCCTAGTGTAGAAATGAAGTAGTGCCCACACAGGAACATCAGGCACTACTGAATAAATGAAAATACCTTTCTCCAACCAAGGATGAGACATTTTCCCAACTCATGGTAGAAAGGGCGAAAGTAAAGAAAGCACAAGATCAAGTGTGACAAGCTAAGAAGAAAACTAGTATGGTTTGCTCTCTTTACTCTGATGTACTAACTTGTAGGGCACCAACCACCAACTATGCTCTATTTTTAGTAGAATGGTATTTGCTATTGAAAATCAAGGTTGTTAGGGTAGGGAAGCCCACGACTTTTAAAATCGTTGAGGAATTTTTCCAATGTTGCAATGAGCAAGATGAGCAGGTCCAATATCTTTTGTGTGAATTATACTTACACAATTTCTTTCTAGAAGAGGACAGGGACAGTAATCCCAACCCCATTATATGTGTTGGGGCCCTTGTTTTGAATTTTGAATAAAGAACAGATTTTTGGGTTGCAGATCAACACATGGCAGCCGCAACCAAGTCGCAACTACGGTGAGTAGCGGAGCTACCGAGGTTGCGAGGGAACAGGAGATAGCTGATGAAGCTGATGCAGATAAGTGCAGACGAAGAGAAGATATGGCAGAGGACAGATAGCGGAACTCATAGACAACAAAGAGAAGCCAAAATCAGCTGAAGAAGAACGCAAGAGGAACTAGCAGTTGCGATGGCAGGTGAATAAATAGCCGTCACCCAGCCGAAAGAAGACACACGGATGCAGAAGTATTGAAGAGGATTGAGCGGATGTTGTAGAAGAGATCTATCCCGAGCATGACATCCTTGTAGTTCCTAAGCTTCTATTATCTATCTCTCTGTCCAATGGGACGTCTGTAATAGAATTGTAAGCTCTTCCTATTGAAGCGATGTAACTGTAGATCCAGTTGAAAGTTATCAATATACTTGCAGGTTGTTGTCTTATTATATGAGTTACATGCATGCATGATGTTTGTGATGTCTTAAATTTTATTTGCTTAGTATATGCACAATTGTCTGAAATTCTCTTGAGTATATGATGTTATTTATGCAACCAATTCTATATTAATCTTGAATTACAGATCCATCCACCACTATCGATCTATTCCCCTTCTGCATGTGGTCACGGCACACCTCGGGTGAGACTCTCTTCTCTCCAGAGTAGGGTGAAAATTCTGGCGTGGTTCTAAACTACAGCGGACTCCCTTTTTGGCCCGAATCTCTGAACCTGGGTCTTGCCTGCGAGACCTGTTTCTTCGCCAACAAATGGTTCCGTTGCTGGGACCTTACATGTTATGAGGGGAACTAGATCATGGTATCGAGGGTCTTCGAAGGAGAAATATGGAGATGGTTGGATAACCATCTGGACCATTTTATCACTCAGCAAGCAGAGTAGATGAATCAAAAGGAGAAGGTGCTCAAAGATCTCATCCTTTTCTCGGATTCCACCAGTGATACTTACGAGATCCTCTGGGGAAAATTCCCTAGCGAACTCTATAATTGGTTGCGGAGGTTGCAGACCAAGGTGACTAGGGACAACTCGTGGAAGATCCAACGCAAGTGGGTGCACAGAGATCTGGTGGCCCTGCATCGGCTGGATACTGAGTTGACCCACATGGTGGATTTCTGGGTAGAGACCACTTTGGATGAGTATATTGTGGAGTTTGCCGCAGAGTGCTACCAATCCTTCTCTAAGGTTGAGGCTATCTTCTGATCTGGGCTAAGAGGGAAGTTTCTTAAGGAAAATCCATTGTGGATTAAGGCCCTGATGGTGGACGAAGGGCTGATGGAATTCCAGAAATCAAGCATGGAAGCGTAAACCTCCAGTGCCGGGGGAAGGGCCGAAGGGACAGATGCTACGTGAAGTGTGAAGTAGGGGAGTGGGGGAATGGATGCTAAGACTGCAAGGATTTTGAGGTAGCGACATGCACATCAGAGGGCGCAGATCGCCGACAGGTGGCGAGAAAGGGTGATGCGGGAGTTGAAACGACGAGGGAACAATAGGAAGGATCAAGAGGACGCACCTTAGAGGATAGAAAATATGGACAACTAGGCATATACCCTAGATAGGGAAGGGACCGTTGTGGGAGTGCAGCGGGTGCATGGGAGTCTAGCTAGGAGAAAGAGGGAGATGACAACTGATGAAGAAGATGCAGGTGTTCAACCCAAATAAGGTTCCGATGGCGAATGGTACGTCATGATGCAGCGGTTATTCCAAGAATGGACGACATTCATATCTTCAGGTATTCCTAATTCCCAAATTTTGCACGACAAGGATCCCTACCTTCCCCTGGTACTCTACAAACCTTTAAGTAATATTTTCGTTAATTTAAAAGCATTGAGTCAATTTCATAGTAGTTCATTGTCAGCAGCGACACACGTCAATAGTAGCGTTACTAGTAGTATTGCAGTTCCTAGTGGTATATTCAAGCAAACAAGGACCAAGAGGGTTTATTCTAGTCACACATTCGCAAGTAAATATGGCTGGGTCATTCACCTGGTATCCAGAATTTTCTGGCCGAGGTAACGATGATGTGGAGCAACACTGGTATCTATGTGAAGCCATATGGAGGGCTCGGCAGATGCCAGACGCAGGGAAGCTAATAGAATTCCAAACCACGCTGAGAGAAAGGGCATTGTGATGGTTCATAAAGTTGTCAGAGGCCCACCCGAACCCAGCAATCGCGAACGTCAAGCGGGATTTTTTCCGAGAATTTAAGCTCCCCCAAACAGACCAGGAGGGTCTGTCTGAACTATGGGAGATTAAGCAGAAAGAAGGAGAGACTGCATGGGAGCTGATGTGCAGGTTCAAGGACGTGATCGGGAAACTCAACTACCCAATCGACCCAAACCATCAGAGGGACAAGCTCATCAAGGCTCTGCTTCCCTTGACGTGAACCCCCCCTCACCCAGTAAAAGATCAACAACTTGCAGGACGCTCTGGAGTAGGCTATGAAGATAGAGGCAATGACGGGCTACCCTCAAGAATATCAGGGAGGGCCGGCCCCGCAAGATCCTTCCTTATTGGGATTGCAACATCAGATTGCCAGTCTGTCTGAAAAACTTAAGGAGATGTAGCCTATAAGACCAGCCAGGCCGAACGTTTGGTGCACTCACTGTCTGGTCGAACAGCACGTGGAAACTGAGTGTCCTTGGTTGTGTAGCCTGGGTGTGGGGCCCTCAGTCGCGACAAAACAGGAGGGTCCACCTAGTGGGAGTGGCGCGTCGATGAATCCGCAGGGGGTCTATCAGCCGCAACAACCTTACGCGGGGTTCCCACCTCAACCAAACCAAACTGCCACAGAGTATTGCGAAATTTTTCGGACGATGAGTCATCAACCTCGGACGTGTCCAATATTACAGAAGTACTCCAATGTCCCAAACAACGTATATTGTGAGTTGTGCGCTTTAATGACTCACAACACCGAATAGTGCAGATCTCTCGACGCACTGGCGGACCGATTGGACCGACCCTCCTATAGGGTGAACGAGGCTTCCAGGGGCAGAGGAGGCGGTATGCGCGAAGGCCACACAGGGGGGCGGGGTCCGCTGAAATGCTACAACTGTGACCAGGAGGGTCACGTGGCCCAGGAATGCCCCCTTCCCAGACGACCATGGTGCTCCTAGTGCCACGTGAACACCCATGCGATAGAGGACTGCCTTGAACTTATCAAGAAGTGGGAGGAATAAGCATGGCAGAGGGGCACGAATCTGGTAAACTCTGAACCTCGAGGAACCACAACTCCGGCCATGCAGAACATAGCTATCGTGACGCGAGGAGGAAAGAAGACGGGGGAGAATGCTCGCGAAACCAGGATGGACGCACAGAAGAAGTACTTCCAGGAGGCAGTAGAGACATTTGCTCAGCTGGGGGGAGACAAAGGCCTTGAGGTACCCATGACAACCGATACCAGGGAATAGAGCACTACGGGGGCCCTGATTGAGGAATGGCTCCATCTATTCCTCAATATTTTTGACAATGCTTCGATGTGGGAATAGCTCAGCATACCTTGGAGGACATACTGCAGGGGAACACAGGACCGAGGGAACCTTTGAACACAGCACCCCAGTATGTACAGCGGGTCAAGTGGAACAAACAAAGAACAGGGAAAGAGTTCTGACTCAACACGTAGGTTGCGGGATTTCAGATCAGCGACACCATGCTCGACTTAGGATCTAACGTCAATATCCTGTCACGGAAGACATGGGAGGCTCTTGGGCGGTCACGGCTGACCTACTCGCCAATCCAGCTTAGGATGGCGAACCAGTACTACATTGTACCGATCGGCCGACTCGAAGATGTCGAAGTCGACATTGCAGGGGTGAAGACTTACACAGACTTTGAGGTTATTGATATTATGGGAGACAAGGATCCTTACCCTGCATTGCTAAGAATCAACTGGGCTTTTAAGAATTACACCATCATCAACCTCAAAAAGGAGCTGATGATTTTTGAGGACGGAGAAGTCTGAGTCACTCAGCCTCTTGACCCGTATGAAGGCCCGAGGTATACAAAAATTGTGGATAACCAAGAGGATGCTGAGATGTTGGAAAACCTTTATCAGATGATGGCGGGGAAGCGCGAGGATTATATTAACTCGACAACGACTGGCTCCGTGAGTTGGTGCAGTGTCCAGAGCTCGGAGCTGGGATCAAAACTAGCTTGGGAAGACTGGTAGCAAGGGGGGTATGAGACTAGCACGTGGAGATGTGCCAACATTGCTAGGGTCCGTTGGATTGGAGGAGAGATAAGGGAGTACCCCACCCTGTCCAACATGCACACAGTCAACACATTCATTTCCAAGATGGAAGACAAGGTACCGGAGGAGAACAGGATACCCCTTCTGGACGTAGCACTCTAGTCCACATCCGCAAGGTGGTGGAAAAATCACCGCAACTCCATGACCCAGTGGAATTGTATAGCGGCGGCTTTGAGAGCACGGTTCAAGGAAGACGAAGGACCTCGGAGCCAGTACAGGTACTAGGGAACTTCTGACCCGGGAGACCACCTGAAAACCTGTCAGGAGCAGTGGCGAGGCATAGGATAGCCGGAGGAACTGTGGGTACATCGGTTTGTCCACTCCCTGAATACCATCCCACATGTCTGATACTTAGAAGAAGAAAGGAAAAGAGGGACCATCTCTTGGAAGGAAGTCGCAAACAATTTTGTTCGGTGCTTCTCGTTCGAAGGGAAGACAGAGCTGGTCTCCTAGGCATTACAAGCCATAAAGGGGGTACTATTCCTCCACGATCTAGGGACTGATGGGAGAACATTAGCGCTAAATCTGAAGGGCAGGCGAGAGTTGTCTTGCTAACAGATCGACGGCAAGCCAGACGATGACAGCCTGGAGGACCTAAGGCACCTATATTTTGAAGAGACGGAAGGTGAACGGAACATCAAAGAAGAGCCGACCACTGAAGGAGTCCATCTACTCCCACTGAAGAAAAAGAAACTAAACATCGGCATGGAGGGAAAGGCCAAACTGGTTACAGTTGGGGACTACTGGGACGAGGAAATGACAAAGGAAATTTTCAGCCTCCTCCAGGAATACGAAGATCTATTCCCTTCATCAGTTTCAGACTTAAAGGGAATCAAAGGGGACCTCGGAGAAAGTCGCTGTTGGGAAAAATACTGAGAGGGGGGGGTGAATCAGTATTTACTGCATATTCAAACTTTTTACTTTTTTCATTCCTTAAAACCCATACGCTACTTTACTTCAGTAAACCAGCGTATATACGCGGATCCCATTTATGAAACTAGCGTATACACAGAGATTTAGATATGTCATTAAATCTTCACTTAAACCATTCCATCATTTAGTCATCAGATATTCAATAAGCAGTAAACAAAGGTGAAGAATCGTAATAAACCATCACTAATAAAGTACTACACATGAAATTGATTTTTAGGTGGAAACCTAAGTCCTAGAAACCACCGCCGTTGCTTGTCTTCACTTTCAATATTTATAGAGAAAACATCTTACAACATATGTAAGCCGGGCGCAGACACCAAAGACGCAGCACCCACCCGCGCTCGTTTACCAGCCTCTCCCCGAAGGGAGCTACTGACTCGACTCGTTTACCAAATTTTCCGGGAAGGGAGCTACGACTGATTCGCTTACCAAATTTCACTGAGTGGAGCTAATGACTCACCAAGGTATCAGCCTCTCCTGGAAGGGAGCTACGACCCCTCGATCTCGTTTACCAGCCTCACCTGGAAGGGAGCTACAACCCCCTGACTGAAGGCTACAACCCTCAGCACCACCTTGGACCACGTTTCATCAATTTTCACACTGGATCCAACCACTTTAATAGAACACAACTTGCAGGCCAAAATTCATCATATTTTCACACTGGACCCTTTCCATAAATGCAGAGCGAAATTACACCACCACAGAGAGGGAAGCCCTTGCAATGGTGTACTCGTTCCAGAATTTTCGCCAATATCTGCTAGGAGGTAAGTTCAAGTTCTTTATGGATCACTCCGCGTTAAATTACCCAGTGAATAAGCCCGTTTTGGAAGGACGGATCTGTCGATGGCTCCTACTCTTCCAAGAATTCACCTTCGAGTTGATCGTCAAGCCCAGGAGGTTGAATCTCGGGCCCGATCACTTATCCAGGTTATAAACGTGGGAGAATGATGGCTCTTTCGATGATTAGCTGCCGGATGCTGACCTTTTCCGAGTCGAAGCCATACCAGATTATTTGGCTGACATCGCAACTTACTTGACCACGGGGCAGTGCCCTCAGCACTACACCCCGCTCCAGAAATGACACTTGGTCGTTCGCGCTCCTGAATACTAACTGATTGCGGGATAGTTGTATAAAATGGGCTTGGATGAGATTCTGCGATGATGTGTCGTC